>JANBXA010000007.1:30765000-31350000 GCA_030556225.1 Cricetiscus sungorus | reverse complement strand
ACTCATGGCAGGCCTGCTTTAGCCTTGCAGGTTGTGGGATTATAGGTTTATGCCACCAAGCCTAGCTTTAAAAAAAAAAAAAAAAAAAAAAAAAATCATTGGGTTTCAATTTTATCCTATTTTTTAAAGTGATACAGAAAGGCTAACACAGAAAAAAATTCTTTGTTGCCCTTCTTATCCATTCATTTAGTACTGTAAAATGGTGTGCAGAAGAAGGAGCCTCTGGTAACACACCCTGTCACTGCAGCCCAATGGATGTGGTTGACAGGTTGCTTGCTGTTGCCAGAGCAAACAAGCACACGTTACTCAGAACATTCAGTTGTAGTTTGAAACCATTGTAAAAGTTGAACCTGACAGGGATACATTGGTCTTGAATCTAGCCTTAGAATACAAACCTAAGGAGAAAAAAATGTTTCAAAAACAAAAAAGGGAAGAAAAATAGAATGGCACTATCAAACCTCTGGGAGGCTCCCACCTCTGGAAGGGATGAAGGCGGTCCCCAGACCTGGTGTTCCCAATGGCCAGAAGGTCAGATGAATAGATAGCATGGTGGGCACTTCTCAGCTGCAAGCCCTCCTTAGGTGTTTCTTGCCCACTGAAATGGTGACCTGTTCTAACCACTTGTTAGGTGACAGGACCTAGAAGAGGCATGAAGGAAAAAGCAGGTCACATCCTAAGTTCACCCCTCGTGCCTGTGACCTTCCCAGCTGTGGGCTTAGATCAGGTCCACGGAACAGGCACTCCTTGAGATCAGCACCTCCCCTACGCCAGCTTCCTGTTGGTCAGGGTGACAAGTGTGATGGACAAGCATGTCTGAAGCAGATGCATATACAGAGGAAGTCATATTTCATGTCAGCTGTTTACATGCTTGATAGGAAATTATACAGAGCTGTGGAATGCTGAACTGGAAGAACACCTTTGAGAGAAAGCTTCCAGAGACTTCTTTAATTTCCTTCTGTAGTGTTCTGTTCTAAGGACACATTGTTGTTATATATTAAACTGTGGCCTGCATTTCTAAAACAAGGTTCTGTCAGAATGGCCTGGCTTCTAAGTATGAAAGAGTTGTTTGTGAATATTTCAGCTTCTTCCCGGGCCTTGCTCATGGGTGTGGGGAAAGGGCAGAGGCTGGCCACAGACGGCAAGACAATTAACATGACACTTGGCTAGTCCCTTGTGAGCAGGCCTTTTTAAAAAAAAAAAAAAAAAAAAAAGGACTTCACAGCCAGGCAGCACATGCCTTTAATCCCAGCACTTGAGGTAGAGGCAGGCAGAGTTCAAAGCCAGCCCAGACTACAGCCCACAAGTGTCAGAATCCTTGCAGTGAAGTTACAGGAGCCACCTAACAGGTGCTGAAAATCGACCCTGGGACCTTTACAAGAGCAGGATGTGCTCTTAACCATGGAGCCATCTCTCCAACCCTTGCACTCTTAATTAAAAGAAAAAAAGAGTCAGAGGAGAGCCAGAAGGATGGTTCAGCAGGTAAGGTTGCTGGGTGCCAAACCTGACCACCTGAGCTGGATGCCCAGGGCATGAGTGGCACAAGAGGTCTGTCCTCTGACCTCCACGTGAATGCTGGGGCATGCATGCACTCCCTGCTACACTCATGCACATGCATGCATGCATCACATATAAATGTAAGTTTTAAAAGTCAGACAGGTGTGGTAGTTCATGGTTATGGCCCCAGCTACTCAGGAAGCTGAAGCAGAAGGATCATTTGAGAACATAGTTTGAAGCCAGCTACAGCAGGGTAATTAAGACCCTGTATCAACACATTGGCAAGCAAAAAGTCAATGTATTTGTGTCTTAAGCAAATAGCCTTCCAGACCCAGGTTCAGTTCCCAGCTCCTACATGGTGGCTCACAATGTCTATAACTCCAGTTTCAGGTGACCCAAGGCCCTCTTCTGACTATTGTGGCCACCAGGCACACGTGTAATAGATAGGCATATTCACAGGCAAAGCAGTCATACACAGAAAATAACTCTGAAAAGAAAAAGTGCTTCCTGTGAGCCAGGAGTACAGACAGACTCACCTTTCATTATATGGGACAACACTGACTGTGGAGCTATCTGGGCTTCCCAGTGTGGCCGCTGCTAGCCACTTTGACTATGAGTCATTTGAAATGTGGTTTTCATGTGTCTGACATACAGAGTTTTGACTGAACAGTTATTTCGGGTTCTGGGAGATGGCATCTCATGGAAAAAATGATGACATCTTCCTTCTAATATTAGAAAGAGAGCCAAAGCACATCCTGGACTTGGGGGAGAATTGGTGGACTTAGCAGGGCATCTCCAGAGCAGCTAGTTCACCAGGCACGCACAGCTGCAGGAATTCAGACAGCAGGCAGAAAACACGGGGCTGAGCGTAATTCTCAGTGGCAGCTGAGTCCTTTCGTAAAAGAAGATCCAACAGATAAAAACAAGGTCAAATTCATGTTTTCAAAGGCTCTTAGTGAGGGGGCACGGTAGCTCAGTTGCCTAGCATGCATTAGGCCTCAGGCTTGCTCACCCAGCACCCAACAACCAAACATGCCAATAGGCAAAGGCTCTTAGGCTTTGGCTACAAAGTCAACCAAAGGCTTGCCTTCCTCCTGGTCTGTGAATGCTTGTCAGGGCTACACTTCAGTGACAGATTGGAAGGTCTTGCCGGAGTCCCTCTAAGTAGCCAGACATGGATTTAGCATTCCTTATAGGAACTGTTGGGTGACTCATAGATAGAGGCCTGCACTTAAGACTGGGCCTACATTTAAGATTTTTAAAAGAATCATCTGTAATGGGTTTCACCCTTCCATCAACCAGCTTTTTGCCTACTCCATATTACTTTCCAAGGAGAATGAAAAACTAACACCTCTAAAAGATCATGTTCATTGGTATTATTGCTTCTCCTATTAGCTCTTTATTTACCCCAGTGGCTTTGCTTTATGCCTGTAAATTTATGTAAATTTGAATGTGTAAATTTATGCACATGAACTTTTATTAAGATTTAATTATTGACCTTTTCAGTCTGGCACTTGCCCATTTTCATTGGCAGCATCAATGATATGAATGGCTGTAAAACTGATACAGTGGGCTGGAGAGGTGGTTCAGCAGTTCAGAGCACAGCTTCTCCCTCTGGAGAGGACCTGAGTTCAATTCCCAGCACACACCTGGTGACTCCAGACGTGCAAGCAAAACACCCATACATATGCAATTTTTAAAGTAAAAAAAAATATATATATATATAAATAAAAGTAAGTCCGATACAGTTTTATGCATTAAGTTTTGCTTAAAAGCCACTTTCTGTTTCATGGGGGAATTAGATGTTTTTGTCTCAAAAGCTCACAATTCAGCTTAGACCCTCAAGTTAAACGTGCTAGTTTTATTTGAAATCAGGTTTTGGTCCCCCACTTTTATTCAGAAGCTCATCCAAATGGATTTGGATGGGCTAAGCCTCTGCTCACTTGTGGGGGGGGGCAGGGGAAGGGCATTTTGTCAGCTCAGGGAGTGCAGTGCAGAACACAAACAACTTGCTGAGGTTTCTTCTGGGTCACAATGGGTGGCTTCCTTTTTCAACCCAGGGCATTGTCTCCGACTCCTGACTGCGGGAGGCTGGTCACATGGTTGATGATGCCAGTCTCCATCACATCCTGAAACAGCAATATGCTGCTTTTTGCCATCCCCTCTCTGTGCTGTGGGGACAATTCCTGTAATCCTGGTGACTGACTCTGACAGGCCACAGCGGGGACTGTGCTGTGAGGTGCTGCTGCCCTGTCCCTCACATCCTCACATACTCCCTCACCGTCACACACATCCCTGCACATCCTCACATATACTGTCCCTCACTGTCTCACACACCCCTGCAATCCTCACATATACTGTCCCTCACTGTCACACACACCCCTGCACATCCTCACATATATTGTCCCTCACCGTCACACACCCCTGCAATCCTCACATATACTGTCCCTCACTGTCACACACACCCCTGCACATCCTCACATATACTGTCCCTCACTGTCACACACACCCCTGCACATCCTCACATACTCCCTCACTGTCACACACAGCCCTGCAATCCTCACATATACTGTCCCTCACCGTCACACACACCCCTGCACATCCTCACATATACTGTCCCTCACTGTCACACACCCCCCGGGGGGAGTTCTCTCCCCAGTACCTTCTCCTCAGAGAGAAAGGAAGCCATGACTCAACCCCCGCATTGCCTTTATTAGTATGACCACACTCCTCATAGCGTCACCACCACTATTGTGGGGATGATAGTTAAACATGGAGTAAATTCTGTCCTGTCCTGCAAACCAAGTTGTACAACACAGGAACATGGGGGTGGCATGTTTGAGGAGATTTTTTTCAACCCTGTTAGGTAGGGGCAGCATCTAACACACCTTGTTTCTTTGCAAAATGCATATATGTGTATAATGATCAGTGGGTCTCACGGGGGAAGAGTGTTCTGATTTGTGAGCAGGGAAATGTCTGTGTGTGTTGAAATGATGAGAGAAGAGTTTGTACCTCAGGGCTCCAAGGGCTCAGGCCTTGTCTCCTCAGGCAGTGTTTGTATCTCCAGCACAAAGGAAAAGAGACTGTGCTCCACAGCAACCGGATGAGGCCGTCCAAGCAGGAAACCCAAAAAGGCTATTAAGCATATTGAGGTTTCCCTTAACTTTAAGACAAGAGTCCTTCATCCTTGCTTTCCGGTCCCTCCACTCCCCCCTCCCAAGACAGGGTTTTTCTGTGTAGTCCTGGCTCTCTTGGAACTCACTCTAGACGAGGCTAGAGGAACTCAGAAAGATCTACCTACCTCTGCCTCCCAAGTGCTGGGATCAAAGGTGTGCACCACTACTGCCTGACTCCCCCATGCTTTCTTAACATCTTCACAAAGGAAACTCAATGACCACAAGGAACAGTGCCTTTGAGAGGTGCAAAAGCCACACTTGGGTCCCAGGAGCAAGGGCATCTTCCTCCCAGTGTGTGTTCTGTACCTGGGCTAGGAACATCACCTTTATATCTGGAAGCAACTAATATCCCAAATAATTTTTTTTAACCTGAAAAACACAGAGATTCTCTTAAAGCATTCAGTATATTTGGCATATGTTAATGAGTTGGGCTATTTAATAAAAAATGTATTGACCAATCAGACATTAAAAGAAAGGCTTAGAGCTACTCCATGATCCCCACGCTCTGTTGCTCTTTGGGGCAGAACTTGTCCTATCTCATAGCAAGCCCGCAGGTGTGTGTCTTCTGAGCCCTCACACACTCCTGGGCAGTTTTCCTCTACCCATGGCATTCTCGTCTGTACCAGCTGGAGTCCCCTTTGTTCTGAGAGCCTGCTTTCTGTTGAAATGACTAGTGGGTACCTGTGTTTGCTCCATTGCCACCATGGCTCTCAGAGGCAGGCAGGGGTCTGGCTTTAGTCCCCATGAGTGTCTTGAGAATCCTGAGTTTATGGTCAAGGCCATGCCTTGCCATGCGAGGCCCTCTGAGACTTGGGCTAGATAAAGGCACGGTCCTGGGCTGCTGACTGGACCTTTCTGTGCTGTGACTTCTCTGGAGGGGAACACCAAGTTCTCGGTGCTGGGGGACAAGGGCAGGAAGAGGCTGTTAGTGCAGGCTTGTACTACTCTCTTTGCTCATTTGCAGTTTAGAGCTCTTGTCCATGGGGGGGTCACAAAAGAAAGAGACCACCACTCCAGTTAAAGTGTCTGCCCCAGGCAGTGTCGACTCTTGATTGAGAGGGTGCACTTGGGAGAGCTAACACACGGAGACAGGAAGTATGTTTAGTTTTCATTCTGACTCAGGTGGTGGTTGGCCCTCTTTCCCATTGGGTGGGTCTGACCTCACAATCTCATCCAGCTGCCTAGTCTGAAAAGAATTGTCCTCCAGGAAATGAAGGGCAAAGGAGTCACTGCTCTAGGTCATCAAATTTGTGAAATACTGCAATGGGGCCTTTAATGGATGAGGAGGACTAAAACATTTGCATAAAAGTCCAAGGTAGGAGAGATAAAAACGATTTCAGTTCCTTGTCCCAAACATTTTATAGTAGTTGATGGGAAAGACTCATATTTGATATTTCTCACACTTAGAACATACACTACCACCCAAAGGTCGCAGAACCATTTTTTTTTCCTATTCTAAATACATGAATGCGAAGTCAGGTGTGGTGGTGTATATTTGTAATTCCAGACCACAGAGAGGCAGGAAGAATTTAAGCTCAGGGATAGCCTGAGCTACATACTGAGCCCCTTATCTCAAAAAACCCAAAAAGAAAGTGGAAAGAAAGAATGCAGTTGCCCTGGAGGTGGAGCACGCCTTTAGTCCCAGTGCTTAGGAGGCAGAGGCAGGCGGATCTCTGTGAGTTCGAGGCCCACAGATTTCTAGGACAGCCAGGTCTACAGAGTGAGACCCTATCTCAAAAATTCAACAAGAAAGTTCAAAGAAAGAATGCAGTAGAAGGAAAGGAAGAAAGGAGAGAGGAGGAGGAAGAAAGAGCAAGAGTAGAGCAGGAAGGGGAAAGGAAGAAGAGAGAAACAAAAGACCTCAAGATTCTGAGTCTCAGAAAGGCCAAGTGTCCTCAGTGTCCTTGGATGTGTTAGGGAGGCATCGCCAGTGGAGGAATAGTAAGTCTAAGCTACCATGGGGAAACGCTAGGGCTAAGACACCTGGGGACTGAGGCAGAACACCAGCTGTCTCCAGTATCTGAAGTATGTTTTCCTTGTACTATCTTTGAACTGTGTTCTGTTTGTTTTTCATGTTCTGTTCTCGTCTGAGCTTTCATCTTTGCTTTATATTTTGAAGTCTGAATTTGAGGCTTGAGGCTGAAATAAAATAAGTCTTAAATCTTAGGGGAGAGTTAAGTATCAAAGGACTCTCCACATAATCTAGGATCTCACAATTAAATCATCTGTATTTATGCTCAGAGTAAAAAATACCGCTGTGACCCAGGAACATTCTAGAGTTTGGAGGAAACAATAACAAACAACAGAGCTTTGGACTGGAACAGTATTTTTGATAGGAAAGGCAGTGTCATCCCTTGTCAACAAGGCTTCATCCAGCTGACAGACACCTGGGACTGCCTGAGGCTGCCATCCTATACTCTCCTGCCTGCAAGGCTTCTCCCACGGCTAACCCCAGCCAAGCACCTGGCCTGCCTTCCTACAGCTGTGAGCTCTACACTCAGCCTGCTCTCCTCCAAAACACAGCACCTTTTGTAAAAGCATTCCTACAGCCTTACTCTCAAAGAACGGTGTATTAACTAAGTGTATGTAAGACCTCCTTGATAGTATACCTCCCAAGAGTCACATAGCAAGAACCTGTTAGAACTCCCTCTCACAGTTTGACCAGCCAACCCTTCTGAAATCTATTTTGTTATTAGAAAGTTTGTGGTTTATTTCTATTCTCCTATCTTGGTCCTGTGAGTGGCTGCTTCTCAGTCAGGGTGTCTCATGGGGTTGTGACCTGATGGTATGGGGACTGGACCCATACACACACTCAAATGGCATTAATTCTAAGGTAGCTTCTTCATGATTATGCTGAGGCTTCAGCTGGAGTGCTTGGGCCACCTAGGGCCTGTCTCCCATGTGACCAGCACATACTGGCTCACAAGAAGGCCTCTCTGGACAGTAGACTTCTCCAGAAAGTGTACCAAAGATGCTCTGAACAAAGTTGTCAGGCATCATCGGGGAGAATCTCACATGTCTACAGCTTCTTTTCCAGTACATCCAAGGGAAAAGGTGAGCAGAGGACATTTGGCCCCCTGGAGCACGTGGGGAAGATGACCACTGAAGGGAGGAGAGTTGTATGGAGATGCACCATGGAGCTAGAAAAACCATATGCCTCTCACAGCTGAGAAATTCATCTACATTTATTAGAATGTTCTAGTGCAACCATTACTTTGTTTTTTTTTTTTTTTTTTTTTTTTTTTTTGAGTTCTCTCTCTTGGCTCCTACTTCCTGTTGTGTGTACCTTTTTTAGAACCATTTGGGAAATATCCCAAAAGTTGGGTAAGTGAGCCTGGAGTGCTGACAGAGGCTTCTGTAAGTGGCTCTAAATGAATGTCCTGTGTCCTCCGTAGAAGGGTATCCTTTCTTTGTCCAGTAAAAATATGTTGGCATATCCAGGGCTTGCCTCTGAAAAGTGACCCCTCCTGCTGCAGAGCCAGTCCTGAGGGTGGCAAGAGGAGCTGTGTGGTGGCTGCAGTTCCCCTCTGACCTTGGACTGGGTATACACACACTTGGACAGGGCTTCCGCCCTTTGTCTGAACATGAGTCAATCATCTTGTTAGCTGTGTTAGTTTGCCTTATCCTTCTCTTTGCGTTCCCTCTTCGTTGAAACTCTTTAGTGTTTGGCAGTGGAGAAATGGGCTCTGCTCCCCAGGAGGCTCTGGGTACATGGGTTTGGCTAAGGCAGGCGCACTCCTGTGGCTGCCAGCCCTGTGGGGAACTCTTCTGACAGGAATTGATAAGGGCACATTATGTAAAATCTGGAGGGCAGAGCTTTCCCTTTTAGGTCAGTACTCAGCCTGCAGCTAAAAAGGCTAATCAACAGAAGCATTTTTTTGTGTTCATTCCAGAGACTTTCCCAGGGGCACAATAAATCTCTCAGGCTTGTTTACAGGAGCATTGTTATTTAACAAGCTAGGCTTCTCAGCTTAATAGGTTTTGGTTTCATCAAATCTAACCCAACCTGCCACATTCATGATTCATTACCAGTTACTCATACCAAGTTCTGTAAGGTAATGGGATTTTGCATACTTGAAAATAATCTTCATGCACAAGATTAACTGTGTACGCATTAAAAGACTATATAGAAGCTGTGTGTCTTTGTCCACTTTTTAGACCTTTCATCTATTGTGAAAGTGCCAGTCGTGGTTCTAAACTATCCACCAGTACTCTGACTAAGCTAGTTTGTCTCCTTCACACATTCATTCATTCAACAGATGCATTTTTTTTTTCCTCATTTGCCCATCCATGCATTCATTAGTTTGTTCATTCAACAAACTGTTCTTGAAGATGCAATCATGCTATCTGTAAGGTGGAAAAGGACCTCCTCATTCAGCCTTGAAGATGCTGCAGGCACACATCATAATGACCTGGTGTCCAGGGGAGGGGCGGGGAAGGAGGAGGGATGTGGGGGGACCTGATTCCAGTGTGAATGACAGATGGTTTAGCAATGCTTCTTGAGCCTTGACCCTTGAGTGGAACCTCAGGTCCTGGGAGTGTGGGGTAAAACTCTGTGGCTGTGGCTGATGAAATACATAGTTTCCACATTTTTAATAAGCACTGCTAAATCCACCAGAAATGTTACAGCTCACGGACAGTCCCCAGAACCAGGTCTTGTGAGTGTTTCCCAAGCCCTTTCCAGAATGTTCCCACAGAGTGTAAAGCACACAGCTTCTCTCCAGGGAAGGCAGCTCTTGGAATCTGGGTTGCAAGTATTTCTCTTGTTTGTGTCTGGAGTGCGGTATTGTTTCCTGCATTCCTTGGGTATTTGTTTCTTCCTCTTTTGTTTGTTTGGTTTGTTTTTTTCTGAGTCAGGGTTTCTCTGTCCTGGAACTCACTTTGTAGACCAGGCTGGCCTCTGCTGCCTCTGGAGTACTGGGATTTCAGGTGTGCACCACCACCACCATGCCACCATCACGTACCACCACTGCTACCATCATGGCGGCTACCACTGCAGTGGCCACCACCTCCATCATCACCACCCCTGCCTGGCTCGCTCCTTACCCTCATGGCTTCATTTTACGTATGAAAATCAAGTTCCATTTGAAACTGATTTTGGTATAAACAAGGAGCCAGGAGTCCAACCTCATCTTTCCCAGAGTTATTTATCGCATTAAGCACATTTATTGAGTAATCTCTTTATTTTTCAAAAGGCTTGGCTTAACAGTTACATATGTTTATACTGTAAATCTTTGTAATAAATTATACCCCCTTTCATATTTTCAAGTCTTTATTATGACCCACTGATAAATCTTATTGATTTCTTCTCCATCTTTGTATTGTTTTAATACTGATGTATTATACCACGAAGGAAGCCATAAACTGTTACCAAAATCTTTTCATGTCCTCAGAACCAGCCTTGAAAGGAACCTTGAAGAAATTTAATCTTGAGTTGGTTCGCTGAAAGGTTCCATTGCCTTAAATTTCGCAAACCTGGTAGGCACCAGAGTTGTGGCCCAGGTGGTTCCTTGATTTATTTTTTTTCCTTCCATTTCTCTAAGTCCGTAATTATTTGTCGTATGTTGTTTGTACTTGTCATTGCTCGATTGGGGCCTCAGGGAGCAATGATATCTTTGTGATCCTTAGAGTCCACTCGTGGGCTTTAAACAAAACTGCAGTATGCAAAATGGGAAAGAGGTCTCCTCAGCCCCCATTTCTGTTGCTTTACCCTAAGCCTTTAACCAACAGCTGACCAGAATGGGCCAGCACATACCTGACAGATTATATTTTAGCAGATAACAAAGAGCTATAGTTGCAATCCTCAGCTAATATTTCTAAGTGTTTATAAAACAAAAATTTTTGTATCCTGAGACAATTTTCAAGGGAATACACACACCCAAAAAAAAAAAAAAAACATGCGGAAAGAGAATGGAAAGCTATAAAAACTCCCACATACAGACAAGGGGAAGACATTTTTCCGCTGACCTGAGCCCACGTGGGCCATGTGGGAGCTAGGGAGGCTGTTTCCAGCATTAACAGATGTGTAGTTTGAGCCTTTCCGATAAGGTCATAATCATAGAGTGATTATTGTGATGATGAATGTGACTTTATCAGAAGAATTTATTTTTTTATTTTATTTTTGTGCTCATAAGTTGCATTTCGGTTTTATAGTTAAAATGACTATATTTTGGGCCTTGATCAGCTTTGATGGGTTGAACTTTCCTGGGTTATTCCAACAGCTGTTGGCAGTTGCTCCCTTCTTTCATTTTATATTACATGTAATTCATCTTATTTGTCTTAAATGAATGTCTCAAGCCACCACAATGGAGATGGATTCAGAGAACTTGAAAGCAACTAGAAATATGGTACCACGAGGCATCCATATAGATGAAAAGATGTCACCAGACTCAGGATGACCCCATCTTGACGTCCATATAGATGGGAAGATGTCATTAGGCTCAATATATCCTCACCTTTCTCTGAATTCCCAGGGTTACTGCTGGTGGATCTCTGGGATAGAGCAGTGATCTCCATATCCCCCCTCTCTATCTTCCTTTCCTGGTTGTCCCAAGGTGGGGCCCTGTCTCAAACTGCCAGTAGATCTCCTTCCACAGTTTGAGTAACTTGGTCTGTAGTCAGAAGCTGTTATCACATACACCTTACCCTTGTTAACTTGTTGTGAAAAGCAAATTATGTTTTTTTTCAGGGGTTCCAAAAGCCATGGAATGCTTTCTGGACATTCCAGAGTAATAGTTTCTAAAGTGACATTTGACTTATATAAAAGAGGCCTGTTTTCTCCCCTGCATAAATACACACGAAGGACAGCTTTTGTAATATAGTAAATAGGAACCCACACAAATTCCACATGACAGACTGTGTGGGGAGCTCACATAATAAAATGAGGAATGCTGTCTGCTTACTTTCTGGCCAATGTAGAGTTTTCAGTCCCCTGACTCTGTCAAAGCCATATCATCCACACACACAAGAGATGTATTTAAACATATCGATCAGAAATGAACACTTGCTTCCTAAAGGAAACACACCCATTACTGCAGCTGTCCTTTATATTGGAGAAAGGATGAAGGAACACTCTAAATATAGGTAATGACTTAAGCTAATGCTAAATTTGTGAGGGAAAAATGTGTTGAAATTTGGGTGGGTGTTGCCAGGAGGATCAGGAATGTGGGGGGCAGGACCAGGTAACACGGGGATAAAGTCATGCCAGACATAAACGCACATTTCAAGAGAAGGTTTAGCAGAGAATTAATACGTTGCTATTTCTGTCAAGGGGAAGGTGTCAGATCACTAAAAGAAGGAGGGGAAAGAAAAAAAAAAAAAACATTTAAAGCTGTATTTACATCAAAGTTTATGTCAGCTCTGTTTCCTTTCTCCTAAGTGCCCGTGATGAAAGTATGCCTTTGAGATTGTTAATTGCAGATTTATTTCTGTCTTGTTACCAATCAGGGACAGAAGGCTGCTCTTAAGCAGCTTGTAGCCCTCAGTTTTCTAGCTGTGCCTGCTGATGTGAACTGATCCCAATCAGACTGGATACATGTTTCTCTTTGGCATCCCATCCTATTTCTTTGCCTCTCTCTCCTGCTTGCAACATCCACTCTTCCCTAGACGTTGCTTTCCCAGAAGCTCTTCAGGCTCCTAAAGAGTCAGGGCCATTTATGCTCGATGTCTGCCTTGATGGTAGACTCAGAGCTTCCCCACAGAGGCTTTCTCACCCTCCTTGCTGCCAGGGTGCCTCAGGATATTAACTCACACTTCGAAAGAAGACACAGGTGAACTAGGTACAAAGAAAAGAGAGGTTATCTTAGAATTAGAGGCAGCTTTTTCCATCCTGGAAATTACAAGTCTTTTGAGAACTTCATATCTAAGACAAATAAAGGTGATTGAACACTGTTGGCCATCCCCAGAATCCACAGGGAACATGGAAGACTGAAGTGCAAACCTCCACTTGTTGGAGAATTGGATCAGCTACTGGACACAGCTTCATCAGGAGGGAAAACGGTTCAGAAAATGTTTGCAGAGATGGTATATTTGCATAAGTGCATGAGAGGACATGAACCAGGAGGGCAATACTATGTGAACCAGCAAGCTAAACAGACATGTTGTCTTCATTCTGGGTCAGACACACTCAAGTCCAGAGGTTAATAATTCCAGGCTGTATTTTCCCACCTCTGAAGATCAGCCCCTGCTCCCCCCCAGACCAACCCCTGCCCCCCTCTCTCTCTGAAGACCAGCTCCTTCCCCCCTCTCTGAAGATCAGTCCCTGCCACCCCCCAATTGTCCTGGGTATACATGCTCTGTTTTCTCTGTCTTTGTGGTTACTTTAGCATAGGGACAGGCCATACACTGTAATGCTTTCCAGGACCAGGTGGGGAACATGAATGGGTACTTCTGCCTGGGTAGGGCTGAACATCTGTGCTGGGGCCGGGGCACTCTAGGGACAGCTTGTCTCAGCCTCTTCCCCATCTGGTACTCTAGAGCAAGATTAAGGGAAAAGAAAGAAAGAAAAAACAAAAAACAAAAACAAATAAGACACTCTTGTAGTTCAGAACATGTCTACCAGTCTAGACCCAGAGTTCTGAGAACTCAGGGTTTTGCTCTTTAGGCCCATGTCAGGCGATGTTGCAAGAATTTCCTCAGAACGCCTGGGCTCCTCCTGTGACCCATCATCCATAAGCAGCTGACCATATTTCTAAGGCACAGATCTGGTGGTTGCCTCCCCAGGACAGATACCCTTAGTGTGATCTACAGCCTGTGGTGCAAGGAGCCTTTGCCTTGGCTGCATGTCTGCCGTGGCCTCTTCCCCTGTCACTCCATTATCTTTCTGTGTCCCCTTGCAGTTCCCCCACACACTGTAGCCCCTTAAGCTGCCCACAGCATTCCTGTGTAGAGGCTTTTGTAAGGGGGTCTCACTTCCTCACACAACCCGCCCTGTGCAGTGATGCTCTGGTGACTCGGGTTAAAATCATCATATGTCACTTAATCATTTGCTTCTTGGTAATTACACTCTATACATTTCTGTTATTAGTCCTCAGCTGCCTATGTGGTAATGTGTGAAATCGAAATAAGAGCAAAATTTTCTTCTACTTTCAATCACTCTTTAAATACCAGATAGAGTGATATATATATATATATATATATGTATATATATATGTATATGTAAATATATGTGTGTGTGTGTATGTATGTATGTATAAAATGCAGTGAAGAAATTGGACTAGATTTTGGTGGATTTTTTTTATTGTTGTTGCTTTTTGATTTTTTGAGACAGGGTTTCTCTGTAGCTTAATTTAGTGGATTCTTTTTTGTTTGTTTTTCATTTTTGTTTTTCAAGACAGGGTTTCTCTGAATTTCTTTGGAGGCTGTCCTGGAACTCTGTAGACCAGGCTGGCCTCAAACTCAATGAGATCCACCTGCTTTCGGCCCCACAAGTGCTGGGATTAAAGGAGTGTGCCACCACCACCCGACTGAAATGCTATTTATGAATCATTTGGAATTCAACAGATTTTGATTAGACAGTTGTTTAACCACAAGCAAAGCAATGAAGTTCGACCCTTATCTTATACCATATACAAAAATTAAGACAAAATAGGTCACAGACTGGAATTAAGAGCTAAAACTATATGACCCTTAGGGGAAAATATGAATAAATCTGCATGTCCTTGGGTCAGAGAATACCTTTTTGCATATGATACCAAGCATTAGTGATATAAAAATGAATTATATTTCATCCATATTAAGGACTACCTCAAATGCTATTATTAGTAGAGTGAGAGGACAACTCACAGCTGAAGAAAACATTTGCAGTTCATTTATTTGATAAGTATTTAGCATCTCAATGGAGAATGTGTAACAGCCAACAATAAAAGGACAACCTAATTCAAACATCAAAGTCTCTCTCCAAAGAAAACATGCAAATGGCTAAGAGACACCAGAAGAGATACTCTATGTCTCAGGCAGGTATCAAAGTCAAAATGAAACACCACTTCATAGCCATTAGGATGGCTCTGGTTGAAGAGACAAACAGCTACACTTGCTGGCAAGAGAGGGAGAATTGGAAGTCTTTGAGCACTGGAAGGGTTGAAGAATAGGGAAGATGATTTAGGAAACAGCTTGCAGGCTTTCAGAAAAATGAAATTGTCATGTGACCTAGCAATACCTACGTTCCTGGGGTGGGGCATGCCTAAGGTAACTGAAAGCATGTAAATTAAAAATTTTTAGCTGAGTTTTCATATCAAAAAATCATAATAATAAAGAAATGGAAACAAGCCAAATGTTGCCCCACTGAAAATTGATCAACAAAACTTGGTATATCTATACAACAAAATGATGTTTAGAATGTTTAGTTGTTTAAAAAAAATAACAAAAGAATGCCCCCCATAGGTTCATCTATTTGAATGCTTTGGTCATCAGGGAGTCCCACTATTTGAGGAGGATTAGGAGGAGTAGCATGTTGGAGTAGATGTGACCTTGTCAGAGGAAGTGTGTCACTGGGGGTGGGCTTTGAGGTTTCAAAAGTCCATGCCAGGCCCCTTTTTTTTTCTCTGTCTCTGGATCCAGATGTAGCTTCAAACTACTTCTCCAGCACAGTGCCTGCTGCCTGCCACCTTGCTTAGAGCCATAGTGATAACAGAGTAATCTTCTGAAACTGTAAGCAAGCTCCCAGTTAAATGCTTTCTTTTTGTAAAAGTTGCAGAATGAAAAGAGACAGAGAACTAATATGTGTGGCATTGGGGATAAACCCTGCAAAGAACTGAAAGCAGTCATTCAGCAAAGGCTACATATGTATCACTCCATTTAAACAAAATGCTCAGAATTAGCAAATTCCTATACAGTAAATGGATTTGTGGTTTCCAGGGTGACTGGAATTGCTGGTGACTGGTAGTGGTTACTGCTAGCCAGCATGAGTTTATAAATTTCTTTTATCTTTCTTTTGCAGGAGGGTGGTGCTTTTGTTTTGATTTTTTTGTTTTTCTTTTTTTGTTTGTTTTTTGTTTTTTTCTAGATAGGGCTTCCTCCACATTAGCCCTGGCTGTCCTGGAACTAGCTCTGTAGACCAGGCTGACTTCAAACTCAGAGATTTGCCTCATGCCTGCCTCTGCCTCCAAGTGATGGGATTAAAGGTGTGTGCCATCACTGCCCAGCATGAATTTCTTTATGGGGTCCTAAAACCGTAGAATTAAGTAATGGTGGCTGCACAATTTTATGGCTATGTGGAAACCCAAGTTGTATATTTCAAATGGGTAGGTTTTACACAATATGAACCTTAGCTTAAATGAAACAATTTTTTAAAAAATCCATTTGAGAATTTCTCTAGAATAGACTTGTGACATGAGAGTCAAAGGGACTAGCGGGTATCTCAGGATGTGCCTGCAACACTCTATGATTATAAATTCAACTCTGGCCTAGAGCAATTATGGAATGTCTTCTTGGTTTTCAGTATGGCTGTGCAGATCTGAGGGTGCTTCTGGAAAAGTGTATCATAGTTGCATTCTGGAATTCTTTGGGTTCAAGGCACAGAGAGTAGAAGTGGGGAAACTCAATAGAGAATAAGAAATGGGGTCCCTCTGTGGAGTCAGTGTTGAGAATGTGTTAGGTACTGGGCTGGCTCCACGGCAAGGATGCCTGCCCAGATCAGAGGCTGTCCGTCATTACCTTCATGTCTGGGCTCTGGGTAGAGTGACATGCCAGCCTGACCTGCTGCCTTCAATCTCATGTCCCTATGGCTTCATTCAGTTAGTGACTGAAATGTCTTTGAAGAATTCCTGAATTGTTTTGTCCCCTTAAATTGATTTCTTATTGAACCATAAAAATTATTGAGCATAAACACAGGAATAAAAGCCAACAACAGAATCCATATGTTTCCCAACATAGGGAGAAATAAAAGTTTATTTTCTGATTCAGACAGCCAACATAGATCTGTGAGCAAATTCCTATCAGCATCTCATATTATCCTAGACTTGAGTTTAGTAACAGGACTTTAGAGAAATGGCAGCGTTTTCCATTCTTAAAAACCTAACAGCTTGCTAGGTGATGGTGGCAGTGGTGGTACATGCCTTTAATACCAGCACTCAGGAGGCAGAGGTGGGCAGATCTCTGAGTTCAAGGCTAGCCTGATCCACAAATCAAGCTCTAGGACAGCCAGGACTACACAGAAAAACTGTCTTGAAAAACAAAAACATTGCAAAAAAAAAAAAAAACCAAAACAACAAAACAACACAACATCATAAAAACCCCTAACAGCCCATCCCATAGCCACTTAGGCCCCATCTCCCCATTTCAGGTAAACTGGAATATACATGATATAAATAAAACCTAAAACTTCAAGGGTTGAAAAGTTATGTTGTCTGAGAATTTACTTTTATTTATATACGTGAATGTCTGTATCTGTGTACCATGTGCATGCCTGGTACCTACAGGGGCCAGAAGTCAGATCCCCTGTATTTGGAGTTGCAGATAGTTGTGAGCTGCCATGTGGATGGTGGGAATTGAATCCAGGTCCTCTGGAGGAACAGAGGATGCTCTTAACTACTGAGGCATTTCTCCAGCCCTGCCATTTGACTTTTCACTGACTACCTTTTGTCACTGTACAAACTGCCAGGGTGTCTCAGCTTTGAGGGTTTGTCCTTTTATACCTTTGTTATCGAACCTATGACCCAAGCCAGGTCCAACCACCTGTCCTCAATAAGCCAATTAGATGAGCCAAATTAAAAGCAGAAAGCAGACAGGGGACATTTGTAAATTGTGGCCTGAACTGGCTGGACACAGTTGTGACCCCAAGTTCCATCACCTTTCCAGGCTGTTTTCTCCAGGCCCTGGGAGTCTTCCCTGAGGTTCTTATGGAGGTAAGGTGTCATGTTACTTGTGTAGATTTGTTTCCACCTGAAGTGTTAGACTTGGGTTGTTAATATACGAACACTGACAAAGACAAACAGGACAACCAGAGGCATAAATATGGATAGTCTGAAGGTGAAAACAGAATAGAACCATTGTGGTTAACAGAACACTCTAATAAATAATAATAATAATAATAATAACAACAACAACAACAACCTCGGAAATTAAGGAATATTTGGTAAGACCCAAATGAAAATACAGCCTACTAGTGTGGGCTTTCATTATTTATCCATTGTTTCTTTTCTGTTTTGTTTGTTTGCTTTGGGCTGTACTGGAGGATTGATCCTAAGGACTTCCATATGTGCTCAGCTAGCCCTCTACCAATGAGCTGTATGGCAGGTTCTCCCATTCTTAAATCGAGCAGCCCACCTAATAGCCACTTAGACTCTCCTTAACCCCTTCATTTTATTTGTTTTTCATTCTGAGACAGACTCTCGCTGAATTGCCCATGCTGACCTTGAAATTTTTTGTTTTTGTTTTGTTTTGTTTCATCTGCTTTTTAAAACAGGTTTTCTCTGTATAATAGCTCTGGCTTTTTGGAACTAGCTCTGTAGACCAGGTTGGTCTTGAACTCACAGAGATTTGCCTGCCTCTGCCTCCCAAGTGTTAGGGTTAAAGGTGTGCGCCAACTGGCCATGAACTTTTGATCCTTCTGTGTCAGCCTCCCAGGTCACTGAGATTTTAGGCTAGCACCATCAGGAGGGACTTGTTTAGCTTGCAATAGTGGACAAACAATATCTATTATCTTATTTAATTTCCATCTTGGTGCGTGCTTACTACATATCTTTAAATGATAATGTAGCACTGACTAGTTCCCTACTTTGTAGTTAGAATACCCATCTAGCCTGGTGGGGGTGCTGGCCGCAATGATAGCACATACCTTTACCCTTTCCTTATTTACTTGTTTTTTCCTTCTTTTTAGTGTGTGTGTGTGTGTGTGTGTGTGTGTGTGTGTGTGTGTGTGTGTGTGTCTGTCTGTCTGTCTGTCAGTCTGTCAGTCTCTGTCTGTCTGTCTGCCTTGTGAATGCTAAGTTCACCCTCACTCCTGCCCCCAGCTCAAGACTGGTGAACAGATCCTTCAGATAACCTCAAATGCCTGAGTAGTTGGGCAAGAATTGAGGTTCGGTCTTTGAATGGATGTCTGCTGGAATCCAGGTCCTAAACTGTTAGAATCACATAGTGGCCGAAGGCAGAACACTCTGGTTTCTAGTCTTGCCTTTCCCACTGTGACCTTATATGTGTCATGTGATCTCTGATTCCTCTTATTTGTAAAATAAAGAATGTGGATTCTTATCTGTAAATCTAGCTAGCTAGCTAGCTAGCTATTGTTTTTTTGTGGCAGGGTTTCTCTCTGTAACAACCCTGGCTGTCCTGGAACTTTGTAGACCAGGCTGGCCTTGAATTCACAAAGATCCACGTGCCTCTGCTTCCCAAGTGCTGGGATTAAAGGTGTATGCCACCACCACCTGTTGGATGTGGATTTTATGGCTTCTGAATTCTCCAGGCTCAGAAGACTCTGCAGACAACCTGTATTTTATAGACAACTCATTGTAGCATCTTTCCATCATTTTGTTTTTGTCTTTGTTTATTTGTCTTGTTTTGAGACAAAGTCTATGTATCCTAGGCTGGCCTTAAACTGCCAAGTATATATCATTATGGATCATTTATACATCAAATCTGTGTCAAGATCATTAGGAAATGCATATTGATAATCTAGTAATTGAAAAACTTATTGAACTTAACACTTTGTGTAGGGTTTCAAGATGGGGTTTCTCTGTAGCTTTGGAGCCTGTCCTAGAACTCACTCTGTAGACCAGTCTGGCCTCAAACTCACAGGGATCTACCTGCCTTTGTCTCCTGAGTGCTGGGATTAAAGGTGTGTGGCACCATCACCCGCTGAACATTACACTTTTAATTCATCAGTCCACATTCTTACTCGGTGTACCCAGTACTCATGGTAAGGACTCAACATTTGTGCTTTCTCCTATACGTTGAGGTCCTACCACGAAGGTGATGGTATTTTGAAGTGCTGCCCCTGGATTAGGTCACAAGGACAGACTGCACCGGTCACAAGGACAGACTGCACAGGTCACAAGGACAGACTTTACAGGAGTGCATTGTTACTTTTAGGAAAGGCTTCTGATCTGCTATCAACTGTGGGAAGACAGAGTGAGAAGAGAGCCATCTCCATTCCAGAAACAGGGACCAGAGCTTGACATGTGCCAGAGTCACAATCCTGTCTCCAGGACTATAAGCAATTATTCTGTAGCTAGGTGTGATGCTGCATGGCTTTAATCCCAGCATTTAGGAGGCAGAAGCAGGTAGATGTCTGTGAGTTCCAGGACAGCCAGAGCTATGTAGTAAGATCCTGTCTCAGAAGACAAAACCACAAACACACACACACACACACACACACACACACACACTCTCACACACTCACACACTCACACACTCACACCAGAGAAAGAAAATGAAAGAAAGACATTTCTATTGTTCAAGCCTCCAAGTCTATGGTATGTTTGTGAATTCTGCTCAGATTCATTAAGACAGCATCTTGGCCTCCTTCTCTCAGCAGTATATTTTTTTGTGACTTGTGAAGTGTCAAGGCATCGGGAGCATCTTAATGTGGTGATGGCTGGAGGCACAGAGGCAGATGGGGAGATCCAAACCCATAGCCCAAGGGCATAAACTTGCGTCGTCGTTATTTGCCCCCACACCTTCCTTTAAGGTAGAATAAAAACTGAGCAACAGACACCTGGCTTTATATAAACCAAGCAGAAAATGAGAGCTCCTTCCCAAGTGTTTCTTGCCCTTTAGAAATTGTCATTTCTTGATGCTGTTAATAGCACTTGACTGAAAGGTACTCTTCAGAACATCATTTCTAATTCCTGCACCACCTCTGTGAGTTTCAGATACTATAGTAACAAGGACTTTTTGCTCAGATGAAACCTCTTCCGGGTGTTCAGAAGAAAGGTAGGAGGGTAAGAAGAAATATAAAGCTCATATTGCTGGGGATGAGAGGCCCAGGAAGATGGAAGAAGTTTGGCCCCATTTGCCTCCTGTACCAACCTTGTTTGTCAGCTTTCCATTTCTGCAAGGAAATAAAATACCCGAAAACCAACTCACAAGGAAAAGGCATTCATGTGCTGGATAGTTTTATGTCAAATTGACACAAGCTGTAGTCATCAGAGAGGAGGGATTCTCAATTAAGAAAACGCCCCATAAGATCTGGCTGCCCAAGAACTTGTAGGCTCTTCTTATTTAGTGATCTGTGGGGGAGGGATCAGCCCATGGTGAGCCCTGCTATCTCTGGGCTGGTGGTGCTGAGTTCTATAAGAAAGCAGGCTGAGCAAGCCATGAGGAGCGAGCCAGTAAGCAGCTCCCCTCCATGGCCTCTGCATCAGCCCCTGCCTCAGGTTCCTGCCCCTTTTGAGTTCCTGTCCTGACTTCCCTTAATGATTAACATGTAAGCCAAATAAACCCTTTCCTCCCCAAGTTGTTTTGGTCATGGTGTTTATCACAATAACAGAAACCCTAACTAGTGCAGTTCACTTTGTCCCATAGATTTAGAGGTTGCAACCTATAGGAGCTTAATCCTGTTACTTTTGGGCCAGTGGCGAAGCAGAACATCAAAGTGGAAGTGTGTGGTAAAGGGTCCTTCCTGCCTCTTTGTGTCTGGGAAACAAAAGGTGGAAGAGAAAGAGCTTGGTTCTCAAAGTTCCCTCCAAGGGCACACTTCCTCTAATTAGGCCCTACTACTTGAAGGGCCACAGTCATCCTTCCCATAGTGCCATGGGCTAGAGACCAAGACTTTAACACATGAACCTTTTGGAGACTTTTAGGGTCCAAGTCATAACACACCTAAGAGAGCGTCTGTGACTCTGAAGGGCACAGCTGCAAAGCTTCAGGGGATGTGGGTGGAGCCTCCACAGCGACTGTGCAGTTTGTGTTTGTAAAGCAGAAAGCACCATTCCTGCTTCAATGGACCCTCTCCCATTCCTTCTCCCTTCCTCCTGTTCAGTTTCTTCTTGAGAGGCCTGTAGGCTGTTCTAGTTTGTGGGGTTGCTGCATCTCAGACTTCTGAGCTAGGGCTGCTCTGCATTATCTGATGATAATATTTCTTTACCTCTCTCTTTTCAGTCTACCTTTATCCCAAAATGTGTCCTTGCCTCCCACCCCATTTTTGTTTCTGCAATTCCTTTGGAGTTCCCTAGTCTGCTTCTTTATATATATATAGTTTCAAATGATGGTTTATGTCTATATGTGCACATATACACAGATAATCCTGAAGGTCAGATAAGTTGGCTCCAAACACTGGAGTCTTGCAGACACTACAAGTTATACTGGCTGTCGATCAGTGATTACATCTGAGTTGACAGCATCTGGAAGGTCATCTTAACATTGTGCCAGGGGAAGGACAAGCATTTCCACCAGGAATAAAATTTTCTGTGGTGGTTAGAATGAGAATGCACCCATAGGCTCATATGTTTGAATGCTTGTTCCCCAGTTAGCAGAACTGTTTGGGAAGGATTAGGAGGTATGGCCTTGTTGGAGGAGGTATGTCACTGTGGCAGGCTCTGAGGTTTCAAAAGCTTTCTCTCTCTCTCTCTCTCTCTCTCTCTCTTTCTGTGTGTGTGTGTGTGTGTGTGTGTGTGTGTGTGTGTGTCTGTCTGTCTGTCTCTCTCTCTCTCTCTCTCTCTCTCTCTCTCTCTCTCTCTCTCTCTCTCTCTCTCTCTCTCTCTCTCTCTCTCTCTGCTATCTGTGGATCAGGATATAAGCTCTCAGCTACTGCTCCAGCACCATGCCTGTCTGCTTCTCTCCATGATGATCATGGACTAACCCTCTACAACTGTAAGCCATAGTTATAGTTAAATGCTTTCTTTTATAAGAGTTGCTTTGGTCATGGTGTCTCTTCACAGCAATAGAACAGTGACTAAGACATCTTCACATGCTGTAAATCATCACATGATATTGGCAAAACAAAAGCACTTCTGGATTAAAGAAAATAAAATTGAGAGGGGGGCATGATAAGAAAGAAATCTCTAGAATTCTGAGTCTGGGGTTTTCTGATTGTTTCAACTGATGGTAATTTCAGGGTCACCTGTCATGTCTAAGTTTGGTAGAGAAGAATGACACGCTGGATCAGCCTTGCTGGCCTTGAAGATTTTTGCAACACTTGCAATGAACTTCAGTTTAGTCCTTGGCTGAAATCCACTTGGGATCCTTTTACAACGGCCATGCTATTACAGCTGACCACTAACCTGTTCAAATACTCTGTCATCAGGGTTAATAACTGTATTTAGTGGAAATGTGTATTGGAGTCCAGAGCACCCATCTCCCTCCAGAAGCCTGAGGAATTCTGATCCCTAGGAGATTTCCATAAACCACTGGATATATCTGTCTATCCAGTAGATCTGTCCCTCACCAACTGTCAGACTGGAAGATAATTGCATTCTCCTCATCAGAAGTCCAGAAAAGATGGCAAGGAACCTGCTCCTGCACTGGGGAAGAGGGACAACCCTGGGGGACAAGACTGGAAGGCTACCATCTTCCTCCTCAAACTCTACCCCTCCCCTCATCTACTTTCCATCAACCTGATACTGATCATTAGTCCTACTCTGCCCTTTTTCTTCATTGTATGGGACAGTCATCATTCTGGAAATTTCTTATTTGTAAACTTAATTTTTACATACTAAAATCCACTTCTTGCTTCAGACATCTCCATTCTGTGTCATATTTACAGTGACCTTTGCCCTTAATCCAAAGTTATAGAAGTATTCTCTTCTATTAATTTTAGATTTATTAATAAGTGTTTAAGGCTACAGAGGTCCAAAATCTGCCTTCACCTTGGAGACCCAAAGGAAAATGTGTTCCCTGTCTGGTTGAGTGTTTGGTGGCCACTCTGGTGTGTTTCCCTATGGGTGTCTTTTTCCCTTCAGTCTTTGCACCAGCCATATATCAGCTTCTCTCTCTGACAGACCTCCATTTCACTTGGATAAGAGCATTTGTCATCAGATTCAGGTCCCATCACAAGAATCCAGATGATACCTCAACTCCCAGACCCTAAATATATTTCCACACGTTCTAATGGCTAGGACCTATCTTACTGCAGAAGCCATCCTGCAGCATATGGACCATCTCTCTGGTGACTTAAGTTTTGTAATGTATATATAAATAAAAACATTATGTCTTGCACATAAGCCCTGAATTCAGTGAAATACATATTATGCAAGTAGAAAATAAGATGGCAAGAGAATGGCTTGGTCATGTTGCAGGGCAACCTTGGAAGCACAATGACATATTGGTTTTCTTTCTTTTTCCTGCTGCTTTGGTTTTGTGTTTCAGGACAGGGTTTCTCTGTATAGCTGGAACTCAGAGATCCTTCTGTATCTGCTGAGCTTAAAGGTGTGTATCACCACTCCCAGCTTACATATTGATTTTTCCTAAGCAAAATGTCATGGCAGTCTGTGGTGATGTCATGCAATGTAAATCCATTGTCCCTACTTAAATGTAATCTCTTTAAAAAGACCCTACTGATATTTTATCAGCATGCAATGCAGAATAGCATTGTGCACGCCATTCCCAGCAAAGAAGTTTTTTATATCAGAAGGTTTGAGTTTTCAGTAAGGAAATTGCTTTCAAGATCCTGAAGACAAGCACATTTACAAACCTTGTGAGGCTGTGTGTTACAAAACCTCGTATTTCTTTTTTTAGGAAACCACTTTGTTTTACTTTTGATGTGCTGATAAGTAATCACAGGACATAAAATCCTCTTACAAATTTTTTATAAGTAAGATTGTTATATTAAAGGGTGAGGTCTGTGGAGGAGAAATAGACACCTCCAATAGGGTGTCACTCTTTTTTTGGGGGGGGTTTCAAGGGTTTCTTTGTATTGCTTTGGAGCCTGTCCTGGAACTAGCTCTATAGACCAGGCTGGCCTTGAACTCACAGAGATCTACCTCCCGAGTGCTGGGATTAAAGGCATTGGCCACTAATGCCCGGCTGTTATTTTCTTCCCTTTTAATGATAATATTTTTTTATTTAAATTTGCAAACAGCTTGTTTTACAGGTCAGTCCCAGTTCTCTCACCCTCCCCTCCTCTCCTGTCTCCCTCCCAACCCCCATCCCATCCCTTTTCTGCTCCCCAGGGAGAGTTAGGCCTTTCATGGGGGATCTTCAAAGTCTGTCATATCATTTGGCACATGGACTAGGTCCTTCCCCATGTGTCTAGGCTGAGGGAGTATCCCTCTATTTGGAATGGACTCCCAAAGTCCATTCATATACTAGGGATAAGCACTGACCATTACCAGAGGCCCCATAGACTTCCCAGCCCTCCTAACTAACACCCACATTCCTGGGTTCTGGGCTGGTCCTATGCTGGTTTTCCAGCTATCAGACTGGAGTCCATGAGCTCCCCCTTGTTCAGGTCAGCAGTTTCTGTAGGTTTCTTCAGCCTGGTCTTGATCCCGAGTGTGTCACTCTTAACCATGGTAGTAGAGCACACATTTCATCCCAACAGGTAGGTCTCTGAGTTTGAGGCCAGCCTATTCGACAGAGTGAGTTCCAGGGCAGCCAGGACTACACAGAGAAGCCCTGTCTCAACAAAACAAAACAAAACAACAGAAACCAAAGCATGCCACTCTTCATCCAATCTCTGTGTGTATGTATATATTTACATCTATATATCTGAGTGTATGTGGTGTGCATCTGTGCTCATGAGTACACACATGAAGACACCAGAGGTCAGCACTGGTGTCTTCCTCTGTCACTCCTCCCTTAGTTTTCGTGGCAGGGTCTCTCATTGATCCTGGGACTTAGTTTTAGAGAGTCCCTATTGTCTAGCAGTTTCCTCTAAGATTGAAACTGTCCATCTTGCAGTATAGCTCATAAAGACAGGAAGTAAACAGCTCAAAGTAGCCTTAGGAAATCGCTGAAACTGATCAGATTGTCTAGCTTCTTCCTCCCCAAGGGCATATAAGCTGTAAAGACCCTTGAGTGTCATCCTTGTGGAATATTCACCAGAGAAGACTTCTCAGACATGGGTCCAAGCCAATAAAGTCTTTTTAGCTGGCTGGTGACTACACTGGGTTTTTAGGATCACACTGTAGCCCCGAGCCTTTCTCAGGGTGAGCTTTTAAGCATAAAAACCAAGTTCTGAGTTGTCATACTTCATTTAATAAGAACAGTTAGCCAGAAGAAGAACTACAGAAACCTAAAAGCATGATTAATACATTTAGAGACTTTGCTAGAACTATGGACTTTGATGGATTAGGCCTTTGTTTTTATCTTTGGCAGGAGGTGCTGTCTACGTGCTAAGTTTTACAGTCCAAATGGCACTTCTGCCATAGACTTAGTTGTGCTAAGGTATATGTATTTTTTGGGGGGGCAGTGGGGGAGTGCTACTAAGGCCTGGAGCCTTGTTATAGTTCCCAGACAAGCCCAGGAGCCTGGAATAAGCAGAGACCAGCTGAGCTATATAGCTCAGTTCTAGTCCAGCCAAGGCAAGGTCTCAAAGTACGTTTCTTTAAAAGAGTGTGGTAGCTTTAGTCCTAGTATTTAGGAGGCAGAGGTAGGTGGATACCTATGAGTTTGAGGCCAGCTTGGTCTACATATTCAGTTCCAGGCTTACATATTTAAAAAAAAAAAAAATGGAGCAAGACTGTTACCAAATGGATTGTATCAACATTGGTGTCCTGATGGTGGTACAATATATATATATATATATATATATATATATATATATATATATATATGTATATATGTATATATGTATGTATATATATACATATATATACACATATGTGTGTATATATGTGTATATGTACATATTTACGTATATACATACATATATATATGTCTATAAACCTTTACCACTGGGTGACACTGAACAAAATAAATAAGACAAAGACATGTCTATATATTTAGCTTGCTCTCTCTCCCTCTCTCTCCTCTCCCTTCTCATATTAAGTTATGGTAAATTGTATGCCCTGTGTAGGTTCTTGGATCTATGAAGACATTGCATATTTTCAATGGGATCTTTTTTCTTTCTTTCTGTATATTGTTTTTTCTTTCTTTTTTTGTTTTTTGTTTTTGTTTTTGTTTTTGAGACAAGGGTTTCCTATGAAGGCCTGGCTGTACTGGGACTAAGACCTCAAACTTAAGAAAGCCATCTGTCTCTGCATCTTGAGTGCTGGGATTAAAGGCATGTGCCGTGTCTGGCTGCTGGTATTCCCTTTTTACAACTATGTTTCCTATCTCTAGCTTTCCTCCTCCCTGAAAGTAAGCCCCTACTTACTGGCCATGACAGATTCATGTTTCATTCCTAAAGCAATATCATTTCAAAATGCTGCACAAATAGAATCAGGCCTTCTAAACAGTGTGGAACTCTGGGGATTGGCATCCTGTGACATAATTTCCTGGCAACTGATTTAAGTTACTGGAGACCTTTAGTCCAGTTTCTATTACCAACAGAACACAGTTTGCTTGATCAGTTTACTGGTTGGAGAAATACTGGGCTAATTCTAGTTTTGAGATACAATGAACACTGCTGGGAACATTTGTGCACATGTCTCTGTATGAACCTCAGTCTTCATTTCCCTGGGATACATGCTCAATGGTGCAATTGCTAGGTCTGGTAATTGCATGTTTAGTTTATGAGACACTGCCAAACTGTTTTTCCAGAGTGACTGCCATATTGCATCTCCCTCCCCAAGCAACCTTTATATCACGGTTTTTTATATCCTCTTCAGCATTTGGTGGTGTCACCAAATAGGTATATTACTTATAGATACATGGCTTTAATTAGAATGCTTCTGAGGGTTAGTTATGGCTGGCATTGTTGATCATCTTCTAAGAGCTTGCTAGCCACCTGACTGCCCTTCAGTGAAATGTCTTTTACTTGTTTTTTATTTGGATTGTTTTTCTACTGTTCAGTTATAAGGATTTGTTATGCATTCTAGTCTTGTAAGATGTGTGGTTTACAGATACTCTCTCTCTCGGGTTATAGCTTTTCTTCCTGGTGGCCTTTAGCAGAGCAAAGAGTTTTATATTTTGATATTGTCAAGTCTTTTTTTTTATTATTTCCTTTTGTGAGCTTTCCTATTTGGTGTCTAGTCTAATTTTTGTCTAGCTTTTGGAGACCAAAGATTTTCTGTATTTTCCCACCCCCTCATGGCTTTTTAGTTTCACTCCAAACCCCCTGGTTCATTTTGTACAAGGTGTAGAGTTCTCATCCTGATTTATGTTTTTGTCTGCATGCTCAGTTGCCCCAGCAGTAATGCTTCACATTCCTTCACCTGTAGAACTAACTCTGTGCCTTTGTCATGTATGGGGATATTTCTGCAGGGTCACTCTGGGTTCCACTGATTTTTTTCTATGTACTCTCTGTTGGGATGATTGCAGGCTTGCTTACTATAGCTTCATGGTATGTCTTAAAGTCTGCTAGGTTGATCATCGATTTTTTTTTTCAAAATAATTTTAGCCATTCTAATTCCTTTGCATTTCTACTGACATGCTTGTTTAAATGTCTGATAGAGGAGAGTGGTGATGGCACATACCTTTAATCCTAGCACTTGAGAGGCAAAGATAGGTGGTTCTGTGTGAGTTCGAGGCCAGCCTGGTCAGGCTAGTCCCAGGATAGCCAAGACTACACAAGGAAACCCTGTCTTGAAAAACATATATGTATATGAATGATAGAATCTATAATGATAACTTAGCTTACAATGTTTTGGTTTTTTGTTTGTTTGCTTCCCCTTTTTATTTGTGTTAGTCTTGCCAAAGAAATTATAGATTTCATCAGTGTCCCAGACCCAAGAAACAGTCTTTCTCATTCATCTTTGCCTTCTAGCCTCTAACAGTATTATTAATGTTTGCTCTTAGCTTTTTTACTCTCTTTCTTTTGCTTGAGCTTGGCATTTCTTTTCCTTCTTTTTGTTTTTTTTGAGAGAGAGTTTCTCTGTGTAGCCCTGGCTGTCCTGGAACTCACTCTATAAAGCAGGCTGATCTCAAACTCATTTTCCTGCTTTCTTGAAGTCTGGAATTATATTATTAATTTGAGGTCACTCTGCTTCTTTTCCTTCTTTTTACAAACCCAGAGATAGATCCCAAGGTCTGGTACATGTTGTACAAACACCCACCACTGAACTATGCTCCCAGCTCTTTTCTGTTTTCACATGGGCATTTTACAGTTAATAAACTCTCTTCTCAGCCCTTACTCTAATTGCATCTCAATGTTTTACACACACACACACACACACACACACACACACACACACACACACACTTCTCCGAGATAAGCTTTCTCTGTGTAGCCCTGGCTTTACTCAAGCTTGCTCTATAGACCAGGCTGGCCCTGAACTCAGAGATCCACCTGCCTCTGCCTCCTGGGTGCTGGAATCGAAGGTGTATACCACCACACCTGGCAGTCAGTGTTTTTCATTTTTTAAATGATCTGTTTATTTATTGGTATTAGTGTGTAGTGTGCGTGTGTGTATGGAAGCCTATGGGGGCATGATCTCTTGGAGATGAAGTTGGCCTGGCAGTTGTGGGTCTCCTGATGTGGATGCTGAGAGCCAAACGTTAGTCCTTTGGAATAGCAGCAAGTACCCCTAACTGTCCTAACTGCAAAGCCTTAGCTCCAGCTCCATTCCATATGTTTTTAAAAATACATTTCCATTTTCAATAAATTATGTATGTTTTGTGATTTCATTTGAAAATTCTTATTTGGCCCATTTGTTATTTCCTTGCTGGTTTTTGGTTTTTCTGATATAGCGTTTCCTGAATCACAAACTGACTGCAGACTCCCTCCGTAACCAAGGCTGGCCTTGAATTTTTGATGCTCCCGAGTCTACCTCCTGTATGCTGGGATTACTAATGTGTGCCCCACTTTCATCTGGCTGACCCATTGGCTGGCTAGCAGTGCTGTTTTTACATGTTTGGAAATTCTTTTCCCATGTCTGCTGTTGTTTTCTAATTTGGTCTCATGAATGGCAAAGAATGCCACATGTGTGACTGTAGTTATTAAAACTTTTTGAGGCATGTTTTATGGCCCCAAATATGGCTTTTCCTGGTGACACTTCCATTGAGCACTTGAAAATTTGTTGCATTTGGCCAAGGTTGGGTCAGTTGTGTGCGTTGGTTTCTACTAGGTTGTGATGTTAGATCTCATCTGCTCCTTGCTGTGTTTCTAAGAGGACAGAAGTCACACCTGGGATGGTGCCCTCCATCTATGCTTATCTTCAACTTTATCAACTTATGCTTCCTGCACATTGAGGCTTTGGTATTTGGTGCACCCACGTTTATAGCTTAAGTTCATGTTGTATTAAGCATATCTTTTTTTTTTGTTTAGTTTTGTTTTTCAAGACAGGGTTTCTCTGTTGCTTTGGAAGTTGTCCTGGAACTCTCTCTGTAGACCAGTCTGGCTTCAAACTCACAGAGATTTGCCTGCCTCTGCCTCCCAAGTGCTGCGACCAAAGGTGTGTACCACCAATGCCCAGCTGTATTAAGCATACCTTAAAATGTTGAAAACTCTAGTTCTAGCTATTACCCGCTGTCTATATTATTAGATATTTAATAGTAGCTGGAGATATAAAGTGTAAACATATTTCAACAAATTTAGCATCAGTAATATAAAAGCTACTAAGCATTGCAACAGGACTTTTTCCCTATGTACATGGTGAACTGGTGGTGCTTTATTTTGCCTTTTTGCTTTTGTGGGTTCAATTTTTTTTTTTTAATTTAATTTTCTAGTTAATCTACAAAGCAGCTAAACCTCTTGGAAAGGAATTCATTTATGCCACTCCTAGGTTTTGACACCAGATGAATAAGAAAAGAGAGGGAAGGAAGGAAGGGAGGGAGGAAGGGAGGAAGGAAGGAAGGAAAGAAGGAAGGAAGGAAGGAAGGAAGGAAGGAAGGAAGGAAGGAAGAAAAGGAGGACATGACTGCTCCTAAGGAGTTGAGGTTTTTATTAGAGATACAAGGGAACGTACAGACAGAGACATCTGGAAGAGTACAGAATATGACCAGCAGGCTGAACTGGGCCATGCAAGGAGAGGGAGGAAGGGAGAGGGAAGAGCCAGAAGCTAAGAAGCCAGGAGTTCAGGATCCAAGAGTGCTGGTCAAGAGGCTGCCATAGCCTAAATGGTTGGGTTATAGAGGGATCAGAGAAGCTGGGGGAAGGGAATCACAGCCCAATCTGGAGTTTAGTATGCTAGCCCGGATGTCTCCATAGCAGGTACTGAGGATGCTAAAGAGAGGTCGTTGGACACCTTCTGCTTTGATATGCTAATAGGCACCCCAGTTGGCCATTTGTCCTGGGTTTCCCTGAGACATTGTTGAGCTTTTTTTTTTTTTTAATTATTTTTCTATGTTTTGATGGCCCTCCCTCATATCTTCACCCACTCTGCATATCTATAGTTGTTATAGTTAGGAAGTAGAGCCAAGTTGCTCTGCTCTAAATGTGAGATGGATTTAGCGACTCACTTCTAACGGAGTAAGGCAGAAGCCATGGAGTTTAGTGTAGGCTGGTTATACATAGCATGTGGGCACTTCCCCCCTCCCCATCAGTCTTGGGGCATTCTTGTAGCTCTTGGAGTAGTCTGAGTGGTGGGAAACCGAGATCTTCTGCCAACAGCTGTGCTCTAGAGCTATCTGGAAAGCCAATCTAGTCTTCAGTCCATGTGGCCCTGATGCCTGCCGTTACTGCAACTTCCTAAGAGCCCCTGCGCCACAACTCCATGCAACTAAACTGTTCCTAGGTTCTTGTCTTCCTTAGCTCATTTCCTGCTAATCTGCAGGATTCCAATGGCTAGATATATCATAAAGGAAGAAATTGGTTTGTCTTAGCTTCTGAGGTCAGGAAGTCTGAGATCAGGATCTGGAACCGGCCCTGTTGCTACATGATAACATGGCAGAAAGATCACTAGCTCCAACCTTCCTTCCTCTTCGAGTGAAGCCATCCATCCCATCTTGGGAGCCACCCTTGTCATCTCATCTGACCCTAATTGCCTCTCAGAGTCGGGACCTTCAAATACCAGGACTACATTTATCCTGTGAACTCTAGGAAACCTTAAGCATCAACATTTAGAAACTGTGTGAAATATTGCTGGTTTTTGTAAATCTAGTCTTTCTATGTATTTATTTTCCAAGTCTACATGTATGTGCATGTGTGTGTTCATTTATGTAAATGCACATGTTCCCATGTATGTAGGCATGTGCAGTCTTGGCACATATGTGAGGGTTACAGAACAACTTGCAGTCAGTCCTTCTGACCTTGTAGATTCCAGGATGAAATTCTGGTTGGAAAGTTTGGCGGCAGGTACTTTCACTTGCTGAACCATTGAGCCAGCCCTGTTTTCCTGTTTGTTGTTTTGAGCCACCAATCGATTTTTGTTGTTGTTGTTTTCAGGGTCTCTCTCTTTCTCTCTCTCTCTCTCTCTCTCTCTCTCTCTCTCTCTCTCTCTCTCTCTCTCTCTCTCTCTCTGTGTGTGTATGTGTGTGTGTGTGTGTGTGTGTGTGTGTGTGTGTGTGTGTGTGTGAATAGATCACATTCATAGTATGTTACTTTGTAGGCAATGTTCACCAGATGTTTACTATTCTTCAGGCTTTTAAATGACTTAGTTACGTGTTTGCAGATGACAACCTGCCCTTTAAGGTCCTGAGACTCCCAGTTTCCCTTCACCTCCTCAGCTGTCTGGAATGAGTTACGGAACTGGCCTTTTTACATGCTGTCTGCTGTCTCCCCTTGTCCAGCTGACTCACAGTTCTGATAGCAGATCATTTGATGAGTAGAGGAGTTGCCGACATTTGTGACTGTGACTGTGCCGACCTTTGTGACTGTGCCTGCCCTGTCAGTCCCTGGAGGAGGACCTGGCAAAGAAAGCAGCAGTTTGTGTGGGACTGAGTCAGGGAAGCAGCAAGAAGGTCCTAGGAGGACCTTCCCTGTGGAGTGGAGTGGCGTGGATGGGAAGGAGACATCAGACATGACCAAGAGGAAGATCCAGTCTGCATGCCATAGGCCAATCTAATTGTTTTTGAGCAGGGTCTTACCATGTAGCCTTGGCTGGCCAGAAGCTGGCTATATAGACCAGTCTGGCCCCCAGACTCATACAGATCTACTTGCCTGTGCCTCCTGCAAGCTGGGATTAAAGGCATGTGGCACTATACCCACCTTTAATTTCAATCTTAATAGGGATTGACTTTGAAGGCATATAAAGAAAAGGGAGCTGGGCATGGTGTTCCAGGTGGTGGAAGGTGGGTATTAGCATGCTCAAGGCCCAGTTTCATCCTTAAGACAGTCGCAATAAAAAAGAAGACAAGAGGGGCTATGGCCAGGTGGTCATTAAATATCAGTGGAGGGTAATTTGGACACTGGATTGAAGGTTGTGGGAGGCAAGAAAAGAAAGAGGCAAAGACAGGAATGAAACAGCTGAGGTGGTGTGTTCTGGGGTGGTAATTTCAGAGAGTAGGCAGTTTGTGGCAAGAAGAGCAGCCTCTGTGTTCCAGGTGGGTGTGTGTAGCTGAGAGGGAGAGGACACAGGAAAGGTCAGGGCATGGACAAGCTGCATATGGACCAGCTGCAGACACAAGCGGGGCAGGATGTAACCAGTGTTTCCTGCTCCCTTCCAGCAATGGAAGCATCTGAGATAAAGTAGTACTTTTAAATTTTGCTGTTTGAATTCGGTCTTTGTCTCTGTTTCACTTAGAGTTTTAACTTTTTAAGTTCATCTACTAGTTTGCCTTTGCAGTGCTGGGGATGGAACTCAGACCTTGCACGTGGTAGGCTAGCACTCACCCTCTGAGCTCCACCCCAGAGTCTCCAGGATGAAATCACCTCTCCAATCTCCTGGAAGATTTCTGTCTCTGGGCCTTTTGTTTCTCTGGACTTCCTGGGGCGACCAATTAACTGTAAACTATGGCTTTGATGTCAGTATCTGCTGGAGTACAGGAGAGAGGGGGAAGGGTCACTGCCCTGATTCTTGGTCCTTGTGCTTTAACCCTTCCTTGTTGTGTATCTCTGCTGTCACTTTAGTGAGTTAGCAGCGGGGATAAATACATATGCAAACTCTCTAATCATCAGATCCTTAAATGTAGGTTTATCTAGTCCTTATAGAAAGTTCGCAAGTGTTTGCTTTGGCTCTGGCCATTTCTCAGTTTTCTTTTTTAACTCAGAGATGGTATTTGACATAGGTCTTCTCTTTCAAACGTTTCCTGAACTTAGCTTTCAAAACACCATATTCCATCTTCCTGACTGCTTATTCTTAGTCACATTTTCTGTCTCTCCTGGGCTTCTCACCACTGGCTCACCCCAGAGCTTGGTCTTGGGTCTTTTTTCCATATCTGTGCTCATAGCATTGTGAGCTCACCCCACTGATAGCTTTAAATTATATGTTTACTTGATGATTAGCAGTTTCTCCAACAGGGGCCTCTTCCCTAAAGTCCAGCTTCATCTAGCCTGCAGGCAACCCACCAGGCCGCTGTAGCTGTCCAGAGCATGCCTTTCCCATAAACACCTGCACAACTTGCTCCTGCAGCGCCCCCCCCCCCCTTGCACTCTGCTTCCCCCGGCTCACAAAGCTGTCTGCCTAAGTACTGACTTCTTTGGGTACCCTGCACCCACCTCTGACACCTGCTCATTTTACCTTCAGAATACATCAGCAGTCCACTGGTGTCACCTTCCCTGATGGTGCCTGGCCCACCTGGAGCTTCCCTCCCCAAAGGTTACCTAAAATGCCTTGTGGCTATGCCACCCGCCCCTCCCCCACCTCACCTGCCAGTGTGTGTGTGTGTGTGTGTGTGTGTGTGTGTGTGTGTGTGTGTGTGTGTGTGTGTTTGCTCTCGCATTTCCTTCTTTGTTCAGCACCCAAGGTGTATTTTGTTTATCTGTGTAGCTTTGGAGCCTGTCCTGGAACTAGCTCTGTAGTTAGTTCCAATATGGCTTCGAACTCACGGAGATCTGCCTGCCTCTGCTTCCTAAGTGCTGGCCAGGGTGTATTTTAACAGATGGCATGTTCATCTGACAAGAGAAAAGCATGGTGTGCACAGTCCTGCCCAGCTTGGCTGATTCCTTTCTTTCCTCCCTCTCTGCCTCTCTGCTTTCCCTGGCCTGATAGCCCTTCTCAGACCGACCACTCCCTCTCCTGCTTCTGTAGACCAGTCCTCACTGCCCCTTCTGCCAGCTCAGATGTCTCCTTAGTGAGACCTTCCTGAACCTACAGAACAGGCGGCCCCTCTCCCACACCCTGTCCTCTTCACCTTGTTTTTCTCTCTAGAACTTTCTACCAATCCAAAATTGCACATAGTGTTCTTATTTCTTTGGTTTTTATATCTTCTTCCACAACAGTGGACACTGGGGAGTTCAGAGGGATTTTTTTTTTCTTTTGTCTGCTCTTCCCCACTGGGGCCCAGCATGTAGCCGAGCATATTAGCTGCTCGGTAATGGAATTTAGACTGGACAGTAACTTCCATCATCTTGGAAGTGGTTAACTTCTCTGACCTTATATTGATTTAATATAATTGAAACTAAGAGTACTGATAAAGAGCAACCCGTAGCCAAACTGACAAGGGGGCAAAGGACAGGTTGGCAAAGAGGTGACCTATTTTGCTCATTTTTTTTTTTAATATTTCTGTGTCCTCTTACAAGCTCACTGAATCCTCGCAGAGCCAGAGTTTGTTCAAAGCAGTATTTCCACTGATAAGGCACAGTTCTGAGAAGTCAGAGTTTGTTCACTCGCAGGGAGTAAAAAGCTGGCAAAGCCACGGCTATTGTGTGATATTTCAGAACTCAAAGGCTCTCATCTTTCTCTTACAGGACGGGTGACTTGGGCTGATGAAATGGGTCAGTGTGTGAAATCACTTGCTGCCAAGGCTGGTGACCTGAGTTTGATACCCAAGTCCCACAAGTGGTACAAAGAGAGAGCTGATTCCCACAAGTTGTCCTCTGACTTTATCATGCATTCAGTAGCACATGTAGGGACAAGCACGCATGCACGCATGCATGCATGCATGCACGGACACACACATACACCCACCAAGCAAACAAATAAATGTAATAAAAAAATTGAAAACAAAGACACTTTTAGGGCTGGAGAGATGGCTCTCAGCCACTCAAAAGTACGGCCTGCCCCTCCAGAGGAAGAAGGTTCGATTCCCAACACCTGATTGGCAGCTCACAAGCATCTGTAATGCTAGTTTCAGGGGGTCTGACACCCACTTTTGGCCTTGACAGGCACCAGGCATGCACCTGTTGTACAGACACACATGCAGGCAAAAAATGTCCATGCATATAAAAGATAAGATAGCTGGTGTGGTAGCACATGTCTTTAATCCCAGTACTTGGGAGGCAGAGGCAAGCAGATCTTTGAGTTTAAGGCCAGCATGGGCTACAGAGTGAGTTCCAGGATATACAGGCCTATACAGAGAAACCTTTTGTCAAAATATAATAATGATGATGATGATGATGATGATGATGATGATGATGATGATGATGATAATAATAATAATAATAATAATAAACAGTAACAACAATAACAGTTATTTTAAACCCCAAAGAAATGGGCAGCCTAAGAAACAGATTCTTGCTGCCTGGGCGGTGTGGGTATCCAGACAATGGTTAGTGGCTCTTCTGAGTTTGTCTTCAGAGATTTGCATGACTGATAAGGAGTAGCTTTTTAGCTCTTGCCTCTTGGAGAAGCACTGGCTCATTTTTTTCATCCCAAGGCTAACTTGGGGCTCCCAGTCAGTGTGTTCCAGTTCAGAACGCATCACTTTATCCCCCACTTGTAGAAGTCAAGGGAATTCTTAAGGAGTTTCTGGGGTTTGAATCCCCAGGGATACCAACGGATCAAGTTATGATCTAGTTTGGTGTCTATAGAATAAATATATAATTATATTCTATTGTTATTAGAAGACAGAGGCCACAGACTATAATTTGATTTAAATAACATCTAAATTATATTTAAAAATATTAATTGTATTTTGTAAACTTTTTATTTGATGTATTTATTTTAAGTGGGAGTGTTCTTCCTGCCTGTTTGTATGTGTACCACATGCACACTTGTGCCCTGGAAGATTAGCAGGAGGGTGTTAGGGTATTGGATGCCCTGGGACTGAAGTTACAGATGGTTGTGACCCACTCTGTGGGTGCTGGGAATTGTACCCAGATCCTTTGTAAGAGCATCAAGTGCTGATACCAGCAGAGCCATCTCAAGCGCTCTTAACTGCCTAGCAGTCTCTCCCACCCACACAAACTGTATTTTTGAAGTTACTATTATTTTCCCCAAAATAAAGACCATAATCTTCACCTCCTTAAAGTCTTGAGAGTATATTAGTTTTGCCATCTCTGAATAGCAAATTAAGACACAGAGTCAGGACTTCATAGCCTACGTGTGACAAAACATCACTAAGTCAAACTAATTGAGAAGAGGGAGTGTTGAAATGAGTAGAAAAGTAAAATTACAGAGTGTAGAGAGATACAGCCTTTCTGTGCTTTGCTTTGTACTTAGCCCCAATTAAACAGCAGCCAAGTCTTGCAGAGTACAGGTCTGGAGGGTGGGCCTGTTTTAATAAGTAGTCAGGAGTCCTTCGTTAGCAGTTTGTTTGTAAATATGAACAAGTATAAATTATTTTCAGTGAGTTAAACATTTTTGCTAAGATACCTTCCCCCTACATTTCTGCTACGTAAGCTTTGGGATGTGAACCAGCTAAATTATTAACAGTCTGATCCATGTTACATAGCCCCTCCCCAGGATAAATGGGAGAGTATCACCAACCCACCCCACCCTACCCCACCCCATGCAACCTGATCATATCAGACCCTTGGTGGTGGGAAATGACAATGGTCTGTTTTCTGAAGAGCAGTCCTCAAGCTGGCACCTTATGAAATGGATGTCAAGGACTTTTCAGTGCAAGAATTTGTCTTCTGGGGTGCACAGTTACTATGTCAGATTTCTTTTCCCAGGGAAACCAGTTCCAGGTCCCCAGCATAAGATAAACTTTCCTTCTTCTCTGTTCCTCCTTCACCCTCTGCCTGCTTCCCCCACCCCCCCTTGGCATCCCAGGCATTCTACTAGGTGTGACATGTATGTGCAGTATGTGCTGACCAGATCCTTCCCCCTTCCCCATGCTCCCATCCCCACTCTTCCCAACCCAGTTTCAGATCTACTTTCATCAGCTTCCACATAGAGGAGAGTGAATGTGGTACATGTCTTTTTTTTTTTTTTTTTTTTTAATGTGTCATTGAGCTTTTTATTAGACCAATTAGGCAAGCAAAGTAACACAGCTTTACAGAGTTAAACCAATGCAACATAAAAAGTCTTTGCATCATTAACCAAATATTCCATAGCATAAACAAATATAACACATCTTAAACTGATATTCCACAACACACTGCTATACTCAATTTTATACAAATTCTGGGAATGAAACTCAGGTCTTCAGGCTTACACAGAACCATCTTCTAAAGACTGGCTTAGTTTTACTTAACTCGGTGCCTTCCACTTCTGTCCACTTTGCTGCAAATGACAAGCTATCTTTTTTCTTTTCTTTTTTGTCTCTCTTACTCCTAATTCTTTGACCCATTTTCAATTGATTTTTCGCTTTAATTAATGAATAATTAATTAATTTATGGTACAGGGTAAGAGGCAGCATTCAGACACATCTTCTACATGCTGTCCTTATTCCTGTGTGTGCATTTGGTGTCTCTCTGGAACACCTGCTGGTCCTAGAGGAGTTGGTTTATCTCTGGGATCTCTATTCTGGTTATGCATCCATTTTAATGGTAATCTCGTGGTGTCCTTGTCACTGAAGCTCTGTGGTATGACGTGAAGTCAGGTCCTGTGTCTTGTCTAGCTTTATTATTTTTGCTGAAGATTACTTTGGGACTGACAGGATGTCTCAGTGGATAAAGGCATCCTCCTCTAAGCCTGATGACCTGAGTTTTGTCACTGGAGTCTACATGATAGAAAGGCGAGAAGCTACTCCCAGATTCTGACCTCTACACACACACACACACACACACACACACACACACACACACACACAAATAAGTAAATAAAACATCATTTAAAACATTTTTAAAAGGCTGCTTTGGTTGTTTAGGTCCTTTTGTGTTTTCATATGACTTCTAGACATTTTTTTAGTTCTTTGAAGAAGATGATTGGTATTTTGATAGTTCTTACTGAATTTTCAAAGCAAGTCTCTTTGAGCCATTTTAGCAATATTAATTCTTTTGATCCATAAATGTGGAAGATCAGTCCACTTTCTTTGTGTGTGTCTTTTTTAATGTTTTTCATTAGTGTTTTGTAGTTTTCACTGTAGGGAACTTTTACTTCCTTAGGTAGGTTCTTCTGTGACTATTTTAGTCTACATAGCCATGGTGACTAAAATTACTCTCACATAGCCAATTTATTACTGATCAGTAGAAAACCGGTCTCCTGACTTCTCTTTGGACTTTGGGTTCTTTGAGGACTGAGACATTTTTGATAGTCTTTCCTGTATCCCAAATCACTAGCAGATGAGGTGGCATCTAGGAAGGATACAAAGTCTGAAAAACTAGGGGCAACGCTTCATGCACACAGCTGAAGCTGCTGGTGTGTGCCGCTTGACTCTCTGGCGCCAGAGCCAGAGCAAAGCTATCTGGAGGGTGTATGATGTCGATTCCTAGCTTTGAGTTTGTCCCTCTAATTACTTCCTCTTCCTGCCTGGGACAAGGAGAAAGGAAGGAGACTGCGCTGCACACGGTTTGCCATTTCAGAACCAAGAAGAGACATGGAAATAGCAAAGATGGACACAGGACTGTTGATTTTTCAGGTTTCTCTCCCTGGTCTCTTAGATCTAGCACAGTAAGAAGAGACAACTGGAGGCATTGAGGATGGCCATCCTATTCAAAGGCCTTTCTAGAATGGCTCCTCTGTATATATAACCAGGGTGACCAGCTGTCCTCATTTGCCCAGGACTGTCCTGATTTTAACACTGAAAATTGTGTTTCCCAGGAAACCATTCTCAGGAACACAGAAAGCACAAGCTCTTGGCAGTGCGAACTGAAGGTTGGGCAGAGTGTGGGGGGGAGACAAAACCCAAAAGACAGCTGCAAAATGTAGGACTGAAAACAACATTGCCTAACATCACACGGCAACCGCAGATTCTGCCCCCGGTAGTAGCTGTTACCACAGTAATGTTATCACTACTGCTAAAAAGGCTAGCAGGTTTTATCCCACTGCTGATGCTGGCAATGGTGATTGACAGTTCCCAGTAATGGACTATCCTCTGTGGCATCACTCAGAGCTGTGAAGCTTAAGTTGCAATTAAGGGCTTTGTAATTATGAGTGTTAAGAATCCAGTTCTGACTTTGACTATTTATTAGCTGTTATGCTTTGTGTCTTGAAAGTGCTAGAGATGGGAGTGTAGCTGGGTAGGAGAGCATGTGTTTAGCCTGTAAAAGGGCTCACAATCAATCCCTAGTACACATGAGCATGTGTGTGCGCGCACATGTGCACGCGCGCACACACACACACACACACTCACACTCACACACACACACACACACTCCCCCAAAGATTTTATTAAAATGTTAAGTTTTAGGGAGGGAGACGAGAGGAGGCAGAGAGAAGGGCTGGCTGAGTCATCCTTCAGGGAAGAGATTCATTACCTATGGTGACAGCATCAGTAAAGTGTGGGTAGAGGGACCTAAAGGAAGTTTCATTCTGCCAAGACAAAGCACAGTGTCTACTTTTAAAGGTTTCTGAGAGGAGGAGAGATCTGGTACCACGAGGAAGTGGTCATAGTTAACAGGTGATCTACGCTTTAAGGCTGAGCTAGGGAACAGGGCATATGTGACTTAGGCTATAATGGTATGGAAAATTGGTTGGTTAATGCCTAACCCATTTGTGATAGTAGGCAGGCTAGGTGTGTTCTTGCCATGTTTAGCACCCTCTCTGATTACGCCCAGGTTACCGGGCAGGCCTGGGTTCTCTGACAATTGGGTATTTTGATCATGTTTTCAAAAGTTCAGATAATTGAAGTGATGATTATCATACCCAGGCCAACATGATGCAGACCTCACTGAAGGCAGATGTGAGGGTGCACATACAGGATCAGGGAGGTGAGTGACTGATATGTGAGAATAAATTGGGTTTGGATGGAGTGCACTGCCATCTAATACACTTTCTTCTGCTGCGGAGTTGAAAAAAATTACCCTTAATATTTCAGCCGTTGCAAAGAGTACCCTAGGGGGGCGGTAAAAGAAGAACTCTATGTAAACATAGCCTGGCCCCTGATGACATTGTTCTGTGACACTTTCTAAGGACAATGCTTGCTACTGTGTCAGGCCTTGCATCATGTCATGATAACAGAAATACCCTGCCCCAGCACTGAGGGCTTTTGACTTGGGAAATGATATGTCGAATGTTTCTCCTGATTTTGATGAAATCTTAGAAAACTTATAGGAAAAATGTTGTTAAAATTTTGCCCAAATACAAATGAACTTTGTTTGCTTATGCATCTGCAGACTCAGGAGATGATACAAATATAAATTTAGAAATGATATCTAATCTATAACTGTCTTTCAAGGAGCTACAATGGCCTTACCCACTAATTGCCTTGTTCCTCTCAATCATGGCATGCTTAGTTTGTTTAAAAGTAGCGATGAGAATTTCTCCATGCGAGCTTGGGCTCCTTAGTTTCCTGGAAGTATGCAGAAACAGCAACTGGAATGTTTAATTTCATAGCGAGTGAAGAAGACAGCTACCTGTTTCAGTAGCATGATTCTAAAATGTTGGTTTGCCATCAGTTCATATCTTTAAAGAAATGTTGGGCAATTTGGAGATGCATTTAGGGGGAGTGTAGAGGAGAGAAGTTCAGGGGACCAGGGTGGTTGTCATTCTGAAGTGACTGATGATCAGGCACTGGAGAGGGACAAGGTGACTGCATCTGAAAGGTTTGATGTCATATATGTCACAAAAACTCATGTAGACATTTGTGTTTTGAGACAACACTTCTCCAGATTTTTTTTTTTCCTAAGTAACAAAAAGCAGGAATCCCGGTTTAGTTGTACTTTCTCAACTAAACTACAATATTGGGGTTGTTTGTTTTTGTTTAATGTTGAAATTATATTGACTTCAAACCACTCTCCCAAGGAAAGGGAGGTTTAACTTAACACCTATTCAGAATGTTTTTACATTGATGGGAAACCTTAAATGTAAAATGAAACTATAGCAATCTTAGGGGAAAACTACAGAAAATCTTCAGTAGTTAGAAGTGGAGTGCTTGGGGGTGATGCCAAAGGCAAGATATTAAAACTGATAGATAGGAAGCTGCCAAGAGAATGGGAGTACAGGCTATAGATGGGAGAAACTATTTTCACATTATATACCTGACAAAGTTTTTATATATAGACTAAGTGCATTTCAGTGATTAAAAATAAACAATCCTATTAGAAGATGAACTAAAGAACTAAAGGCAGAGAAACATCATTGAAGGGAATATACACTCAGCAGTGAACATATCAAAAACATGCAAAGTAAATCCAGGTATCACTATATACACTTATCAGAAAATGGAAGGACATTGGTATCTCTATGTGCTCACAAAGATGCTGTTCTAGTTTACCTTCTGTTGCTGTGATGAAATTCTGACCAGAAGCAACTTGGGAGAAGAAAGGGTTTATTTGCCTTATAGATTAGAGTTCATCCTCAAGGGAAGCCAGGCTGCTACTGAAGGTAGAACCAGGAGGCAGGAGCTGAAGTAGACACCATGGGAGAACACTGCTTACTACTTGTTTCTAGACTCAGGACCACCTTTGTAGGAAAGCTGCTACCCACAGTGGGCTGGACCTTTCTCTATCAATCATCAATGAAAAAAATGTCCCACAGATACACCCATAGGCCAGTCTGATGAAGGAAGTTCCTCAAGTGAGATTCCTTCTTCCCAGGCATGTCAAGTTAACAACCAAGATTAGCCATCACAGATATAGGGAAACTGGGCTACTTCCACCTTGCTAGCAGGAGCATGAAGTCTAGACAGAAAACAGTTTGGTCGTTCCTTTGAAAACTAGCAGTGGATTTGTAAAATGACCTTGGGATTGGAATTCATGAGCATTTGTTCAGTATAAATGAAGAGTGGTTTTCATGGTGGATTTGGTGAGCACATTCATAGGTGTTATTCATAATAACAAAACTTTGAAAACTGCCCAAATGTCTTTCTATGGACAAATAGTTAATCCAACTATGATATACCTAGATCATGGAACACTGCTCTGATATGAAGAAACCTCCAATGCATGTGAATACTTGTTTAAGCCTCAAAGAAATTATGCTGAGTGGAAAAAAAAGCCAATTCCACAGGGTGACATACTACTATATGATTTCATTTACATAACATTCATGAGATACCATAATTATACACCATGAGAACAAATTAGTAGTTCCCAGGGGTTAGGATGGGGTAAATTGATGGGTGTGGCTGTAAGAGACCACACAAAGGAGTCTGCTGGTGCTTGAGTGTTGAGTATCTTGTTGGCTGGAAGTGGTATGATTGCATAAGACTACATGTTATAAAGTTGCATAGATACACACACAGAGAAACTCATGTGATGGAGAATTCTGAACATTGTGTTTGGATTGTACCAATGTCTGTTTCTTGGGGTTTTGTTGTTGATATTTTTGGTTTTGTTATTTTGAAATTTGGTTTATTTAGCCCAGGCTAGCCTTGAACTCCTAATTCTCCTATCTCTACCTCCCAAGTGCTGGGATCAAAGGCATGCATCACTGTGCTCAACAATATCTTAGTTGTGGTAATGTTATAGAGTTGTTGAGATGCTAATGCCAGGGAGAGGCTAAGAGCAAGGGGTGTGAGACTTCTTGTATGTTTCTCTGCAACACTTTGTAATCTACAAGTGTTTCAAAAAGTTTTAGGAACAGTGGGTAAACTGGGTGATCGTGGCACAAATCTTTAATCCCACACACTATGGCCTATGGGCTGAAGATGGAACATTACAGAAGAACTTGAGATGACTGACCAGGCAATGAGTTGTCTCTGTCATTTCTAGAGTTTATATATTATCCTTCTGTGGTCTTTGAAGGAGTTGAAGACAGATAGATTTGGTTATAGTTTTCCTTAGTTAGGATTAAAGATAAGTTACATATAGGACTTTGGACTCACAAAGATAGGATAGATGATATTTTCTTTAAGTCTTACAAAATGTTAATGGACTAAATATTGTTAACTGTGATTCTAATTGATAACTGTTGTATGATATATTTTGCTATGTTAAGGTTAAACCCCTTTACTTTAGACAGAAAAGAGGAGATGATGGGAGATGTTATTCTGTATATATGTTTCTTATACTGGTTAATAAAGCTCTGTGGCCAATGAGATAGCAAGATAGGCGGGGCTAGGAGACAAGGAGGAAAGAGGAAGTAGTAGGGAGGAGTCGAGATGTAGCCCGGGGAGGAAGGAAGACGCCCGCTGCGGCTCCCCGATAAGACGACCACGTGGAAATACTTAGATAAGTAGAAATGGGTTAATAATTAAGGCTGAGCTAGCCCATAAACAATAATGGTAATTGGCCAACAGGATTGTATCAAATACAGAGTCTCTGAGTGTTATTTGGGGCTGGCGCGGCTGTGGGCCCACATGGCGGCAGGACCGGGAGGCCGGCGGGGAGACCTGCTGTAACATCCCAGCGCTCTGGAGGCAGAGGCAGGAGGATCTCTGAGTTTAAGGTCAATCTGGTCTACAAAGTGAGTTCCAGGACAGCCAGTGCTGCACATGGAAATCCTGTCCTGAAAACCAAAACAAAACATCAACAGTGGATAGATGCAAACCAAATAAAGCTTGTGGTTTCAAAGCAAGCAGTTTTTTTGAGTACTGATGCAAATTCTCAAGTGTGCAAGCCTTCAAACTAAAAAGGAAATGAAAGGAGTTACACACTGCCTTTATGAAAGGGTTTTAGCTTGATGTTATCACACTGGAGAGACATCAGTAGATCAGGGTCCATGTGTGGCCTTGAGAACTGCAGAGTTTGGTGTCAAAAGGAGCAGTCTGTATAACCGTGGTCAGGTTTACCTCCACAGAAATGAAAAAAGAGGACTTAGTTACTGCAGGCAGCTCCGAAAGAAGCCGGAACATGTGTTACTTTACAGGGGCCAAAAGCAAGAAGAATATTTTTTCCTTAATTCCAGCACTCGGGAGGCAGAGGCAGGTGGATCTCTGTGAGTTCGAGACCAGCCTGGTCTACAAGAGCTAGTTCCAGGACCACCTCCAAAACCACAGAAAAACCCAGTCTCAAAAAACAAAAACAAACAAACAAATAAATAAAAATAGACAGCATCTCTTTCATTATTCATGTGTTTGTTTTCCTTCTAAAGGTCTTAACATTTATGCAAATACAATGCCAGTGGAATTTAAATAGTCTGTGCCATTTAAAAAAGTTTCAATTTTTATAATAGAGAATCAAATATTTTAAAATATTGTTTTTCACATATTATTTAATTAGTTCTAATTACTGTTACTTGCCTCTGATTGCTAGTTTTTTTTTGTTTTGTTTAAATAATTACATTTGTATAACAGAAAGGGAAATAATGGAAAATGACATATCGTTTCACCTGTTACTTTTTTGTTTAAGTAATAACATGTTCCTTCACTTGTATGCGTTGCTGTAACAAAATGCCACAAAGCAAGTGGTTTATAAAAAACAGAAGTTTATTTCTCACAGTTGTGTATTCTGGGAAACCCACGATCAAGGTGCATGGCAGGTTTCAATGACAAGTATGGGCTGCTTTCTGCTTCCATGGTGGTGTGGTGTGGCTGGGTCCTCTGGAGGGGACAAATGTCATGTATCAGCTGGGCAGAAGAGATGGAAAGCACAGGAGACTTTACTCTTATCCTCAGGTCCACAATTTTATTTGTGAGGGCTACCCCAATGTCTTAATCACATCTTAGAGGCCACCCTTCTTCAAACTATCACCTTGGTGAAGTTACAATACTTGGATTTTGAGGGACACAGTAGCAATGCTGTGTCACCATGTCTTTTTGCTTGTTACTTACTTCACTGCCCTGAGCTGGCTCTGAAAAGTGGCCATGCCATGACTAGCTTAACGACGGTGGCAGAATGAACCAAGTCAACCCAGCTGGCACTGGCTGGCTCTGGATCCACCTCTGACTGATCCAGCTCAGTTTTGTGAAGGTGAATTGTGAGGAGCCAAGCAGCACAGACATAGCCTAAGGAACTTGTGTCTTCCCTCATTCAGAGATCATTGCATTTAGTGCCCCAATTTACATGTTCTTGGATAATGAGAACGCAGCCTGGCAGTCAAAGACTGGCGTGGGAAGAGGGGATGAAGTAAATAACAGGAAGCTTGGACAAATTGAAAAGAAGTTTCTGGCACATAATTAAAAGTACATATAGATCTGCCAAGCAGATGAATGAATGAATGAGAGTGAATGAAAAGTATCCAGAGGGTTGCAACATTTCTGGTTCCTGCAGGCTGTGGAGACCTATGAAATGGATTAGAGGATCTGGGTTGGAAATCTTTTAGGTCTTTACCATATTTCTCAGCTGGCTGGAGCTGATTCTACGTATAGAAATAGCTCGCTTATTTTATGCTATTTTAGGAAGCCACTCCTAGTGTGTTCAGGATATCAGAGTAATGAATTTGGCTTTGTTAGAATGTTTTCAAACAATCCAGAGCCAGGAAGCCACACCCTTTCAAAACACTCTTGGACAGGGACTTCAACTCAGCTGTGTGAGTGTGTGTGTGTGTGTGTGTGTGTGTGTGTGTGTGTGTGTGTGTATGTGTTTAAATTTCCCCAGCTTTCATAAAACTTTATATTTTCATGTAGTTTGCTTTCCTTTATGGTGCATATGAATCATATTTAAAATATGATATTTTCTTGGCAACAAAATACAGTTTTATAATATGCATCTTTGCAAAACTGGTAAGATTTACAAATAACCTTAGAAATAACCTCACCCACACTGGCCATGAAGTGTCAGGGTGAGAAGCCTTTGGTTTAACCACTCAGGGATGCTCTGGGTGTTGTAGCTAGGAGGCCCCTGGTGTTCACACAGCCCACTCTGCCCTTGCTTGTCAGCCCCACTCATCGCCCTCTGCTCTACAGATGAGGACTGTTGTGTTCCCCAAAGACTTTCCCCAGCTTATTTCCATGGAGTTCCAACTGATGCCTTCGCCATGTGTATCCATACTTTGTTAGTGGAGAACTTTATTTTAGTGGTAGGAGGACAATGAATCTCACAGCTTTCCTTGGCTTTGTGCTCTCTTAGGAGCAGGAAGACAAAAGCATTCCCCCAAAGAAGGAGTCTCGGGGCGCCCTCGCTTCTGTTGCATCAGAAAGCCTCAAGTTTTCATTTGTCTGTATGAATTAGGTTTTACAGATAGTGAAGCTGCCCCTGATGACTGACTAGCTTTTGAAGTCCACTCTCTGGAAATAGTCATTAAACTTGTAAACCTGTTGACTGAAAAGGCATTTATGACTTTTGCTAAACATTCATTTGTTAGTGCAGAATAGTCTAAAGCATTTTCATTTGTTCATATGATTCTTTTACATTATATGAAAATTATTCTGTACCTCCAAAAATATAAAAGAAGAGAATGGGTAAATTAGCATTAAGTGTGGGTGGCATTTGTGCAAACAGTAATCACATGTGTAGAAAATAGCCATATTTATAAAAAAATAAAAGCATCAAACTGACTTGAGAATATTTTCCAAATAATTAGCTACTTTTTCTGAAAAGTGTGTGTGTGTGTGTGTGTGTGTGTGTGTGTGTGTGTGTGTGTGTGTGTGTTCAAGACACGGTGTCTCTGTGTAGCCCTTGCTGAACTGGAGCTTGCTCTGTACATCAGGCTGGCCTTGAATTTAGAGATTTGCCTGCCCCTGACTCCCAAGAGCCAGGATTAAAGGTGTGTGCCACCACTAGCTGACGTATGCTTGAGCTTTTCATAGCAAAACTCTTTTTCTTTACATTTAGTGAAATAGGCTTTGAGCACAGTGACCATGTGCACTTCAGTCTGGAGATGCAATCTGCAGTTTAGGGGATCTCCCCTTTGGTCTGAGCACTGGTAGAGGTGACAGCTCTCTGGTGGCTTGGCCTCTTTGCTTATCTGATCTCCAGCTAGAACCCCAATATCTGCCCCTGGGTTTATTATTCATACTACAGAGAAGTTTCCTTCTATACTGTTTTCCACTGTCATGACATTCCATTCAGACACTCTTATAGAATACATGTAATATACCCCACAGTGCTGAGAAGCTAGTATCTTGAATATATATACATATACATGTATATGTAGTTTAGTTAAATGTATCAATTAATTATTGCTGTGTAACAAATCACTTCAATGGTTGGTATCGTGAAAGAAAGCAGTGATGATTCCATAGGCTGGCAAACTGCTAAAATCAGCTGAGTGGTTCTTTGGTTAGGTTTGTCTGGGCTCATTCATGCAATTGCAGGCAGTTTGTGGCTTGGCTGGGACTTGATAGTATAACATTCCATTACTTGAATTTCAAGAGTTTGGCAGATTATTAGCCAGGGCATCTCATTTCTTTTCTATGTGATCTCTCCAGCAGGCCCCTATGGTAGGCTCTGGGTTCTGTTAAAGCCTCTGCCTGTCATGTTTACCCTTCCACCAAAACAGGCTACACCACACCCAAGTTCAAAGGATGGAAGAAAAGACTACCTACCCCGTGGTGCATCCAGTCTGGCATGGGAAGAACTTGTGAATCATTTACAGTCTCTTCATCTTGTGGGACAGACATACTCTATTTTTAGTCCTTTGTTACTTTTCATGATTAAAAAAGCCAGATGTACACCGCCATCCAGCATACCCTAGAGTATAAAGAGTAATGAATCCCAATTGAGCCTCTGGCGCACCATCACTTGGAGGAAGGTGTGAAATCACCATCACATTTGGCACCACCCAACCCAGTCTATAACAATTCATCCCTGGCCATCTTTAAAACATCTTCTAAAAGTCCGTAGATGTGAAGAAGTGATGGGAGATGTCATTCTGTAAATATGTTTCTCATATTGGTTAATGAATAAAGCACTGTTGGCCAATAGGAAACCAAGATAGGTGGGACTAGGAGACAAGGAGGATTCTGGAAGAAGTAGGGAGGAGATCTAAGATGGAGGACCTATAGGGTAGAATGCCAGCCCCTCTCTCCGGTAAGATAAGACCATGAGGAAATACTTAGATTAATAGAAATGAGTTAATAATTAAGACAGAGCTAGCCGATAAGAAACTAGTAACTGGCCAACAGCCTTATATCTAATACAGAGTCTCTGTGTATTATTTGGGGCTGGTGCGGCAGTGGGCCCAGGCCAGCAGAAAAACCTACTCATAACGAAAAACTTGCATAAGATCCTACTTGCTTGCTTTTCTTTCTTTTTTTCCTCTTCTCCTCTCTACCATCGCCCCTTTGTTCTTTCTTTCACAGGATTTTATGTATTCCAGACTGGGCTCTAGTTCACTTTGTGTGTAAGGATGGCCTTGTACACCTGTCTTCCTGCTTCGGCCTCATCCCCGCGCTGGAATCGCCGGCGTGTGCTATGGCACCTAGTTGATGCAGTGCTGGGGGTCAGACACAGGGCTTCATGCTTGCTGTATCCCTAGCTCTTTCTTTTCATCTCCCTTTTCCATATATGTGTTTGGAAAACGTTCTCTTTCCAGAGAACCTCTCACATTTGTTTGCTTCTTGTGAGCCATCAACTGGCTCCTCCATCACCCATATTTCTGTCAATACAAGATAGCCTTCCAGGCTAGAGCCCGTTCAGGCTACATTCTTGAGGGAAGCAGGAATTCTTTATAGATAGCAATGGGTGTTCCCAGTTGTCTCATATAGGAGGCATAAAAGTTTGCCTTTGAGCCATGCTGGGAGTACGTGAGTGGCTCTTCTGTGTTTGGATGATCGGGGCCCCAGTCTCTGAGGGTCCAGGGTGGTGTTTTACTGTCACAACATCACACTTCTTGGCTGGAGTTCCAGGAGGGGCATTCCCTTTTCATTTATAGTTCCATGGTGAGCTGGAATACAACTCATGCACAAAGCATCCCATTCCTTCCATTACAGCTTACAGAGTGAGAAGCTGGGGTCACCATGTGCACAGGACTGTCCAGTGAGTAACGTTTCTTTTCAGGGCCTTCCCCCAATGATAAATTCATGAGTTTTAGATATTTGGTGTTTATTCTTTCTTCTTCCCTTTCATTCCATATTCTGCCTCTTCCTTTCCTCTCACCTTTATCCCCTCCACCCTCTGCCCTTTCCTCCTTTCTGTTCTTCCTATCACATGTCTCATCTCTGGCTCTTGGACGTACTGCTTCCTGGTTTCTGTCTCCTCTGATTCCCAGTTACCTGAGAACTCTTTCCTCCGTTCTGGAACTTGCATATTCCTTGACCTAGACTCCCAACTGTCTGCTCCTGGCTGGAAATGGGTGCTCTGTGCTCATTGATGTTCAGCTGTTGTTATTTTTAGTTCCCCTTCAGTGCCCAGAGCCTTTTTAGAATAGCTTTGTTGAAAAATTAAGTAGGGGAATTATAGTTGTAAAATGTTCATTTAACTTTTTTGATTTTATACTTTTTTCTCTTTCTGTTATTAAAGTACCAGTTTCTAACAATGTTAACATGTACTAATATTTATAAATATTATAACAGATAGCATTGTTTTTATTAGCCTACACAAAATATATAATATTAGCAATTTAATTTGAAATTAAATTATTCTCTATTTATATTTAGCTTCATGAGGACTGCTACAGCAATGCTAACATTATAAATTTGTGTGTGAGTAGAGTGTGGTAGCTCACATTTGTAATGTTGTACTTGGAAAGTTGAAGCAGAAGGATTACCATGTATTCAGGGCATTCTAGGCTATACAGTTTGAGGCCAGTCTCGACTATAGAGTAAGACCTCATTTAAAAAAAAACCAATAATTATCTGTGTTAATAATGATAATATGTGTTAAATATATGCATATATGCTAATAAGTACAGTCATTAGAAATATACTGATTCGTATGCAAGTGTATATCAACATACACAATTATACAATGGTTTCAACACAGTGCTGTTCCTGTTGTTACCATCAGACCACTAAGTGACTTTGACGTTTCCTTTCCAGGGCTGTTTTTCTTAGAATATGCTGTGGTCACTGGAAATCTCTTCCATGAATAGCTAGGTCACTGAAGATATTAGATTTTCTTTCCAAATTTGGTTTTGGCAAGGACAGAAAAAGGCAGGGAGGCACCAAAACTCAATAGTGCCTTCTGGGGCACACCCCCTGACCTAACCTCTGCCAGTTAGTCCTCTATCCTCTCTTGGGAGCACCACAAGCTGACAATATATGGGCCTTTTGGAGACATTGAGTAGCTTCTTGCTCTCTGCTAATTCAATGATTTGATTCTCCGTGCCATCTTTGGATGACACACATAAAACTAGAGAAATGTAGATGGTTTATTCTCATATCCACTAGTGTGTGAGGCCCAGAAAGTGTCTCGTGTTGGTTCTTTCACAAAGTGAGACTGAGGGAAAATAGTTGTTGGGCATAATAAGAAATGTACTGAGTAAAGTATGGTGACACAGGCTTGTAATCCCCATACTGGAGACATAGAGGTGGGAAGCTCAGAAGTCCCAGATATTTCCCCTACTACATAGAAGTCCAAAGCCAACCTGGGCTATATGAGACCCCCCAAATGAGAGATGTCTAGGGAGACAGAGAGAATGAGAATATATGAATGTATACTATGTATACTTTGCCTTGATCTCTTGATAATAAGTCTGCCTGACTTGATAGTGTGTGTCTTAGTTACTAGTGCAGTGAATAGACACCATGATTAAGACAACTTACAAAAGGAAGAGTTTACTAGGGCCTTACAGTTTCAGAGGGCAAGTCATCATCATCATCTTGGGGCATGGCAGCAGGCAGTTAGGCATGGTACTGGAGCAGTGCCTGGGAGATTAGATCTTGAGACAGAACCATGTCTTGAGAGAGCTAACTGGGGATGGTGTGGGCCTTTGAAGACTCAAAACCTGCCCCTACTGATACACCTCCTCCAACAAGGCCACACCTCCTAATCCTTTGAAGTAGTTTCACTAGTTGGGGACAAGCATTCAGATACATGAGCTTATGGTGGCCATTCCCATTCAAAACACCACGTGATGTTCATACAAACTTGAGCTCATGGAGAGTGTGGGAGGTAAAACTATTAAGTTCAAAATAGATTTCCTAATATTTGGAGAGGAGGAGCCATTGACAAAGCCGCAAGAGTATGAGTGAACTTTAAAGAGTTAACTTTTCAAACCAAGGCATGGTGGCTCACATCTGTGATCTCAGTGGTTAGGAGATGTGTATGGGTGGAATGATCAGAAATTCAACATCATCTTCAGCTACATGGTGAGTTCAAGGCAGCCTTGAATACATGAGACTGTCGGAAGAAAGAAAGAAAGGAAGGGAGGAAGGAAGGAAGGAAGGGAGGGAGGGAGGGGAGAAGGAAGGAAGGAAGGAGGAAGGAAGAGAAAGGACAAAAAGAATAGAGTGGTAGAATGCTTGTTTAGTATGTGTGAGGCCCTGATTTTACTTCCTAGCAGTGTGGGATAGTAGGGGAGTTAACTGGCAGAACTTGATATAGTGATCCAATAGATGTTCAATGTTTTAGGGAGGTGCAAGATGTTAACAGGAGAGGGAAACACGTCCTCCTGCAAGATGTCCAGGGGTTCCCCATACTGTCCTGTAAAGTTCTGCAGTACTTTTTATCTAATACACATGCCATGGAGTAGATTGAGAGGAGACCAGAATGCATTCAATACAAAATTCATACAAATCATTCTTTTGTATCCTTTCGTGTTGAACTAATAAAAGAAACAGTCAAATAGGACAAAACGGGGAAAGTATGTCAGGAAATGATAGGATATTTTTACTAGATGAAGAAACACATAAAAGATTAAATAGGAATTCATATGCTTGCTTAGGGAAAGAAGGTAAGTTGTTAAGCTTTTCTTGGAGGACAAGTTGGCAATATCAGTTATTTTCTCTCCTTCTTTCTCTCTCTCTCTCTCTCTCTCTCTCTCTCTCTCTCTCTCTCTCTCTCTCTCTCTCTCTCTCTCTCTCTCTGTCCTCTTCCTCCCTCCCTTATTCCTTCCTCCCCCCTCTCTTTTTTGAGACAGGGTCCAGGCTGGCCAGGACCTCTTCCTTCAGTTTTCTAGCTGCCAGGATTGCAGAAATACCTCACTAGTCCAACTCTATTTTTATTTATCTTTACATAGCTCATACTTCAACCCTCAAATATGTTTGAACTTCTCCTGGAGAAATACTTGTGCATGTGTCTGAATATCAAATTTAAGAATTTCAAGTTGCATAGAAATTCTAGCTGGGTGGCAGTGGGACACACCTTTAATCCCAGCACTCCGGAGGCAGTTGGATCTCTCAATTCAAGGGCAGCCTGGTCCACAGACTTAGTTCCAGGATAGCCAAGGCTATACAGAGAACCCTGACTTGAAAAACCAAAAACCAAAAAAATCATTATAATAACAGAAATTGTCTTAGAGAAATTATACTATGTTTGCAGTATAGATTATTAGAAAGACATTTTGCTTATGTTATTAGTTTTTCTTTGCTCTTGACTTTTCCAAGACAGAATTCCTTTGTATAGCCTTGACTGATCTGGAGCTAGGTCTGTAGACCAGGCAGGCCTTGAACTCACAGATATCCATCTGCCTTTGGGTGCTGGGATTAAAGGCATGTGCCACTGCCACTCAGATGTTAGTTTTTCTTTTTGAGACAAGGTCTCACTATGTCATGAATTTACTGTTCATCTGCCTTTGTCTCCTTAAGTACTGGGACCATAGGTATTCATTATCATGCCTGACTCTACACAGCCAATTTAAATGATAAAGCCAATTGTTTACCAGATTACCAACCCTAATATTAAATAAAAATTAGATGAAATTCAGAGTAACAGTGACTGTAGTTTATCTGACAAACACAAACATATATATTCTCATTTGTTTCTCTGCCTCTGTACACATAGACACACAGAGACAGGGACAGAGACAGAGAGGCAGGAGACAGAGACAGACAGACAGACAGACAGACAGACAGACACACACACACACACACACACAAGTCAAAGTGTAGAAGGCAGTCTAGAGACAAGCTTTCTATTTAGGTTTAAATGATAGTATTCATGGGCAACTGAATTGTGAGCACAGTGGATGTAAAAGTGCATATTACTTGTGAAATTAAGGAGGAGGGTAGATCCCAGCAATTTGGGCATGCCTTAACACAGAGAGACAGCTGGTGAGCTGCTCTGGAGAGGCTCACTACCAATAGAACAGTATCAATAGGAAGAAGTGGAAGAAGCCCTACCCATACCTGGAACCTGATGGACAATGAAAATCAGATCTTGTTCCCAACATAAGAAAAAGCACCAGTAAAGCCATTACTTACAACCTAAACCTGGTGGTGGTTTTCTCCTTCAGTTGTTGCCATCATGATCTGTCAGATTTATTTGCTAATCAATGTCAGTCTAAGTAAAGACAAATTTAAAATGTAAAATATTAGCACAAAATTTTCCATTCGTTTTGTATAACACCAGTGTTAAATGTCAGTCTCAAAGATTTTAGTCCTATGAGGAGTTGATACAATCCAGACGTTGTGGCTTGACCCTGGAGGATGCTTCAAGCTGGCCAGAAGTGACCAGCACAGCCAGACTTAGGAAGGTTGGAAAAAGCCCGTGGAGATCCCATATCCCCAGGAACACAACCAGTCTTGTCCTGGCAGGCATGCAAGAAGCACTGGTCTTCACAGGGACCTGGTCCCCCCTCTGCGTGTGCTTGGCCTGCTGGCTTGCTGGCATCCCCTCCCCAAAGGCCTTAAAATGCTTTGCTGAGATTAAGTATGGAGAAAGTGAGTCACTACTGCTCCCAAGAAGAGGAAATTCGGAGGATAACCTCCTTCACTAGAGGCCATGGTTATTCAGTCTAGGCTGGGTCAAAAGTTCATTTCTAACCAAGATGGGCCTTCTTGCTAGCTGCCAATCAGACATCACTGCCTGCCTGAGGCTTACCAAATGTACTTGTCCATGTCCAAGGGAGCTCCTGCCCCTTGGTTAGAACCTTACCAGAGGCAGAAAGCAGTGGCACACAGTTAGAGCAGGAAGAGAATAAACCTCCTGAGGTATGGTAGCCTAGATGCTCTCATAAGAAGTGACTGGAGATAGAATGATGTGAAAACACAGGCCAAAGTCCCAAGGGCAATTTCTATTGTCTCAGAATCACTTATTTCCAAAATACAGATCTCACATGAAACCTAAGATTCAATACTGTAAAACGCCGTAAAACGCCCCTCTCACCCCTTCAGTACAGGGCTCCTGTGCACTGTTGTGAGCCTTGGAAGGTAGTCAGGGGGTATCCATGGCTATTTTGTTTCTGCATTTTAAATGGGAGACACTATAGGAGGCTTGGATTATAGGGTAGAAATCTTTGGTCAAAGGTGATGGAGACAGCTGGAAGGAGTGCAGGGTTGGCGTCCCAGTCCAGGGGGAGGATTAGCAGAAGAGGTGATCCATACTCAGGGTGGTTTATCAGTGATTTGACAGGGAGGAAGAGTTCCCATTCAGCAGCATCCTTTCCCGTGGGGTTTGGAGAAAAGATGACTGGGCTGGGGAGATGTGAACCATTAGGAGGGATCAGAAGAGGCACAGGGGATTATGTGAAGAAAAGCATTGCACTGCTCAGAGCTGAGCCAGGCAGCCCTCAGCTTCTATAGTCATGGCATTGCTGTAGCCTCTCAAGTTCTGTTTGTGAACTATTCAGGACCTTGAGAGAAAAAGCACCTCTCATTACAGTTGGAGGAAGGGTGACTCCAAGAGACAGGTTTTTTTTTTTTTTTTTTTGAGAGATGGTCTGGGATAGTTCAGTTGTAAGGATTCTTCTTTATTCTGAAGAGAACTTAAAAAAAGATTCAGTTTTAGTGTTTATATGAGCTATGAAAGAAGTGAAATGACAATGGGAATGATATGGGAGGGTAGCTGTGGGGGGTTGATATGGTACATCACAATCTATGCGTTTATGGGAATGTTTCAGTGAAACCTGCTAATATGTGAAATTAACAATCACTTGTGATAAAAAGCAAATCACATTGATCATAACAATATTTTTATATTTTTATTGTAGTTAAATATAATGTAAAATTTTAGTTAACTTTAAATATACAATTTATGATGTTTATTTTAAGATTTATAAATAAGCGCTGGTGAAATGTCTCAACAGCCTGATAAGCACACACATACACACACACACACTCATACACATACACATACACACACACACACACACACACACACACACACACACACACATACACACACACACACATACACATACACACACGGAGAAGTAAATAAGTGTAAACTAAATATTGAGCTTGCTAGTCATATATATGTATGTAGACAGGTCTCTCTATGTAGCCCTGGCTATCCTGGAACTTACTATATAGACAAGCTGGCCTCAGAATCACTGAGGTCCTCCTGCCCCAGCCTCTGTCTCTGCTGGAGTTAAAAACATGCACATCATGCCCAGCTTGTTTAAGGATTCTAGAAACTTGACAAGTCACAGAGAGTTTCTTCCCCATTTTGCTCTGCTCTGTGACATATGAAATTCCTGAAGCCATCCACAGACTCTTTAGTGATGTGGTCTGGTCAAAACATTCAATGATGGTACCCAACTATTGTTGCGTTATCAAGATCACCTTATGGTACCCAACATTTCCTTTTTCCTTTTCAAAAGTAAACACACAACTCTTATCAAAAGCAACACTAATAAAGTGTTTTAGAGATTGTTGTTTTGTTTTTACAGTGGAAACAAAAAATACACTAGTGTAAAATAAAATGTAAGTGTAGGAATACTTCACTGAGTCAAGGCTGTTTTATTAAGTAAATCTAAGATTTCTAAAGACTCTGAATGCTTAGTGCTTCTTGCAATCTGACCACAGACACCAGAAATCCCACAGGAAGTTGTGCTTCTGAGTGTTGTGGTTTTTAGTTTCCTGTTCCTCTGCATTAGATCAGAAAGAAATCTGTACACAAAGGGAAATTCTTGGTTGAACTTTCTTGTAAATGAGAATCTCTAACTCACTTGTATTTCTTCCCTTTTGATTTAAACCTAGAGGAAATGTAGCCACATTCATCTGTACTCATTAATGTCATGGTACACTTTGACAACTTTTTCGGTGTTCAGTGGATAAACTCTTATTTAAGTTAAGGGTTTGTCTCTGAGATTATGCTATATTCTGTCTACTCCATATTGAAACACCTCCCCCCAGATAAACTGTAGGGTGGAGCTAGATTCCTGATAACAGTCTTTTTCTTTAAAATGATTTATTTCTTTATTTTTATTAGCATACAAATTAATAGGTGTCATTATGGCATCTTCGTTTCTATAAATTATGGGAACTTCCATTGCTACCTGGAGAAGATACATAAATATAGGCTGGTTTGGATATGAAGAATATCTGTTCAACTTACCTCGTGTAACATACAGTGCAATTTAGATAATTTAATTCCATTATTCAAAATACCATTGGAAATTTTTAAAATGTCATGTTAACTGGAAATTTTTAATTGATGACTTTTAAAGGAAAGTATTATGAAAGTGAAATTTTTTACTTGCTTTCATTTTTTAAAAAGTCATGACAAAGATAAGATCAAGGAGGTATATTGGATTTGAGACAAGTTGCAGAGCTCTAACATTTAATTTACACAGTGGGAGACTTGATAGAAGATTGACCAATGAGAAAAGGGGAAGAGTATGTGCATAAAACACCCTATCTGCCTCTAGGCAGGTTTACAGAGTGCATCTTATTAAATGTTAATGCACTGATGTGAAAGAAGCTCAGTAACCACTTTCTAATATAAGGCACACCTAAGTTTTTTGTAATGCTATTTTCTCATAGGAAAAATTTAATCGCCCTTCTTAAGAGAACACAGGGCACTTTGCCTTTGAAACAATCACATGCAATATGGGTAAAACAAAAAGTGACTTTAACTGTTTTCATTCATGGCAAGAAATAAGAGTTTGGTTTGTATAATGCTCTTCTAGTTCAACTGGCTTAGCGTTGCAAAACAGGTGATTCTGAAATCTTCAATTGCTATATATGAATATTTCTTAGTTACAATTAAGTTTGATTTTGTCATGCAGTTGAGTTCTAAAAACAATTGTTTAAAACCCTATGTTTATGCTCCACTACACTTTGCAAGGCTATCATAGCATTATACCAGCTACTTTAAGGATGTTATTTAATGTTACTAAAATTTTTTGATATTTGTGAAGAGCTTTGCAGTATACAGAGTAAAAACTAACGAAGCTCGAAGTGGTTTTCTACCTACTTTTTCCTGTTCATCAAGGCAGTTGGCCTAGGTTTACGCAGTGGCAAACTGAACTGGTGGTGGGTTCCGCATGTACTTACATACTTTTTTGTCCAGCTTGAGCTGGAGGACATGGTGTAGAAAGGCAGGCAGCCTGATCTATCTCTTCAGGGGCCAAGAATTTCAGCTATCTTGATAGACCAAAAATGTCTAGGGAGGCATGAGAAAGTGGCTGGGAATATCTCTGGATGCCCAGATCTGTAACTTGACTTACTTAAGGCAGCTGGCTTGTTCTGAGCCTGCTAGAATGCTTCTGATGTACTTCAAACAAAAACTCATCTCTCTTCAATAGGGTAACAATGCCCAGACACGTGGTGACAGTTGTGACCATTGTTACTTGCGAGGTTAAGGAAACCAGTCAGGTATTGGCCAGGCCCGCCTTTCCTGCCACACTCCTGCGTGGGACTGACCCGGGGTGGCTGGCTGAGGAAGAGAGTAGGCAGGTCTTCGTAGGGAGTCGAAAAGCTTTGGTACACAGGGGTTTGGGGTTCTCGGGGGCGAATCCTGCCGGCTCTTTGATAAAAAACAAACAGGATGGCTCGCGAGGCAGCGGAAACCGCCTAGCAAGTTACTTGGAGAGCTGAGCTTTTCCTTCCGCGCGGGGGTCGGAGCCGGCCTGGCCCCGCCCCTCGCCGAGGCCCCGCCCCCGCCGGCTGGGCATGCTCAGTGGCCCGGTCCGGCAGGTTTTGCGTGGCTGCTGGAGTTGCCCGCGACGGCTCTGCCCGCCGACGGCACGTCTCTCGGCGGCCGCGCGTCCCCGGGAAGTTACGTGCGGGAGCGGGCTTCTGAGGAGACGCCCGAGGGCGGAGGGGACAGCCGGGGGTCCCGGCGCTGCGGAGCGGCGAACGGGCCGAGGGCGGCGGAGGCCGAGCAGGCGGCCGGGTGTGCCCCGCGGAGAAGCCCGGGCGGGGCGGACGCTTCCCGGACTTTTGTCCCACTTGAGTCCCCTCCCCGTGGGCCGGGCCTTTCCGGCCGCCCCCGCCCCTGCCCCGCTCGTCCCCGGGAGATGTTTATGCGGACGGTGGCGTGAGGGCGTGAGGAGCGGGCGGGCGGGCCGGCGGCGCGGAGTTTCGGGTCCGAGGAGCCTCGCGCGGCGCCGAGAGAGACAAGATGTCCGCCAGGGCCGCGGCCGCTAAGGTGAGGGCTCACGGCCGGCGAGTGCGGGCGGGGCGGTGCGGGCCCGGGGACCGGCGGGGGACCTCGCCCCGCCCTCCCCGCGGGCGGCAGCCGGGGGCGACGGTGGTGGGGCGGGGGAGGCAGGGAAGGAGGGCGGGCTGGGGACGCGCCTGGCGCCCGGGCAGGTGCACGACTGCGGTGCCTGGCTCCGGCTCGCGCTGGGAGGCGACGTGCAACAGGTCTCGAGCCTGGAAAGTCGCCCCGGGTGAGGATTCTTAGGTCCCCGAGAGCGAGTCTGCGGAGACCCGGGAGGTGTCACCTGCAGCAGGCCGGTGGGTAGCCGGGGCTGTCTCCGGAGGAGTGGTTGGTACCCGGTGAAACCCTGTAGTTTCGATCTGATGTCACCCGCTGCGGTATGCGCAATGGCAGCGATAAAGCTTTGAGACAGCAAAACACTCAGCTTGAGAGTAGCTAAGATTTTTTCCCCCGAGGTTTATTATTTATGTGAGGCAACGGAGAAGGAAAGTTCTTAACACTTTAATTTCAACTTTAAAAAGTATCACAGAGTGTCCCTACACATGGACAATAAGATGGACTCAACAACAGAAAATACCCGGTGAATTCTGCATAGAACAACTTTCCGATTCATTTCCCCGTGTGTTTTGAAGTGTGTTTCTTGACACAACATGCCTTATATTATTAAGTACTACATTAAGCTAAAATTTTTAAAAGCGAGTTGGAAGAACCCTTTTGTACATTTTAATTCTTTTTAAAACATCCTGCAGTGCTTGCTCTTTCAAACAATGACAGGAATACAGAATGTGATGAGTGAACAAACTCCCTTTAAAAAAAAATCCATTACTCAAACAACTTAAAACAGGTGGTGATTTTGTGTATTTTTCTATTTGAAATACTTAATCATAACCTTTGGGAGCAGATAGAAGGAAGCGTCTGAATTTTCATAGGACCTTGTCCTTTGGCTGACAGTAGTTAGCCTTTTGGTTAGTAGTGAATAGATTTTTTTTTTTTTTAAGGAATGGGGTATTCCTCCTTTAGTAATGATTTAGTTTGTATCTTTTTTGAAGGTACATTGATGAACCATCTAAATGTAAGGCTAGGACCAAAAACTAGAATCAATGCAACATTTTGTTACTTACAAAACATAAACCATGTTATTTACCTTTGTTGGGACTTCCTGGGAAGAAAGGCTTTGTTGCCATATTACACAGAATGTCACTTTGTTTCGAAGTGTGAACCCTGGTACTTGTTATTCAAGACAACACACTTGGAAAGCGTTATTGAGAGAAGTGTTTCCAATAGCTTGCTATGGCAAGGTTATTTAGAAGGTGTGCTTACACATAAATTATGATATTGAGATTTTTTTTATGGAACATGGCAGACAATGCTTGTCTAGTTAAAACATTTGCATGCTTAACTGGTAATTAAAGGGTTATTTTCTTGGATGCTGTATTAGGGGTGCACAGATAAATGCAGTGCTAGTCAGTTGCTTCTGTAAGTCGCATTTATTGTTCTCAGGGAATCAAAAATGCTTAAGAGCTCAACTCTGTCAGTGCTTTACAGACACTAATTTTGGAGCACAACCCTTGTAGAGCGTGCGTCTAAGCCAATGCTTTTGATTATGTATTTTTGTAATGGTTGAATAGTTTTCATCTTGCCATTCAGGTCATCATTGCCTTTTTGAGGAGATGTTTTGCTTGTTTCCAGGATATTGTTATGACAATGAGTACCCTTTAAGTAATTGTATGTATACATTTTTAATCTGTCCACTTACTACTGTATGGAAAATTCTTAAAAATGAAATTGCTATGTCAAAGAGTTCATTTGAAATACTGATATACTCACTTAAAACTTCCTTCAGAGCCTATACTTAAGAATAAATACAACAAATGAAGGTTTGTTGTTCGATTCTAGGAGAATCAAACTCTGTGGGTGAAGAGAGTCAGAACCTACCTGTGGTTCCTGAATGGTTTAAGTGAAGTGCAGTTCCAAGTAGAATGTCAGTGTGGTATTATAGAAAACATGATAACTGGATGTTTATCTTAGCACATAAATGAATGGAGGGAGAAAGTCCTTTCACAAAATCTAATTAGTATAAATTCAGAGTAATTTAAAGTAGGCTATTGTTTCAGGAATAGAGAATGGCGCACCACACAGCAGAAATAAATAAGTATTATTCAGTAATAAATAATACTTATTCAGAAATAAATATTTATTTATTGGCTGTTAGTGTTTGTGATCAACTTTTAATGTGTGCTAAGGTTGTTCTGTGTGGATAATTCATTTAATTCTCACAGTAAAGCTGTGAAGTGGAAATAGTTTGCTTCGGCACACTTAGCCCAGCAAAAGGGAAAACTGTGAATATGTGTCAAAATAAGGATAGATTATTGGGAAAGGATCCATTAGCTAATAAACAAAACTACAAAGACTGCTATTTCTTTTTAAATGTTTCTTTTCTGCTTCAATGCAACAACAAAAAATCCAGATGAATCTTTGTTACAGTTGTTGTTTATTGTGGGTGTCTAATGGAAGTACACACATGCTGTGGCTACTCAGTAGATGACAATTTTGTGGCTTTGGTCAGTCTTGCATCTGTGAGTCACAAGCACCTTTGTCCGCTAAGCCATCCTTCCTTCACTGCCCTTCATGAAGTTTTAAGTGCTTGAAAAAAAATAAGTGAAAAAGTACTAGGAGAAAATGTGTAGGGAGATATAAGCTCTTGAGCTCACAGCACATGCGCACACACACACACACACACACACACACACACACACACACGTTTGAAAAGGAATTCTCTGAGCATGATATTCAGTAAATAAAGGAAAAAGCCTTTTATGTGTATGATGTGTATTTGAATTTGCAGTGAATTTTGCTTACTAGTGTACTTGCTAACAGTTATTTGAAAGTTGAAAACAGAAATTTGGGGATGGTTTTTCGCCTTACCAACTAGGTAAGAAAATAGTAATTATTAGGAATGTTTACATTGGCTGACCCACTGACAGTGACTGAAGGGAGTTGAATAGCTTCTAGACTTTCAAGTTGTATCACATTGGAGAAACAGTAAAAATTATTGTGCCTTCCTTGGCTATCTTATTGTTTTGCTGTGTAATGAAATGTTTGTGTCAGAGAAACAGTTTTGTTTTTCCTAGTGGCTATGTCTGGAGTAATGTAGATGCGTATACAAATGATTTACACTTTTCTTTTTTAAACTATTGCTCTGTTTATTGTGAGGGTTCTCAGGAATCTATATCAAGTGAGGCACAGTGAGTTTTTTAGTAGCTGAAAATTTTTGAAACTTAACTGCAGAAAATATTTAAACTACTTTGCAAAACGTACTACATCAGTCTTTTGGTTTTTGAGACAGGGTTTCTCTGTATTGCTTTGGAGCCTGTCCTGGAACTAGATTTGTAGACCAGGTTGGACTTGAATTCTGCCACCAATGCCCCATGGCATCAGTCTTTATGGATAAGGATTGTTTGTTAAGGAACTATTAAATAAATTTTAATTTGGTACTTAAGTGATCAGTGAATATTTGCTTCATATTCTTCAAGAGTAAAGTAAAAATGCACTTGAGTCTTAAGATTTTCACTTTATTGAGTCTGCCACCATTTATTTTCTTAGTTCTCTCTCCCCACTCAGTTTGTACACTAGTTTTCACCAGGATGTAGTATTTTAGGCACAGGCTTTTAAGTATGTATGTTCAGCATTTTAGATGCTATTCATGAAAGCTTTATTTAATATAAATTGGCTGGTAGTATATTATGTAGTTTCGTAACTCACAGTGCTGTTTTCCCAAGTAGTTTTCATGGTAGGGGCTTGTCAAGTGAACTTTTATTTCAGATTTGAGGAAGACTCTTAATGCTGTTTCTGGCTTGCTGTGGTGGTAGTGTTAGCCATACTCACCAATAGTAAGGAATGTGAACCAATCTGTGGTTTTTAGGGCTCTGATGGTATATATAGTACTGTTTCTTGTTTGATTTGAGGGAAAAATTATAGTAGCTTCACTTTTTTTTTTAAATTCTAGTTTGGGATTCTGCCTCTGACTTACCTGCTTTTTAATCCTTTTCTACTTAGAGACCTAGTGTAAGTTCAGTACAGTTGATAAGAATAAATCAGAATAAATAAGATCACTATGGTGTTAGGGAAATGTCTTTTTTTAAAAAACCTATTTAAAACATTTTTTGGTGGGTGTCTTTTAAAATAATAGTTTTGATAAAAATTTAGGATATACAATTTTGTTTCTTGGTTAGCTTTAATGTGTTAATAATTCAGTCTTCTGAAAGACAAGAGTCAGCTTTAAATTCCTGTGACGTCCATCCTCATGTGCCTAGCTGTAGAACATCCCAGGCCTATAAAGTTTGCACTTACACTCCCTCCAAGTCCCCACTGAGCCACCTAGTAATGGATGACAAGCTTGGGGGTGAGGGAGGGTAGGGGCAGCACTGCTAACTAACTGTTGAAATGCAGAGTTTTTATCAAATGTCAAAGTTAAAAGATGACTTTTATTTAGGATGATATTCCTGAAATACTTGACTGCAATTTGTTTTCAACTCCAAACTTTGAAAGGCAATGTCAAAAACAAATGAACAACAAAAACAAAACCCCAAACACCAACCAAACCCCCCCCCAAAAAAAACCCTCAAAACCATCTTATAAGTTTGGCAACAATTACTCTGATGGGAAGAATAGACGTTAGGATAGTTTACCAAGTTTCAAACTTACTCTGACTTTCTGTTTCTGAGTAGCATTTTCTTTGTAAGCCAACAATAAAAATAGGCCTTTTGCTATCTTTGACCTAGAGTGCTGCTTAATTTATTTATTACAGAGAAGAGTGGCTTCAGGTTGCTCCTTTATGGGCCAACCATTCCATTTCTTCTTAAGCAGATAAATTCTTAATAACAAGTGAGAAGCTTGGGTAGGTATAAAGTGCATAAGTCAGGAGCTTCATCTTATAACCCAAAAGTAGACAAAATAATTGGATTCTGAATGATTGTCTATACAGTTCACTATAAAGCCAGTGGTGCCAAACTTTGTACCATGAAATACACAATTGCTGGTATAAACAGGCTCTGAGCTGTTGTATTTGTAGTGTGTTGTACTAAATCTAACTTTGGGGAACATTTAAAGATTACATGTTAGTAGATTTTGTCATAGGTGCATTTTAGTTATTTATCAGAACAAGGTGTTTCTGTGCTGGTAGAATAGTAGGAAGTCAGTTGGCTGACACATGAACTCACTTGAGTTTACCATGTATACAAAGAAGGTCAAAATAAAGAATATTTTCTGTGAGTAGTAATTACTCACAGAAATTAGGAAAAAAAATTCAAGTAAATTGATTTTAATTATCTGAAATCTTCTTTTTTTTTTTTTTTTTTTTAATAAAGTACATTCCCAAGATAAAGATTTCCTTTTTCAGCCAGGTGGTGGTGGTGGTGGTGGTGCACACCTTTAACCCCAGCACTCAGGAGGCAGAAGCAGGCGGATCTTCGTGAGTTGGAGGCCAGCCTGGTCTGCAGACTGAGTTCGGGACAGCCAGAGCTACAGAGAGACATTGTCTCAGAAAAATAAAATCCAATTTTCTTCTTTTAGGAGTTTTGACTGTTTTCATGTTGGTGCTATTGTTTTGAGGTGAGTTTTCATAAAACTGAGATCAGTCCCAGACTCATTGTATAGCTGAGGTTAGCCCTGAATTCAGTTCTTCTTGTGCCTCCCCTCCCCACTGCCAATTACTGGTGTTATTGGTGTGAGCGATCAGCTTTTTAAACATTTCAGATGATTGAATATATGTTACATTTCATTTATTTATTTGTTTGTTTGTTTGTTTTTATTTGGTTTTTCGAAACAGGTTTCTCTGTAGTTTTTTTGGAGGCTATCCCTGGAACTAGCTCTTGTAGACCAGGCTGGTCTCAAACTCAGAGATCTGCCTGCCTCTGCCTCCCGAGTGCTGGGATTAAAGGCGTGTGCCACCACTGCCTGGCTATATGTTAAATTTATAATTAAATCTCTGTAAAGTTTTTACTTAATTTTTATGTGTATTGATATTTTCTCTACATGTCTGTTCAAGGGTGTTGCATCCTCTGGAACTGGAGTTACAGTTAGTTGTGAGCTGCCATGCAGGTGCAGGGAATTGAACCCAGGTTCTCTGGACAAGCAGCAGTGCTCTTTAACAGTTGAGCCACCTTTCCAGGCCCCCCCCCCCAATTAAGTCTTTTTGTTTGTTTTACAGACAGGATTTTTCTGTGTAGCTCTGGATGTCCTGGAACTCACTCTATAGACCAGGCTGGCCTTGAACTCAGAGATTCACCTGCTTCTGTCTCCCAACTGCAGGTATTAAAGTCATGGGTCATCACTCACAGCTAATTAAATCTCTTGATTCTGGCATTTAAAAGGATGCCAAGAATGACTAATTGTTTTTGTTAACACTGAGTGCATTTTGGTTTAGTTATGTGCTCTTTAGAAGTTTATATAACTGGTCGGTGGTGGTGCATGCCTTTAAACCCAGCACTTGGGAGGCAGAGGCAGGTGGATCTCTGAGGCTATCTCTGAGGCAGAGGCTCTCCAGGACAGACAGGACTACACAGAGAAATATTATTTTGAAAAACCAAAATAAAAAACAAAGTTTATAGTATTCAACTGTTCTATCTATAGTGTAATGATCAGTTTTAAAACTTGTAATTCATTGTAAAAACAACCAAAGAATTTTGGGCTGGGTGTATCTCTCAGAGAGCTTGCTTGTCTAGCATACACAGGCCCAATGTTCAGTCTCTAGTACTGCATGAAGTGGGTGTGCAGTGTGTGCCTGTCATCCCAGCTCAAGGTCATCCTCATCTATGTAAAGTGTTCCAGAGTTATCATGGACTACTTGATCTGTCTATGCTGGTCTTGTACTTGTTATGTGGTCCAGACTGATTTTGAATTCATAGTTCTGCCTCAGTCTCCTGATTGCAATGATTACAAGACTATTCCACTGTATCTAGCCTGCTTTTCATAGCCTTTTATTGTAGGAAGACTTCTTGCCTTACTGACTTTGGGAGGAGAAAATAGGTTAAGTTGTGATTTTGTACTGGTTGAATATTATGCAAAAAAAAAATTATCTGAACAAATTATCCAGCTATTGGAGTTCTAACAGTTATGTGAGAGCTGCCTTTTGCTTTTAATTTTGAGAACATTTTAATACTTTATGATTGAACCTTAAATTCATAGTAAGCATCTTCTTACTTGAGTCTGGTAAGACCATTGACATCTCCAAGAATAATATGTATTTTAGACAAAAACATGTAAAAACAAATCTTTAAAAATGTAAATCTTTTCCAGTGGTATCGTACAAAAGGACTTTAGAAGACTTATTCAGTAGTTTTTTAAAATTTGTAGTGGCCTATTTAATCAAGCAAAAATATACTGTATTGCCTATAAAATTGGAAATGAATGGACATTGAAAATATATTCTGCATTTATGTTGAGCGCTGACTCACAGATAGAGGTTAGTGTTTGATAGATATGCTATTTGATCTTTACAATTCTATTTGGTACTACTATTTTACAGGTGAAGGATCCAAAGCTAATTCGTTTGCTATAGTTAGTCACACATCTGATTATAACTCAAATATGTGTACATTTAAATGCTCCTGTGTTCTAGATGAGCATCAGGCGAATATTAGTATATGTTAGGTGAGTCTTAGACTGGCCAAGTAGCATGAGTCATAAAAGTTGGAAACATGCTACTACTTTGTTGGAAGCAAGCTGCAGTGAAAGACGGGGCTATTGAAGCTCTAATTGGTTCTCTTCCTGGGGTCAAACAAGCCAGATCTTCCAGTTTTTCAAAATAGGTTATAAATATCAATTTTGACATAAATGCCTTGACTCAGTTAATTTTTTAATCTTCTTATTGTGAAACATAGTATTAATGTATAAAATGGCATTAAGTAAGTGTACATAAATGAATTATAAAGTGGATACCCATATAAACATTGCATACCTGTCAGCAGGCCAGATTCTATGCAGCAAGAAGTCCAGTAAGATAAGGTCTTAAAAATATGGCCATTGAATAAGCTTAAGGTTCTTTCACTTAGTAAGTTTAGGGTCTAGGTTTTGAATTTTGGGGATCTATCTATCATGAACTACTGCTTCACCTACTTAAAAGTGAGCAGGAGTAGACAATACAAACAGTACCTAGCTCAGACAGTTGTATACTCAACAGAGAACCTAGCACATAGTAAGTTACCATGATTGACATATTTTTTTGTTTTCAAGACAGTTTCTCTGTGTAACAGCCCTAACTGTCTTGGAACTCGCTCTGTAGATCAGGCTGGCTTCGAATTCCCAGAGTCTGCCTGCCTCTGCCTCTTGAGTGCTGGGATTAAAGAAGTGCACCACCACTGCCCAGATGATTGACACACCTTTTACAAACATTATGAATGAAGCCCATTTTAATATTGGAGAAAGGCAAGTAGGAATTATGGTTAGGTTTATTTATGTACTAAGTTGATTCATGCCTAGTTTGATGGATTGGGCAATAGAGTCTTTGAAGTACATTACAAATCTAGTGTATGTGACTCAGTTTGGATAATCACCCTAGTTGTGAGTGATTGATTATCAAATCTTTTAGTGTTTAATCACCTGAGCACCTCTGATCTTTTCAGGTAGTCTGCCTGTATTTTCTACTATTTATGTCTTTCTCCCTTCACACACACTATGCAACATACACACTAATTCTCTTTGGAGTGCATTAGTGGCCTTCTAAGGGGCCTCTAGTAATGGCTCAGTATTTATCCCTAGTATATGAATGTACTATGGGAATCCATCCCACATAGAGGGATACTTTCTCAGCCTAGACACATGGGGGAGGGCCTAGGCCCTGCTCCAAATGATGTGACAGACTTTGAAGACTCCTCATGGAAGGCCTTACCCTCCCTGGGAATCAGAAAGGGGATGGGCTGGGATTTGGTAGGGGTGCTAGGGGACAGTGTGGGGTGAGGGAACTGGGATTGACGTGTAACAACGTTGGTTCAAATTTAAATTAAAAAAAAAGGAAAAAGAAAAAAATTTCAAAAAATTATCTTAGCCACAGCTTTTCCAAGGTGAATCTCTCTCTCTCTCTCTCTCCCCTCCCTCCCTCTCTCTCCCCTCCTCTCTCTGTCTCTCTCTCATATCCTGTGATAATTCCATATATGTATATGATGTATCTTGATCATAGTCAACTGACCAACTTCCCTCCTCCAGTAACAAGTAGCTCCTCAGCTACAGCTTTTGTGAGTTTGTGAGTTCAGAAGACAGCATTTCACAGCGCTCCTCATCCTCAGGCTCCTAAATTCTTTGTGCCTTCTATTCTATGGTGGTCTCTGAGCTATAAAAGTAATCTTTTCAAAATCTAAGTGTTATGATTAGTTTCTTTACCACGTCTTCTAAACACAAAAAAAATATTCACTCATTCTGGTAGTAAAAGATTGAAATTGGTAACATGGTCAGTAAACTGTTACTGGATAATTGGGCCATTGTCCACTTGAATGACTTCATCTTTTATCTTTCTCTTTGCTCTCTGTTGACAGACTTTACTTTCCTCTTCTCATTTATTAAACTGTGTGTGTGTGTGTGTGTGTGTGTGTGTGTGTGTGTGTGTGTATGTGTGTGTGCGTGCGTGCGTGCCCATTATCACATAACATTTTTGTTTGTTTTTGTAAGATCTTTTCCTCCACCCTTTCCCTTCTGACCCTTCCATATGGTTTCTTGTAACCCAGGCTGGCCTTAAACTCTTAATGGACTTGTAGCTGCCTTGAATTCTTGCTCCTCATGCCTTCCTGTAAGTGCTGAGTTCATAGATAGGCCTAGGTCACTACACCTGGCTTTATAAGTGGTATCAGATTCTAAGGGTTTTGTAGTTGTTGCTTAGCATTTTTTTTTATTTTTTTTTTAAGTGCTTGCCTAGGTTTCCTAGTTCATTAGATGTCACCAGATAATGGTGTTTAAATTTTATTCTTTTGTGGTTTCTTAGATAGCTGGACTATCTAAGAAAAACTTTTCTTTCATGTACTGTTTGTTTACCCGGTGGTACTGTTTGCATAAGAAAGACAGAATAAACACTTAGTCCCCTGTAAGTACCAGAAAAAAAAAAAGTACTGTAATAAACTGTTCCAATGTTTATTTTTTAAAAAGGGGTAGACAAATGGGCATATTACATTTATTTGATTTACTTTTACGAATTTTGTTACAACTTTTATTTTGAAGCATTTCTAACAGTGCATTAAAGTAAAAGATAGATTATGGTGTACATAAGTTAATTTTTAAGTTGGATACATCTCTGCCTAGCTTCTGGAGCAAGAAGGAATCTTTAAAATATCTAGAAGTTGTTTCAACTTCTGTGCCTGTGTAAAGGATAACTCTATCCTTAATTCTAACTGGTAAACTATTTTTTTTTTTGTCTGCTTAATTTAAAACTCATGCTTTGTGGGTTATAAGGTTGGCAAATACAAAAATTTAAATATATGATTCTAAAGCCAACCATTTCCCTTTGGATATATAAATATAAATATGCTTTTTTTAAAAAAATGGTACCTTTTTTATTTTTCTACATGATTTTCTTTATTAAATTCTGAAATACTCTATTTGTAGAGATATTGATTTCCCTACCACTGTCAGTATTCTCACACATTTCTGACACAGTTGTGCTCATTTGTTACTTAATTTTGATTGAAACTTTATCCTATAGTCAGTGCATATTTTAATAACTGCTTGATTTTTTTTTTTTTTTTTTTTATTTAATGAGTTGCTTTTTTTCTTGCGTTTGTGAATTTCGTTGAGTCCCTAACAGCTCTTGGAGTCTCTTCAGGAGCTGATTTCATTGAACTTCAGATTGAACTTTACTACCTCTTGACATCTCTGTTTTGATATTTTAATCAATATCCCTCAGATCATTACCACTATATGCCATCTGCTATCTTTTAACACATATTCTATTCCCTGTCTTTGTACTACACCTGAAGAGCAGTTAGAGTATGATGTTTACTTGAAAATTCACAGAGGGTCAGGATCCATTCCTACACTTCTTAGTTCCTGATTCAGTCTCATTGCAAGAAATAGTCTTGTGTTCTACTTTAGGTGGAATAAAAAGCTAACAGCAACAAAAGTAATACACAAAACAAAGTAAGAACAAACTTTAGAGCTCCAGGGAAAGTGATAACAGTTCAGATTGAAGAATTGTGTTCAGGAGCCCAGAAAAGAGCAGGACTTGATTTTCCTATGCATGAAACTGTTCTGGGTGTTTTAACGCTAATTTTCTGGGCATATATTTAGTATTATTTAAGGACCTACTATTTCTAAAGCTCATGGAAATTTTTTGTACTTTTGTGATATTAGATAATAAAGTATATTGATCTTGGATTAAGAGATCTTCCGTTCTTAAATTTTGGTGTGTTTTCTGGACAGTAAATAGTGTTTTGTATTAGCTCCATTGGTTTTCATGTATTTTCACCAGCAATTTCTCAGGATCTCTTGGTTCTTCCCCTCACCTAAAATAGTTGTGGCCTGTAGGGTCATTTTAGTCTTTGTAACTAGATACTGGGTTCAATGCTACAGTCTTGTAACTTGTCCTGAGATTCTTGTCTACCCTGGATCTCATTGATCTTCAAACATGTATACCCACCTGTCTAATTCCTGTGTCTCTGCTCTGATGGTTCCCTGGGTACCTCAAAGCATGTCTGAGACTGCATTTGTAATTGTTGCCTGCCCTTTCAGAGCTGTGCCCCCTCCACCTCCCTCCTCATATTAAACCTCCTTTTTGCCTTAAATCTGCCTTTCACTTACCATCTTTAGAATGAACTCTGATTGCACTGTTTGATTATCTAGAATTTAACGTTCTCAACATTACATCACAAAACATGAGATGTGTCTGGAGATTGCTCTTTCTCTGTTTAACCCTCTCCCCTCTACTTTCTTGACAGTTCAGCTCTCCCATCTTTCTCCCATTTGATTTGTAATTGGCCTAAAAGATGATGAAACTGCCTAGAATTAGGATCTAGAGTTGGCAGGACATCCTTCAGATTTGGTGATCTGAGTAGTGTGTTTGCCAGCTGGAGCTTAGAACAAAGAAACCAAACAAACTCTTGGCAGATTCTGAAATAGCTTCTTTTGCTTCTTTAGAAATTATGATTCTAGTCAGTTGATACCAACTTAGAAGTATATGCAAAACTAACACAGCAGCCAAGAATTGCAGTCACTTTTGATGCTAATTATTGAATTTGTATTCTATTCTTTAGTATATTTTAATAAATGGACTTTTGGAATTGGGAAGACCTTTTTCCTTGAAATATTTAGTCTAATTTTCTGTTCTTATAGGTGAGGAAAACTAAGATCTCATTTTAAATTTATAGTAGATTTGGGTGCTGCTCTTATTTCTGGGCTAGTTCATTTCCTGTGTGTCTTGCATAGTTAATAGAGAATACTAGAAGCAGACTCATCATGCTTAGTGGATTAATTTCCTAAACACTTAGAATGGTACTGGTGTGGTTTAAAAGAGGACCTTATATAGGTTTTACAATGATTCTTTTTTAAATATTAACTGTTTATAGCACTTAAAAGTTAAGTTTGCACTTAAATGTATGTGCACAAGTAATAGATGAGCATTATAAAACACTACAAAAGGACTTAAAGCAAAGGAAAACCTCCCTACTCAGTTTGTTTCTCTTCAGAGGCTCTTGTATCTTAGGTATTCTTCCAGAGGCTCTTCTCCCTATTCTAAGGATCCAGTTCTCACTCATTAATAATCATCCCCATCATTTGATAAATGAAACCTTTAAAACAAATAGTTCAACCAGAAACAAATATTTGAAACTTCAAGTTACAGTGGAATGTGAATGTAGTTTTAAATATGTTGCCAATTTATTATGAGTGGAAGAAGGAGAAGAACAGGAAGAAGAAAAAGGCAAACCACCTGATGAGAGATACACCCACACTCCCTTTATTCCAAGCTGATGAGTGTGGACCTTTTTCACATCTTTTCAGCCTTCTCTCTACTTACACTTAAACAAAATTAGATTTGACAGTACCCGAGCTCTTTTGTAACTTCCTTTCCTTTGCCTAGCAATGTAAACTATGTGATCTTCACAACCCTGGGGAGGACCACACACTTTTCATAAGATACTTACCAAGAAAAGTACCTGTTATCAGATCGATTGAAGTTTGGACCGATAGAGAAGGGATTAAAAAGTCATTGAAGCTCTGCTACTAGTTAACAAAGTGGATCCAGAAAAAACTGTGTAGAGCTATGCAAGCAGTTCCCATTGTTAATGTCAGCTGTGATTGCACTGACTGGCAGTTACTGCAGACATTTTATTATGTGTTTTAGTGGAACTGTTGATGTTTAATGATCCACTTATCTCTGTCACTGATTCACATTGATAGTGGAGGGTTTGTGGAGGGTTTTTGGTGGTGGTGTTATGTATGTATATGCTCAAGAAATCTGGTCAGTTTATGTTTAAAACAAAACATCTTGGTGTCCAGGGTAGTCTCATTAAAAGAAAGTTTTGCTGCTCATGATTGGAAGATTGAAACAAAAGCTTCCCAGCTTCCCAGTTTGGCAGGTCTTATCTGTGGGGGTGAACAGAGAGGTCCTTTCTTTTTCCTCCCTTATTCATTTGGGAGGAAAGTCAATCTAGTTGCTTTGAATTTAGGGAAGGCGGCTTTCTTTACAGTGGTTCATTTTCTAAGGTGGCATTAATCTCCAATTAAAATTGCTGTGGGAAAGAGAAATGGTCCCCTGGCACCTTGATGCTCAAAGTCTTGTGATGCTACTGATGCCCGTGTAACAGAAACAGATTTCACTTGTGAGACATGCATTTATAGTAATAGCTGATGTTCTAAGAATGTCTCCTTTCACCTTACATTTTGATAACTTTGAAAAATCTATTTTAGAAATAAATACATGTAGGCACCCCAGTTTTAAAAAGTAATGCTAAGAGAGACTATTACTTTAAACCACTAAGAACAACTAGCCCAATTCAAAAAAAATTTGCTTTAAAATTGTGAGTGTTTTGTCTTGAAGATCATTTATTTTCTCCATGAGAGACTAGTGGTGGGAGATAAAACCCACCACTCCTCCCTGTGGTCTGGCTTAGATCTACACTGAAACTCGTTGCTTTTTATGGTTCTTGGGGTGGGGGTGGGGATGGGGAACTTGAGATTTTTTTTTAATAGATTCATATTTGTGATACACGTAACATAAACACCTGTTTGGTTGTAAATGAAGTTAGAGGAGGTGAGTCTGACATAGAATTGAAACTGGATGGAGCAGTATTGTTTGTGGCTTTAAACAACCTATCAGATGCACAGAACATGTGCTTATACAGAGTTCAGAGGCATTTTGCTTGTTCTTGCTTTACACAGCATGAAGAATGTTCTTAAATATCTTTTTAGATATTTCAAAACTGTTGCATCTTTTATTCTAGCCTGTCTGAAGTTAAGCATAAAGTTGCTGAATTAGCTAGCTTGAACTTGATTTCTGCTTGCATTAAATGTAGAGCAGCATCTGTCCAAATTAAGTTCAAAACAAAGGAAGTTTCTGTGTCTGGTTTCCTATCTCTTAAAACAAAAAACAAACCCTTTCATACTTAAGTGTGTTCCAGAATATTTTTAATATTAACAGTGAAAATATTGGTATTTTATTGTGCTAAGGTGTTTTCAGATGCTTTCCTTTCTTTATTAAAATCTTATTTTTTGAAAAAGTAAATGCATTGTTTTCTTTTCCTTTATCAGAGCACAGCAATGGAGGAAACAGCTATATGGGAACAGCACACAGTGACGCTTCACAGGGTGAGTGTCTGCTGCAGTAAATAATCTGTGTTATAATTCAGGATACTGGCAGCTTTGAAAACAATAGAGAAAGCCAGATGTCAGGAAGCCAAAAGAAAGGGGAAATTTGTTCTATATTCTTTTGTTTAAAATTAGATTTGTAATAAATTCTTCATTAAGGTCAAAAGTAAGCATGATTACTTTTTCACATATCCTTTTGGTTTTTCTTATATATGTGCTATTTTTTTCTCTGAATTTAAGTGATTTGTTGCTCAGAATTTTGAATGAAAATATAAGGATTATACATGGTTGTATATACATGTTTGTAGGCTTGGGGTTTAATTTTAAAGCAAATTATGTTCCTAATAAAATCTTGCAAGCAGTCTTAGTATGTAGCTCAGTTGATACTGTGCTTAGTTTTAGTACGCATGAAGCCCTGAGTTTCATCCCCATCTGAAATCCTGGCCCTCAGGAGATAGAAGCAGAAAGATCAGAAATTGAAGGCCATCCTTAGCTACTTAGGAGGGTGTGTGTGAGTGTGTGTGTGGGGCAGTCTTGAAAGATAATTGTTCATTTGAAGCATGTACAATATAAACAATTGCAGATGTCTGGGAAAAGAATAAGCACAGTGGAAATTAGAGCATTGAAAGTAGACTTGTCTACATTTTAATTCTACTTCTGCTTTGCTGTTGCTTTAGAAATGGGGAAGTGACCCAACCTGTCCTATAAAACCTTGGTGTTTACATGTTTGTATTGAGGCTAGGAGCTGGAGACATAGCTCTGCAGGAAATAGTACCTGCTTTTCAAAAGCACTCAAGTTTTAGTTTTTAGTTCTAGTACCCACATTGGGTTGCTCACAACTGTCTGTAATTCCATCTCTGCATGTACACACACACACACACACACACACACACACACACACACACACACACACGTACATGTGCCCCAAAACTTAAAATTTAGCTGGGCATGGTGTCACACACTTTAAATCTCAGCACTAGGGAGGAAGAAGCAGATGAATCTTTGTGAGTTCAAGGCCAGCCTGTTACATATGGCAAGTTCCAGGGTAGCCAGGTCTACATAGAGAAAGCTTGTCTTAAAAAATAAAATAAGATGGCTAATAAAATAAGATGGCTAATCATCCTTTGTTCAAACATGTCTTCCAAAATTCACCCCCTTTTCTCTTTTTGAGCAGAGCTGATTACTGATGGCTTTCTTGCTTAGAGAATGTTTAAATATATGTCACATGCCTTACACTGATTACTCCTGAGAAGCTGACAGGGTTGGGGGCAGGGAGGGGATCGTGTTTCTGGACAGCACCACTGATAATCTTATGAGTGTTTCAGTCTGCACATAGTGATAAAGAGTCAGTTAATTATTCAAATGAAGTGGTTTTGAGCAGATATGGTTGACCTTTTTCTGTCTCACTAAATGAAGAAATCATTTTAACAATATATAGCTTAACTTTTAGTGCATAAGCTGAATTATAGCTTCCTGTTGTTTGAATTGTGCTTAATAGGTAGCATATCTAAATCAGATGTGTGACACATAGAATAATTTTATACCTCATGCCTTTCATTTTGTTGGGATATACTGGCTTGATAGCATAAAGTATTACATTTTCTTAATACCTTTGTCATTTTTGTTGGTATAATTTACATAACAGTAAATATATATTCATCTAGTATATATTTCTGAGTTTTGATAGTCACATAACCAGTAGCACAGTAAAGGTGCAGAGTGACTCCATTACTTTAAAACTTTCCTTTAGACTGCTCCCCCGCCCTTCGTAATCAACCTTCTCCTTTTACTCTGCCTTTAGCCACTGATCTGTCTTTTTAAACTTTGAACTTTCCTGGGATGTCATTTAAATGGATTCATATAATAAGTCACCTTAAGATGGACTTCATATGCTTAGATTAATGCAATTAAGACTTCTTCATAATTTTACCTGCGTATTACTAAACTCCACCACTTCGTATGAATGTATAATAGTTACTCATCCTACAGTTAATGGTACATTTAGGTTGTTTGCAGTCTCGGTTGATTATGAATACATTTGCTTTAGCATATGGAGTTTTGTATGAACATAACTATTTTTGTGGGTAAATAGTTAGAAATGGGATGGCAGTGGGTTTTATGCTAGCTGTTTAATTTTATAGGAAACTACCAGACGGATATGCCTTCTTACCAGCAGTGGATGGGAGTCACTCAGGGATCTCATTAACTCTTGATTCTGTCAGTTTTAACCATTGAGCTTAGCCATTCTAATAGATGTCTAATAGTATCTCACTGTAGCACTTTAAGTTTGTATTCCTCTGTAGATTAATGCTGAGCACCTTGTAATGATCAACCTTCATTGCCAAGTTGAATGAATTTGGAATCCTAGGAGACAGAGGCATGTCTATGGAGATGTTTCTAAACAGGTTTTAACTGAGGAGGGAAGACCCACGCTGAACATGGATAGTACTGTTCTTGGGGTCCTGGGACTTGTGGAGTACATGGTCTCCCTACTTTCAGACTGAACAGACTGACCATCTGCCTTACATTCCTACCACCATGCCAGCCCTACCATGCTAGACTGTATTCTTATATCATGAACCAGAGTAAATCCAGTCCTCCTACTACATTGATTCTTGTCAGAAGTTTTTCCACAGTGATTCTCTATATAATTAAAAATCAAACTATGGGTCTGGCAGGCTGACTGCTATCTTTGACCTTTTACATTTTAACTCAGCAAATATGTAAATTTTAATAATTTTAATTTTCCAAATGTTCTTGAAAAGAATTATCAGACTCATCCTGTAGTTTATTTATTATTGTTGTTATGTTTTTTGAGACAGGGTTTCTCTGTAACTTTGAAGCTTGTGCTGGAACTAGCTCTGTAAACCAGGCTAGCCTCAAAATCACGGAAATCTGTCTGCCTCCTGAGTGCTAATTCTGTAGTGTTTTTTTTTTTTTTTTTTTGGTGAAGTTCATTTGTTACAAAAGATTCTTGAAAGGAATTATCTGATTCATCCTCTATTTTTTTTTTTTTTTTTTCCCAAAGTGGTTTCTTTTGTTACAAATGAACTCTTGTTTCTATTGAGAGGCAGAGGCAGAGGCAGGCACATCTCTGTGAGGTCAAGGGCAGCCTGTTCTTACAAAGTAAGTTCCAGGCCAGCCAGAGCTCTGTTACACAGAGAAACCATGTCTCAAAAAACCGTAAAGCTTCACTTTTCCTTGTTCATTGACTCTTGGTGTTTTCATATTATTTTAAATGCCCAATTTCAACAACACTAGCAGATATTAACAACTTCTAACAAGTTGGGACAATTGGAACAATTGAGAGCTCTGAGTTATGCTCTAGAAAAACATTTCCAGGAGCCTGGCAGGATTTATTCCTAGTGCATCCTGGGTAGTAAAGGATTGCGCTTGTTGCTGCAGGAACTTTAGACCTTTAATAAGAATGCTATGGAAAGCTGGGATATTGTCCTTGAGTTGAAGAGACTTTGGATCTGGTTCATTTTAGTGTGTGCTATTTTTATTTATTTTCAAGTTTTGTTTTCCCTAATAAAGTTTATAAAATTATAAAAAAAAATTAAAAAGGGGGAGGGGGAAGTCCTGCAGGGAAGGAGGTGAAGTGCAATCTTTTTGCTGAGTCAGAGGCAATCTGATGCTATGTTCCCTGCAACACTTAACACCTTTTGGAAACCAAAGAGCTGTGAATTTGACATACTCCTCTTATCTCTGTTTACCTCTGATGAACCCTCCAGGGAACTGAACTGGCATCTCCTAAAAGCACAGAAAAAGGCAGATATGAATGCAGCCTCCACTGGCCATCACACTGCCAGGTTTGCCTTCCTAGATTGACATGTGACACTGGAACACAGACACAAACCACAGTGGTTTCCTTAACATTCAGAGTCTTGTTCCATTTCCTTGAGCTGATGAGACATAGATTTGTAGTACTTCCTCATACCTGAGTTCCTAACTATATCAAAGAAAATAGTACAGAGAAGAAACTGTGTGTGTGTGTGTGTGTGTGTGTGTGTGTGTGTGTGTGTGTGTGTGTGTGTGAGTGTGTGTGTGAGTATGTATGTATGAGTGTGTGTATGAGTGGTTGATAATACTGGGTGTCTTCACCTTGGTTTTTGAGATAGGCTCTCTCCCTGGCACTAGAGCTCATAGATTACTAGACCAGTTGGGCAACAAGCTCCAAGTATCTGCCTGTCTTCACTGCTTCCCAGCACGAGGGTTAGAGGCACACAGCCACCACACCCAACTTTTATGTGGGTCCTGGGGATTTGAGTGCTGATCCTCAGGCTTATGCAGCAGGCAGTTTGCCAAATGAACCATCTTCCAGCCCCAGAATCATACTTTTAACTAGCATATGTATCTTTTTTCATTTTCCTTGTTTAATCACTAAAGCACTAAGAGGAGAAACATAATGTGACAGTAGTAAATTATACCTCTAGTTTCCAGTGATTTGGCTGGCTCCTGTAACATTCTAGTCTCACTGCTAACTACAGCTAGAATCTGCATTTGTAATGGAAGCTACTGGAGCTTCATGATAAATTTAACTTTCAGTGTCAAATATATTTTATGTACTTAAAAACCACCCAAACCAAAAAATTCATGACTAAGTTAGAACTAGACAATTAGGTTTCTATCTTTTTTGATGAAAGGGGCCTCATGACCATTACCCACACCCAGTCCTTCCTCATTTAGCCTTTCTTGTTCTCCTTTGTTCATGCTATATACTGTACCCACACATGCATTTGTTTACATATATATAGATATTATTGGCTAGTTCTGCATATTAGAGCAAACATAGAGTTTCCCCTTAGATTATGTGATCTCTCTTAATTCTTTCCTGGAAATATATTTAGTCTACTAGAAAACTTCTGGACTTAAACACAGTAAAGTTACAGGATATAAAATTATTATTTAAAAAACCAGCAGCCTTTCTTTATATTAACAATCCATTCTCTGAAAAAGAAGTTAGAAACTATTCTATTCAAATATCCCAACCTCCACTTAAGTATTTAGGAATATTTCTAACCAAGGAAATAAAAGTAGTCTACAAGGAATATTTCATAATATTGAAAAAGACCATCACAGAAGATTCTAGTCGATAGAAAATAATCTTTGTTCTTGGATGAGCAGACTTAATATTATGAAAATGTTTATAGTACCCAAACCACTTTACAGAATAATGTAATACCTGCCAAAAATTGCCATGTCACTGGCTTAGAAGAAAAAAACCAATATAGTACTTCATATGTAACCACAGATATCACAAATAGCCAAAGCAATCCCGAGAAGTAAGAACAATGCTGGGGGTAGTACATTACCTGACTTCCAATTATACTATACAGCTATAGTGATGAAGAGCCTTATACTTATGTAAACACAGACAGAAAGATCAATGGGATAAAACAGAGCCCCGAAGTAAAACAGCAAAACCATGGCCACTTAATTTTTGACAAAGGAGGCAAAAACATATCCTGAGTAAAAAGACAGCTTATTCAATGAATGGTTTGGTAAAACTAGAATTCTACTCACAGAAGAATGAAATTAGCTTTGTATCTTTCTTCCTGAACAAAAATCAATTCAGAATGTATCAAAATTTAAAGCCCCAAAACACTAAGTTTCAGAAGAAAACGTAGGCGATACCCTTCAAGATGTTGGAGTAAGCAAGAACATTTAAAACAGCACCAGCAGCACAGCACAGGATTAAGCCACAGTCAGTAGATGGGATTACATGACAACTAAGGGTTCTTTTCTGTGCAGAAAAGGACACTATCAGCTGAGCAAGCAGACAACCCTCAGAATGGAAGAAAATCTTCATCTGCAGATAGGCAGAGTTTACTAGTTACTGCAGAAATGAAATACTAAGGAAAAGAAATTGCGAGTCAGCTAGTGGGCAAATAAACTGATTAGTTTTTCAAAAACAAAGCAAAACAAACCATATAACGGCCAATGGCTATTTTAAAGGTGTTCAATATCCCTAGCCATCAGGGAAGTACAAATTAAAAACCGTTTGAGATACCCACCCTCATGCTAATCAGAATGGCTATCATCAGTAAATCTGACAGCAACTGTTAGAGAGGATGTGGAGAGAAAGAAACTTTATTCGCTGTCCCAGGGATGCAGATTCATACAGACATTGTGAAAGCCAGTTTGAAGATTTTTCCAGAAAAATGGTATAAAGGAATTAGAACCTTTGGTCAGAAGGGACAACGTAGCAGATTCTTCTTTCTTTGCAATAAACTTGGTAGGTTAGTGTCAGCAAACTGTGGTTCAAAGATCAAATTTGTCCAGGAAGTAATTTATTGTTTGTTTTTATTTTGTGTGTACATGTGCACACATGCATGTGTGTGCCCATATGGAGGTCATATACCAACCTCATCAGTGTCATTCCTCAGGAGACAATCACCTTGTTTTGAGACAAGTTTTCATTATCTCAATGGTCCTCAGTGACAGATACATATATGCAAACCTCTGCCTCATCCTGCTGCACTGTGACCTCTTCAGGGTTTGAAATCCTAGTCAGTTTTGTATCTCCTTAGTTAAACACAATAGAATTTAGTGGGCATATGAGATCAGCAATGGTCCACAAAGCCTCTCCCAAGCAATCTGTCCAATAACCTAGCCTACAGTACAACCCACATATGGGAAAAAAAAAATTTTTTTTCTGGTTTTTTGAGACAGGGTTACTCTGTATTGCTTTGAAGTTGTCTTGGAACTCGCTCTGTACACCACTCGCTCTGTACTCGCTCTGAACTCACAGAGATCTGCCTGCCTTTGCCTCCCGAGTACTGGGATCAAAGGCATGCACCACCACATATGGAAATTAAAAGATTTTAATTTTCATATTTTAAAAATGGTTGAAAATTTCATAACATCCTATGTAGCTCAGTATACTCAAAACATGTTAACATGTAATCAGTATTTTAAAATTATGTACTTTTCCTTATGTTATTCTAAAATGTGTACACATTTTACAATTTGGGCATTTTCCAGGCAAGACCAAACACATTTAAAGTCTCATAGTCACATAGAGGCCATCACACTTCTAGCAAGTGCCATTTATAGTTTAAGGTGCTGCTACTTAACTAACATTCAAGGGGGTGGATTCTATGCTGTGCCTGCTTCCAGCATAACACCCCACTGTATTCCCAGCTGTGCTTCCTTGGAAATTGCATGGCTTTTAATAATCCTTTGAGAAATGAAGTGAATGCTCAGAATGAGTTAGGCATTTCTGTTTTCATATTACAGTGTTATGGTAATGTTTTAGAGGGAGAAATTACAAAGGGAATTTGGAGGAAGTCTAAAGGAGAGCTGCCAAGCCCTGCATCTAAGGAAACAATTGAACAAGAGGGAAATTTGGGGTGAGAGTGGCAGTACAGTGCAGGGGTGTGGCTCTTTAATAGATGGTGACAGAAGAGCTTTTTAGCCATGTATAAAGTCATGAACTTGGACCGCTTGCTGCATTCTATGTGCTAAATTTGCTTAAGGTGAGTCATAGGCCCAAGTGACACTAGAATCATAGAACCTCAAGAAGAAAATACAAGGATAGATGTTAGCCTTAGATTAGGAAATGTTTTATTGTATGCGATGTCAGAAACCCAAACAAAAGAGAAACAAGTCAATTGGGCCTAATCAAAATTGGAAACGTTGGTGTTTGGAAGGACCATCAAAAAAGTGAGACAATAACAGAGAATGAGAGAACAGATTAATATTATTAATAAGGACTTGAAGTCTGTTTCTTTCCTGCACTCATACACTCAGTGATACAAAGGCATAACTCAGATGGGAAATGAACAAAAGATATGACTAGACATTTTTTTCAGAGATATATAAATGTACAGTAAGCACATGAAGAGATGCTCAGCATTGTAGTCATCAAGGAGGTACACCACAAAGCTCAGGGAGCTCTCCCTTCGTGGCTGTAAGAATAGACTGTAGAAAAGTTGACAAGGATGCAGATGAATTAGCACATTTATACATTACCAATTTTAATGTAAAATGATGCAGCCATCATAGAAAACAATTTAGGAATGCCTCAGAGGTTAATCATATGCACTAGAAATAGACCTAAAAGAAATTAAAACAGGTATCCACTCAGTAACATGTGTATATTCATTCCTTATTTAAATGGCCAGAAGTAAAAACACAAATACCCATTCGCTAATGCATGATCAATAAGATATGTTATATCTATATGTTTTTTAGTATTTGGGTATTTAACAATTAAGAAAATAATGACACATTTCTTAATTATTTTGCTGTGTCAAGACATAATATATTGCACATGGCTTAGTGATTGTCAAAGCCCTCATTTCAAAGGGCATAACAGTTTGCTTGTTCTTTAGCAGTGTACATATACTGTCAATATGGAACTTGCTAAGGACAATTGTTATAAAGAGAGCCCTGTCCCTAGATAAATACAACACCATAAAGACATTTATACCACGGAGCCAAAATTGGTATATTGGGAAACCCATTGCTACTGTGTACTATATTAATAGCTAGGAAGTTGTATTTATTATTTAAATAATTTTCTATTTATGGTATGTGCATGCATGTGGCAGATGCTGGTACCAGGCACCTTCCTTAATTTGTGCCCATTTGGGTATCTTGTCCTAATTTTAAACCAAAACTTGCTGGACAGTTTTATGAAATTCAAGTAATCAATCCAAACAGTGATTTCTTGTGTTGTTCTTTAAAGACAAAGTCTCTATTTCTCAGGCTGGCTTTGAACTTACCATATGACCCTGAACTTTTGATCCACGTTCCTCCAACTCCCAATTGCTGAGTTCACATGTATGTACAACTATACCTGGCTCAAACAGCAAGTTTTAAAACCAAGCATTCTAACACAGTACAATCCAAAGACATACTAATTTGATACTTAAATGCTGACAACTGGTGGTGGAGTATTTGTTTTCCATGGTTGAAATATGTGTCTGTAAGAGCAGAAAGATTTATGCACAGTTAAAACACTTGTTCAGGTATTGTTATCACATGGGCACAATAGCATCCACAGTGCAGTGTGCACATACTATGTGTTTAGAAGCAAGCTGAGGTTCAGTCCTGACACCTAGAAATATGGAATTTAAAAAAAAATTTTTTTTTGTATTGAGCATTGAGTTGTTGTCAAAGGAATTTTAGTTCTTTCAGAAGTTTGCATCTTCTTATAATTTATTTAGTTAAAATATAAAGAAAAATGATTGAGAATTGGTATGCATTTTCTGTTATTTACTGTGACTGTGGGGCATTAGTGTTATTTGTGTAGAGATTTCTTTCTGGGATGTGTAGAATAACTGAGGGAAATTGAAATATCTAAGACTTGATTTTTAAGGCAACCATTGTATTGTGTGGAATGAGAGATGGTGTATGTGTGAGTTAAGTCTGTCATTTCTGTACCAGGTACCAGAGTTCATGATGATCACACTGAGCCCTGCTTGTCCCTTCAGAACCCTACCTGATAATCAAAAATAATTCAGGATATTACTTTTCAGAATTTTTAAATCAATTAAGTGCTTATGGAATCTTTATGCAGTTGACATTTTTAATATTGTTATATCTGGTATATAATTTATTGGAACATATATTCTCGTAGAATGGACTGATGATTGTAATGTATAATCGTGCAACTGAATATGAATCATAAATGCAATAAGAATGTAATTTACAGTTGATACATTATATATGCTGTAGTGAGCAATTTTGTTGTTGAATGATTTTACTTGATTACTATTTTAGGCTCCTGGGTTTGGATTTGGAATTGCAATATCTGGTGGAAGAGATAACCCTCATTTTCAGAGTGGGGAAACCTCCATAGTGATTTCAGATGTACTAAAAGGAGGACCAGCTGAAGGACAGCTACAGTAAGTGTATGGGGTTAAGTTCCTAATTCAGATCCCTCTTTCCCTGCAATGTTCCTGTCCACAATCATGTATCTATTTTGTTAGTGATTCCTGATTATTTACATCCACCTTGTGTTGTACTTGCTTAAAATGTTTGCTTAAGTGAATGCTCACTTACATTTAAGAAGCCTTTATCAGTGGTGTTAAGTGGGCAGCTAAGTATTCCTTACTTTAAATAGACAGTAACCCTAATGGTAAAGAGAATAACCAAGAACTGCTAACTAGATAGGTGCACTAGTTTTTAAGGGCCTCTCACATGAAGTCTTCCCTTTTTGCATGCTGAGGAGATTAGTGCAGTACAGAGAATAACAAGGGTAGGAAGGAAAAACCGAGGCTATAATCAGGACTCAAAAGACATTTAAAAGGAGAAAGACTTAATGTTTAATGATGACATCTCTGGTAGCTGGATGACTTTGTTTCATCTGATGCTGTGATTCAGCTACCAGTGATCTTTTTATTTGTTGTAGTACCTGCATGAAAACATCAAAAGAAAAAGAAACTGATGTCCTGTAAGGTAGTTAGTTACTTGCTAAATACTCTTGTGAAAGACCTGACAGTAAAATATGATGCTGTTTTATCATTGCTCTAGGAACAAGCAGATTAATTAACCAGTTATTCAAAGACTTCAGTAAACTATTATGAGGTTTTCTTTAATATGTTTTTCTATTCTTTAGGGAAAATGACCGAGTTGCAATGGTTAATGGAGTTTCAATGGACAATGTTGAACATGCTTTTGCTGTTCAGCAGCTAAGGAAAAGTGGGAAAAATGCAAAAATTGTGAGTATTTTTCACACTGAATTTAGTAGAACTATTAACTGCTCTTGATACTTGTTTTGTATTTGAACCACCCCCCCCCCCGTTCACTTTGCCCCCCAACCCCCATTTTTCAGACAGGGTCTCTTTGTGTAGTTCTGGCTGTTCTGGAATTCTATGTAGACAAAGACTGGCCTCAAATTCCACAGAGATCCACCTGCCTCTGCCTTCCCTAGTGCTGGGATTAAGGTGTTCTGCATCCAAGCTACTCCTTGTCCTTTAAGAAATAAAAAGGTAGTTCTGAAGTTAGTTGTTGATGAGTACGAGTGCCCCTTACTCTTCTGTATTCTGTCTTTAATCTCAGTTGAGATAAGATTTCGTATTTATAAGGTGGGTGGGTGGGCGTTTCTAGGCTTCTGTGGCTTTATGATGCTTTCTCTTTTATGTACTATGTTAGCCTGGATTTTGGCAGGTATTGTGAAAGTTATTTGGCCCCCCTTCCTTGTATGAGCCTTCTTTGCTGGAAAAGCTTTTCCTTCCTTCTCTGAACCCATATCATCTGCTCCTTCCTTACCTGTGTCTTGTTGAGAGAGAAAAATCCAAGATTGTCTATGAAGACTTGTTCAGGGTGCATTTCAAGTTACTGTCTTAAAGCCAAAGTCCGTGGTTGCAGCATGCACTGGCATGCCTAGTTTGTGCAGTTCAGGGTTATCACTTATAGTACAACTCACTGGAGATTGAAGCAGAGGGGAAAGCAGCTGTCCTTCTTTAACAGCACATTGCTTGTCTTTCCCACATGCTGCCTTCTCCTGCTGCTTGTTCTCCAACTGCAAACTGACCCACTGCTTAATTGGGGAGTAAGAGTTAGCCATGTTTAGTATTGACTCATCCTCAGAAGAAATTTAGCCACAAAAGAAATATAATTTGGAAAGGAATAACAAGAAAAGAATTTTAGGCATTTATTAGGCAGATTTGAGGTAAATTGGGAGAGATGAAAGCTGCAAGTCACAAGGATGGTAACTGATGAGGAAGTTTCTTGGAAATGTGTATTGATGAGAACAAGCCCAAATGGTAAGGTTTTCATTACAGTCAGAATGATCCACTTAATCTCTGAGAGCACAAGAAAGAAGCATCAAATAAAGGGGACACATTGAAGCGCTTTTAGAAGAGGGTGTAAAGGGACACTGACTCTAAAGCAGGCCAAGGGGCTGAGGCCTTCGGAGTGATTTAAAAGAAACCTGTGTTAGGCAGTTTCGTTGAGAGGGAACAAGATACAAATGAAAAGATTGCTGAGCAGTATCAAGAATTCTACTAGTAGAATGAGTTTATAGATGGTCTAAGCAATAGAAAGTAGTTTTTATTATGTCAGTATGACAGATGAGGGGAAGAAATCCGTAGAAGTCATTTAAATGTGACTGCAAGTAAAGCTGTGAGAGGATTGTGATTGAGAAAACAGAAGAGGATAAAGCAATCAGAAATAAGCCAAAGGTGTCAGAAGAAGATGTGTTCCCCAAGAAGCTCTTGCAGGCCCCTGAGGACACGCAGTGTACCACTGTGAGGGAGCCAGGTGGCTTTAAGTAAGATTATAGAACTGCACATTCAGAAGATGCACGTAGATCTCAAACTTAGAAACAAAGCAATGAGTGGACAGGGACCACTGGGAACTCGGAGAGAATGCAAGAACGAACTTGGACTCATGCCAGAAATTTAAGTGGGACCAACACAGTGGCAAGAGGCAGTTTGTGTTGGGGAAGTATGCTGAGCTTACAAGCACCTGCACAGTAAGTTGTATATTAGTTTGTGACAAATAAATGTCCCTTAGCATTCTGGCAGGACAACTGTAGACCTTGATAATGATTCACTATCAAATTTTGATTAAGGAATGAGGTTAGACTTGTGAGTTTGTTGTGGTTTTAGTTACGGAGCATCCGTATAAGGTATGTGATAAGCTTATAGTTCTAATCCTTCATTCCACAGTCAACAGTTAATAATTCCCAGTAAGTTTGTGGGTCTTATCACTTGGAAGATTGTTAAAAGGATTTAGTAAATTTACTATTCCTAATCTGTTGCTTAGCCATTTCTGTTTATTAAGAAAGAGTCATTGTGGAAATGGATTGGTGTGACCATTGTATTACCTCCTTTGTATTTAGATTAGTTAATGTAGGACAAGAGAAATGTTTCTTTCTCTCAGGAATGGAGAGTATATGAGTATCATTCAGTTTATAACCTTTTTTTACTTGTAGACCATTCGAAGGAAAAAGAAAGTTCAGATGCCTGTAAGTCGTCCAGACCCTGAACCAGCATCTGATAACGAGGATGACAGTTATGATGAGGAAGTGCACGATCCAAGAAGTGGCCGTGGTGCTTCGGTTCACCGAAGGAGTGAGAGGAACTGGGCAAGGGATAGAAGTGCAAGTAGAGAGAGGAGCCTGTCCCCTCGCTCAGACAGGCGATCGGTGGCCTCGAGCCAGCCTGCCAAACCCACCAAGGTTACATTGGTGAAGTCTCGGAAAAATGAAGGTAGTCTCCACTGACTCTTCTGTTGTTTGCACATGAGAGTTTTAAAGCTAATTTTAATGAGAAATGTAGTGATCGTATTTTCCTATCTTTGTTGTATTCGACTTCTTTATAGTTGTGTTCTCTTGTTAGATTCAAAGGCAGACATTGAGACATTTTGACACCTTTTTTCAGATCATTTTGTTGGAGCAAGCTGTAATTGAAATAAAGTGTGTACTAGCTGAATTTTGGTTTTTATTGTGGCAGAAATAGCCAAAATCTAGTTACGTTAGCAAGAAATGTCACACTCGCTGAATTAAAATGTTGTGTTTAAATCAATAGTAGTATGACCATGGAAAGAAAACTAAGGACTTATTTTAGAGGGGAGAGATGTGCTATTTTATTTTGTAATTGGAAAGCTCAACTACTTAATGTCACATCATCAAATTATCTTTTTAAATGGCTTTTTGCTCCCTCTTGCTTTTAGTTAAGTATGGTTGATCATTTTGATTTCAAAGTTGTTAGGAAGATTTGATCTCACCACCTCACACATGTTGTCACTGACATTGTTCCACTCCAACAGTGGCCTGGTCAGCGACTGAGTCTGCACTTGGTGTTGGTACTTGCACTTGTCCTTCAGCTTTCTCTGATCAGTACCTGCTTTCCAGCACCGAGGCTATTCACAAAGTCTCCCAAGCCCTTCCAGTAATATTTCTCAGCTATCTAATTTGTGGAAAGATGTAAGACTCATCTTCCTGAGGCTCCCACTTCTCATTTTCATTTTCATCAGCCTGTCCTTTGATGCTCTAGTTTTCTTCCACATACTGTGATTTCCTTTGTAGTAGTCTCATCTCCATTACCTCAATGCACTGCTAATGTCACCATTTGCTTCTCTATTTCAAGTCAGTGCACTCTTGGTTCCCAGTTGTCCGTGGAGATTCCTCAGAATCAGCCACATCTCAAGAGAATAACATTTTATTCTCAATTTTTTTGTGTGTGTTTTTAATAAAATGTTTCTTTGACTTTATCGTGTCAGTCCAGTTTCTTAGTCAGCTAGGCACAGCTAATACATAGTACTTTCCTTCGACATCTCTTCTGTGTATAATGAACATGTCCTAACTTCTGCCTTTCTCTACTGCTGATTTTCTTTTCCAGGCTTCTGTGTCTTTTTAGTGGCCTCTGTCAGTTTTCTGACTGGTCTTTGGGCCCCTTCCAGTGACCCCTGTAGACTCTTTTGTGAAGGTGCCATCTTACTTGCTTCTCCACGTGTTTCTATCTGTGTCAGTTGTCCTAGACTTAGGATTCTATGATACCTGGCATGTTCTTTCCTTAGTACTTTGGTGTATTTAAGCACTTCCAGCCACCTGCACACAACACATCCTTGAGGTTTAGAGTTAGTGTTTCTGAGGTGAAGTATTTCTTTCTTGGAGAGGCCTTCTCTGACCCTGGTAGATAAGTATATTTAGTCCCATTGTCTGAATATTTTGTTGTACTATTAAATTACTGTGGCAGTGTCTTTTGCTCTGCTATGTAAGTGCCAAGGTGCAGGGATTGTTGCTTTAATCTCTAGTGCCTGTACATAGTTACTGTGTACTCAAAAAGTACCTAGCATAAAAAGGTGTAAACTGATACACAAGGTATATTTTGGCTCCATCTATATAATGACCATTTGTAGCTTTTTTTTTTTTCTTTGTTTGTTTTGTTTTGAGACAGGGTTTCCTAGTGTAGCTTTGGCTGTCCTGGAACTCACTATGTAGACCAGGCTGGCCTTAAACTCACAGAGTTCTGCCTGCTTCTGCTTCTCAGGGATTAAAAGGTGTGCAGCGTGTCCAGCTATTTGTAACCTTTTAATTGTGAATAAGAATATCTCCTTAGTCCTGTTTGTTTTACTTTGTTTGTTTGTTTTTTGAGACAGGGTTTCTCTGTATTGCTTTGGAGCCTGTCCTCCTGGAATTATCTTCGTAGACCAGGCTGGCCTCACAGAGATTCACCTTCCTCTGCCTTCTGAGTGCTGGGATTAAAGGTGTGCACCACCAACGCCCGGCTAGTCCTGTATTTTTCTCTGATGAAATGCTGTTTCAAAGCACTTAACATTGCCTTCCTGGATTTCCTAATATCACTACTTTTTTTTTTTTTTTTTTTTTTTTTTTTAACCCCAGTACTAGCCCTGTGTCTGTAATACTCTTTGGATATTTACCTTAAGTTAAACTGTAACTATGATAGAACATTTAGACTCTTGCATGAAAGGCTTCATAATTTATCGTAGATTAAAACCTTTTTGTTTTTCATCTTGGCTTTTTAGTTTGGGTTTTTGTTTAATCTTATTTCTTTTAAAATACAGTGAAACATAAGAGTCATTCTATATCCTTTCACTGATAAACAGCATTTCTTTTCTTAACACAGGACTGATAGTTACAGTTTTTGTTTTGTTTGTCTTCCTGAGATAGTCTTAACTGTGTGATCCTGTCTCAGCCACTTACTGTGAGCATCACATGTGTGCTGTGCTACACTTGGCTTGGGGTTTTGTTTATAATAATTTTTTTTTATCATCTCCTTAACTCTGACCACGTATCCACCACAGATAAAACCACCATTTCTTGGGTCCTTTGTAGGCTGAGTAAATGAGAGAGTACTGCATTCATATCTGCTTGACTAATTGTGAACCATTGCACTAATTAGTAGAATGCAGTACACACTAGGAGCTATGGGAAACAAAACTAGTGCTTGATTCATAGCAGTCATCCAAAGTATTGTTGGACTTCAACATTTTTCAAGCCTCAAGCAATTCACTTTATAAAGGATTGTGTTCTTTAAACATAAGACAGGTATGTCATTATATAGTGTGAAAAAAAAAATGTCTACTGTCTTTTAGGACCTTTTATTTTTCAGTAAGATGGTGATACAAAGTGTTATCTGTTTGAACCACATCTGTCTTTGCTTTTTCATGACATTGCAGACTTTTGATGATATAAAGATAATGAATGGCCTTAGGTGCAGGGTAGTTCATAAGGCCAATAATTTTAAATCTTATAATTTAAACTGCAATTAATTGATTTAGGATTTTGAACTAAAGGTATTTAAATGTATTCTTCCAGAATATGGTCTTCGATTGGCCAGCCATATATTCGTAAAGGAAATTTCACAAGATAGTTTGGCAGCAAGAGATGGCAACATCCAAGAAGGGGATGTTGTCTTGAAGGTATAGTAACATTGTATTTTATAATGAACTGAAATGGAAAACAAAATTTAGAATTATTCTGTAACCTCTGCTTGTGTTTTGAAGCAGTTTTGCCAGAGAGAATAATCAGCATTTTCCCATTATGAGGTTTGGGGTTAACCTGAGAGAATTAACTATTGCAAATATGTATCATTTACCAGAATCATTTTGATAATTGTTCTAAATACTGTTGAAATGCTTTCTAGGATGTTCTTGATGATTTAGAAAGTATAAAGGTGGTATTACCTCTTCCAGCTATCCAAGGAGTGTGTTTCTTCCTCTAAGAGATCAGACTATACTTTGTGCTTTGTTGTGTACTTTTCAGCTTCTGCTTTCTTTTCTGTTGCAGATAAATGGTACTGTGACAGAAAATATGTCATTGACAGATGCAAAAACATTGATAGAAAGGTCTAAAGGCAAGTTGAAAATGGTAGTTCAAAGAGATGAGCGGGCTACCTTACTTAACGTCCCTGATCTTTCTGACAGTATCCATTCTGCTAATGCCTCTGAAAGAGATGGTGAGTACCATTCTGTTTGGAGAGTCTCAGTTGATTTCTTAAAGTACTAGGAGGATTGCATATGTTTGAGTGAAATGACAGTTTTCAAAAACCTAAAACTTACATGTACATTTGTATGTGTGTTCGTGTCTGTCTGTCTTTGTCGTTATACACAAATGCTTTGTATATAGTTCACCGTTATGGTTTTGGTTTGATCTCTGAAGATGATATTAATGCATAAATCATTTCACATGAAATATACTTCTGGCTTATATCATTGGAATACTTTATTTTAATCATTTCATGGGAAAATACCCTTCTTACTTAACAGATATTTCGGAAATTCAGTCTCTGGCATCAGATCATTCAGCCCGCTCTCACGACAGGCCTCCCCGCCGCAGCCAGTCACGGTCTCCTGACCAACGCTCAGAGCCCTCTGATCATTCCAGACAGTCTCCACAGCAGCCTAGCAATGGCAGGTAATAACAGCCTTATTTAAAACAAAAGGCATTTAGAGCTACTTTTAATTAGAAAATAGATTATTTTTAAAAAAATTATTATATTGAGATTAGGTCCATTTCCCCCTCAGTTTAAACACTAAATAGAAGACAATCAAGGTACTAGGTAGTATATTTAATAAGCAGGTAAATCAGGAAGTGTTTGTCACTACTCAGTTCTGGCTCGCAGTACAAAAGCAGCTATAGACAGTATATAAATGAATGGACATGGTTGTGTTCTACCTTATGGCCATTAGGAAAGATAGCTTGTTTAGTTTGGAGGTTCCTCCCAAAATGAAGAATAGAACCACTGCATGACCCTTATCCTGATAGCTGGGAAAAGAGAAATACAGACCTCTTGGGCAGTGGTGGTGCACACCTTTAATCCTAGCACTGTGTAGTCAGAGGCAGTTGATCTTCGTGAGTTCAAGGCCAGACTGGGCTACAGAGTGAGTTCCAGGACAGCTAAGGCTACACAGAGAAACCCTGTCTCGAAAATAAACAAAACAAACAGAAAAAGGAATATAGATTTTATTTACAGTGACCACAATAAAGAGATAATCTGTCCGTCATAGATAAAAACACAGAGGCAGGTTTGTGTAATGGAATAGTTATTTAGTGATGAAGGAGGAACTCCAATCACTTTCAGTGACATGGACATACCCAAGATAATACAAGGGCATAGAGAAATATATGGTGTGATCAATCTTATCTCTGGAAGCAAAGACACTTGAGCTCACAGAAGGAGGGAAGAAGGTGGGACATTGAAAGAAGTGGGGAGATGTTGGTACAAAGAGTACAGGTTGTGTAAACCTAATGTATATTGTGATGACTAGCTAATAATATGTGCTTGAATTTTATGTAGTCTCCTCATAAACTAATAGTTGATGTGACAGACTTAATTGTTGTAATTTCCAATGACATACATATATCCAACTGGTCACATTGAACACCTTAAATTTATGTAATTTTGTTGATTATATCACAATAAAGGTAGGAAGAGGAAAAAAAAATATCTAGTCTCAGAGCTGAAGAGACAGATTATAGCTAGAAAGTGATGACTTTGGATTCATCTGTAAGCAGATGATACCTGAAACCTTAGAAGTAACAGAAATTGCCAAGAGAAACTATATGAAGAAGGGCCAAGAACTGGACTACAGCGAGTGTATGTCTTTAGGAAAGTGAGCAGGCAAGAGAAGACCAAGAGCTTTCCGAATGCCTGTAATCCCAGCACATGGGAGGTAGAGACAGGAAAACTGGAAGTTCAGGGTTATCCTAAATTGTATGAGTGTCTTGGTCAGGGTCACTGTTGCTTTGATAAAACACCATTGTCAAAGCAACTTGGCAGAAAGGGTTTATTTGGCTTATTCTTCTACATCATAGTTCATCATCAAAGGAAATTAGGATAAGAACTCAAGACTCAAGCAAGGCAGGAAGCTGGAGGCAGGAGCTGATGCAGAGGTCATGGAGGGGAACTGCTAACTGGCTTGTTCTCCTTGGCCTGCTCAGTGTGCTTTTTTTTTTTTTTTTTAATTTTTATTTTTATTGATTCTTTGTGGATTTCACATCATGCATCCCTATTCCACTTAACTTCTTCCCTTGAATCTGCCCCTGCCCTTGCAACTTACCACCTCCCCCAAAAAAGAAATTTACAAGCCAAAAACCAAACCAACCAACCAAACAGAAAGAAAGAATCTCATTGTGAAAATGGTAGTATAGCCCCATTGAGTCACACAGTTGACCCTTTAGTCCATTCATCTTGTAAGTGTTCATTGCCTTGAGAAGGCCTCTGGCTTCTGTTATACTATTGATAATGGGCTCTTCCTGGGACTCCTTTCATATCCTGTTGCTGTCCTATGTTGTGAAGATCCTGTAGTTTTGAATTTGTAGGTTCATCCCCTTCACATGTTCTAACAGTTTATAGATGCAGTGGATGTTGGGGTTGGCCAACTCATAGCCCTGGTTCTAGGTAGGCCTGGGTGGTAGCTTGGTTGGTCAGCCTGCCAGCTTTCTCTCCTCATCATTATTCAGGTGAGTTCTCCTCACTGCCCTGGCCAGCTTGCCCAACGCAGCCTACAGCAAAAGGCAAGGGCCACTTTTCCTGCTCTCAGGTCCTCAGATCCAGCTCGCTCACATACTACCAGGGCCAGTTCTACAGTTTCTAAGGCAAGGTTCAGGGTCCTCTCTCCTGAGTGCTGAAGGGAGTATACAGGGTGTGTCTGTCCATCTGTCTGTCCAGCTCTCCTGCTCTCAGGCCCTCAAGCCTGCCTCAAGTGAGCCTCACCTGTGCCTCCAACAACAGTGTCAGCTCTAGTGTGCTGTCAGTCTGCTTTCTTACAGAAGTCAGGACTACCAGCCCAGGGATGGCACCACCTGTAATAGACTGAGCTCTCTATCAATCACTCATTAAGAAAATACCCTACAGGCTTGTCTATAGCCTGGCCTGTTTTCATAGTTGAGGCTCTCCTCTCTGATGACTCCAGCCTATGTCAAGTTGACATAAACTATTCAGCATGGTGAGTTTGAGGTCAGCCTAGGAGACATGAGGCCTGTTTCAGAAAAGCCCACCATCAAAAAAATCCCAAAGTAATACTTGTTAAAATTGTTTTTTGTAAAGGTTTTTATTCAAACAGTAACATGCTGGGTAAGCAGCAACAACTGTTTTGGTTGCTGTCATTACACCTTCTTTAGCTTTTAGGTATATGAATTCCATCCTTTTTTCACTTCAAGCTTTGGATATATCAATTGTGTGAGTCTCTGTCTTTATTTTAAGCTTGAAATAGTCTTTAAAGGATTATTATGGTATTTCAGACACAAAATTAGTTTATTATTTTATACCTGATTGTTTTTACTTGCTGCAAACTATCTATTCCAAAATGTTCCTTGTTACCTTGAAGGGGATTCAGCACTAATGTCTCTGATGGAGTATCATGGGGGCAGCTATAGCTTAGCACATTCCTTAGAAACTGTGTTGACACCCAATGGCTTCCACATTCCTAAAGGAAAAGGAATAATAGAAATTAGTCTCAACAATTTAACTACTTTTTGAGTGTAAACAATTTCTAAATCTTAGGAAGTTCTTTTTGTTTCATTGTGTTGTTTGATTTGGTATTTTTATTACCATATATTGTTCAAAGTACTAGGTTTACTCTGTTATTTCCTTTCATTCTCCAACTCCCTCATAATCCTCATCTGTTTCAAGTCTTATATTAAATTACACATGTGACTGGAAACATGAGATACTTGTATGTGAAGTTTGTTTTATATGTCAATGACATGATAATCTCCAATTCTGTCCATTTTCCTGTAGATAACATGGTATTATTTTTAGTGGCTTAATAAAACTTCTTTATGGTTTGTGTGTGTGTGTAGAGAGAGAGAGAGAGAGAGAGAGAGAGAGAGAGAGAGAGAGAGAGAGAGAGAGAGAGAGAGAGAGAGAGAGATTGGCTTTGTCTTTATCCTCTCATCTATTAGTAGGCAACTAGGCTGATTCTTTAACTTGGCTGCTTGCTGTAGATGATGTTGTGATGCTGTGATGGGTAGGCAGTTGTTTGTTTTTTTGGGTTTATATCTAAAAGGGATATATTGGGTCCTGTTTTTAACTTCTTGAGGTCTTGAGGAATCTCTGTGCTGATTTCCATAGTGACTGCTAGGTTTTTTTCTTTCGTTGTCTTATTTTTCTTGACTATTACACATTTTTTGAGTGTGATTTGTAGATTTATAGATGACATCATGTCACAGTGTCAAAAGGTTGAATGACCTGGGTTCTCTCTTCCTCTGAATCATTTGTTGTTACTTTTTTTTTGACACAAGGTTGTACTATGTAGCTCTGGCTATTCTAGAACTCACTCTGTAAACCAGGCTGGCCTGGAACTTACAGAGATCTACCTGCCTCTGCCTCCCAAGTGCTGGGATTAAAGGTGCCACACTCCTCCCTGCTGCTGTTACTTTCTTGATGGAAGGCAGACATTAAGGGTAAAATCAATCTCATTATAATATTAGTTTTAAAAAAAGTTCTTTTTGCTGTTTTGTTTTTTATTTAGACTAACAGTTTGACATCTATAACCTTATTTTGAAAACGCAAATTATTATTAATAGTATCTTCCAAACCCTTTTAGTAGCGTTAAGTATTTTTATATGTAACACCAGTTCTATGACTTTTTAAAACCACAGCATCCACATCTAACGATATGCTTGTCTTTTCTGTCTGAAGTGATTTGCACAGTCACATATAAACAGGAACAGTAATGAAAACACACATTATAGTAAAAGCTCTGATTAATAGAATAAGATTGAATTGTCCAGGCTTACATTTTATTTTGTATTACACTCATTTGTTCCATGAAACTTAACAGCTCAGCTCACCTGAGAGGAAGCCATTTATGTTTTAACCATTATAAAAATAATCATTTACATGGCATATAACCTTTTTATTGAAAACTGTTGCTTTTAAAGTAGTTGAAAGTTCTTCTTTCAGAAAATTGAGTTTGTATAAATGCTAAATATTCTCACTATTACTGTTTGTTCCTACGGAAAGAAATGCCTACCCAAATCCTGAGTGAAATGTCAGGTTTTGCTGACACAGTTTATGACCTAACCACATGTGTGGTAGGGATATTGTGTACATGAGCAAGACATTGCCAACCTAAACTCAGGTGTTATGCCAGGGCACTGTATTTGGGATCCAGGCTTCATAATTTGTAGTCTGCACACAACATTAGAATTAGAATTGTCTGAGAGTCTTGACTTTTAAGTGACCAAGATATTTTATTGTGGTGGTAGTAGTAGTTTCAAAATGTTTTCTGTATTGGGCTCAGGAGATAGCTCAGTTGGTAAGCTCTTGCTGTGTAAGTGGAGATCTGAGTTCAAATCCCAATCGCCCATGTAGAATCTGTAGTTCTATAACATGGTGCGAGATGGAGTCTGGATTCCCTAGCAGCTTGTAGGCAAGCCAGCCTGGTGTACACATGGCAAGACAATAAAAAGACCTGATAGACAACAGACACCTTAATCCTTCCCAAACAGTTTCATCAATGGAGGCCCAAGTATTCAAATAGATGAGCCTATGGAGCCATTCTCATTCAGACCACCACCGTAATAAGATTTTTATTAGCATGTATTTAGTATACAGAGTGGGGTTCTATAAATGATGTTTTTGTTAAAATATACCATGTAGCTTGCCCATATTCATGCTATTACCTGCTCTTGTCACTCTTTTCTACTTGTCCTTTTCCTCTTCCCAAATAGTCTTCCTTCTACTTTGATATCGTATATATTATCAACCCAGGTTCCACATGTAAAGAAAGCATAGGATACTTTTCTTTATGAGTTTGGCTTAACATGACGACCTTCAGTTCCATCCACTTTCCTGCAGATGAATCACTTCACTGTTCCTATGACTGGCTGTATGTTAAGACTGGTTTACTTGTTGACACTTTTGCCAACTTTGTAGTAGGTTTTTTGTTTGTTTTTCTAGACAGGGGTTCTCTGTAGCTTTTGGAGCCTGTCTTGGAACTCACTCTGTAGACCAAGGTAGCCTTCCCAAGTGCTGGGATTAAAGATGTGTGCCACAACCATCCAGCTTTTGTAATAGTTTTCTTTGGGAAACGTTATCACAGAGCAACAAGTATTCCTTAATTCTACTATATGTAGTTTTTTCAGATATTGTAGTTGCTTTCTTTAGAACTTAGTGTTGCTGATAAAAGTCACCGAATCATCTTAATATGTCATTTGAGCATTTTCTACTATTTCATTCATGAAGAGGCTTAAAACTTAATGATTTTTTTGTTTGTTTGGTTTTTGTTCTTGTGTTTTTGAGACAGGGTTTCTCTGTGTAGCCCTGGAACTAGCTCTTGTAGACCAGGCTGGCCTCAAACTCACTTAGATCTGCCTGCCTTTGCCTCCAGAGTGCTGGGATTAAAGGCATGCACCACAACTGCCTGGTTAAATTTAATCATTTTTAAGAGTGATTTTATATTTTAGTGTGTAGGGGAGGGGGAAGGAGAGAGGGAGAGTGGCATGCATGTGACATAGTACATGTTTGAAGGTCAGAAAACAACTTATGGCATCCATTCTCTCCTTATACCATGTGACTCCTATGAATCAAACAGGTTACCAGGCTTGGCAATGAACACCTTTACCCACATTGATCCATCCTTTCATCCATATGTATTGATTTTTAAAACTTTTAATCTTTTGTCTAAAAAAGATTTCATATTTCTATTTTATATTGGTGCCTTATTCTAAATAAAAATTACATATTATGTTGTTTGTAATGCCGCATTTTCTTTTTTATACACACTTTGTTTCTGGCTCTGCCCTAACCCATTCCCCTCTAGCTCCAGTATACAGAAAAAGGCAGGTAGCAGGGTGTTATTCCTAACTGTTCACTGATGGCCTCTTCCATGGCTCTTTACAACTTAACCGATAGAATTTTGTTTTTGAGTGAGCAGGTTTTTACTGATACTCATTTGTATTACCAGTGCCTTATATAAAGGCCTATAAAGGCCTGGAACCAACTAGGCAAATCTGTGTTACATGAGCTTACATACAAATGAATAAAGCAGTTAAATTTCAAAATGTAAGAAGTAATTTCTGCTGTCGCTTAGCAGTGTGTGATGGTAAGGAAAGTCTGGGATAGCATGGTTAGGAAAGGAGTCTCTCTTTAGCCCTATCAGCGCTAATGATAAGAAGAACCTGGCAGGATGAAGATCCTTCCACAGTGAGACATAATGTGCTGCTCCTGAAATGGAAACACTTGACTTGATGGAAGGACAGCAAAGGGAACCGTGTGGCCAGTCCTCAAGAGCCTTAGTGATTAGGCATTTAGAAAAGGTTAGTTCGTGATGTGTAACAATGCTAAGAGAAAAAAGTCCATTAAAGGACCACTGCGTGCGTCTGTGTATCAGGATGTTTTAGAAAAGCTGTTTATTACATTTAGTATTTCAAAGTGAGAGGTGATTGGTGATAGTTCTGAGCTTGGTGAGCCAGCTGTTCCTCAGTGCTCAGGTAGTAACTGCAGCTTTGTTATGCTTTGTGCAAGGTGGGCTAAAAGAAGGTGTAGATATATGTTTTCTGGTCAGTCAGAACCAAGATAAGATGCTGAAAACAAAATAGGAAATTTAAACTTAGGCAGTTCTTTTACATATGTAAAAGGTAGGCACTGTATGAACAACCTTATTTACAGATGAATAACTGTACAAAGGTCCCATTGCCCTTGAGAGAAAGTAACATCACTGTGATATTGTTCTTTGGCTGTAAAACACGTAGAACGTCTCAAACTATTTGTTGTAGATATAATTAGAATGCAGGATAATTGTACCACCAACAAAAGCTTAATGACATCAGACTCTCTAAAGTCTATCTTCAACTGTTTTTATTAAAATTAAGTGTTTTGGGCTGTCTTGTTGCTAAAATGATCTGTTTTGGGCTATCAAGGTAGTGTATGGGTATAGGCACTTACCACTGAATCTTAACAATACCTAGAACCCACATGCTGGAAGGAGAAAACCACTCATAAAAGTTGTCTTTGGATCTCCACACAAATGTGTGGCATTGTACCCCCCTCTCTCCCTGCAACAAAAACAAAAAAAAAAAAACAAATCCTAACACAGCAATAGCTGTAATTTTTTGTTTCTATTTCTATTTTTTGTTTCTATTGTGGAAATAGAACAGAAAAGATTTTTTTTCCTTTGAAATAGGGCAGAGTAGTTGTGATCTATGAACATTAACACTAAGAGCTCTCACAAGATAAATTGCTTAATTGGTGACGTGATTGCCACAAAAGTGGAAAGACTTGAGTCTTAGTACCCATGTAAAAATCCTGGTGTAGTGGCATACATTTGTAATCCCCACTTTGGGGATACAGGCAGGCAGAACACTGTGACTCACCAGCCAGCAAGTCTAGCCAAATGTCTTGAGTTCCAGGGTCAGTAAGACACTGTCTCAAAAAAACAAAACAAAAAGGTAGAGAGTGATTGTAGAAAACACTTGATGTCAACCTCTGGCATCTGCTTATGCATACTGGGACACACACACCCTACCTCAACCACACTACTCAAGCGCGCTCTCGCGCGCGCGCACACACACACACACACACACACACACACACACACACACACACACACCACACTCCTCTGCTTATGCACACAGGGACACACACACATACACCAGCTGTATACAAAATAGTACCATAAATATATATATCTAACCTGTTCCCTGAAGCCCACTTTGATTTTCAGAATGAGTTATAGAGACTGAATATAGCTAACCCCTCATCCAACACACAACACACAACACACACACACAGCCAAGCCTGGTAGTTTAGACCTCTGATCCCAGCTACTTGGGAAATTGGGCAAAAGGATTATTTACAAATTCAAGGCCTGGATACATCACTACAGAGCAACTTCAAGGCAAGCCTGGGTGACTTCAGTATGGATGGGTTGAGGGTGCTTGAGTGCCACAATTACCAGGAAAAGCTTCACGAGTGGGCAGCTTGGCATAGCATATCTCTTAGGCCCTGATCAACAGAGTGAACACAGTTTTATGGGAGTGATGTAAAGAAGCTAAACATAAAAGAAGAACTATAAAACATTGGCTGCTAAGAAGTAAAGGTAAGTCTAAATATAAGAACTACAGATACACAGAGCTGTGGGTAGCACCTTATGTCCTCAGGTCTTGGTGTAGCTTTCTTGGAAAGGGCTCAGGCTCTGTTCAGTGAATGTTCAGAGTTTATAGTGTATTCGTGGGTGACTTTGCAGGATGTTTGCTGTCTAGAGTGTCTGGGAAGGACATTTGTTTGAGGTATCTTATTTGGAAGCCTTGTACTGCACAGGCATCTGGGAATAGTTTAGATGAGCCACTAGCCACCATGACCTAATGATCACCATGTAGAAGCATTCCAGAGGGATGCAAGCCAAGACCTTCAGGGTCTTTAGGCCACTCTGCCTGCAGATTTTCACTTACTGTTACTCTTTGCTGATCTGATTGTGTGTTAATTTGCTACTTTGTTTATACAAATGATAGTCTAAGGAGCCTTTTTTATTTCCAGTGAGTCCATTTATGTGGAGTATAAAAATTTCTTCAGACTATTTCATACCATCTTTAACAACCATTTTTATGGAGCTTTTAGCTAACCTGAAATCCTTCACTCAGTGGGGCCATGCTGTGTACAACAAAATAAAAACAGTCTGGCAAGATGGTTCAGTGGTTAAAGGTACTTGCCAGGAAAGGCTGGTTGACCAGTATTTAATTCTTAGACCCTACATAAGGGTGGTAGAGAAATGACTCCACAAAGGTGTCCTCTGATCTCCACATGTGCACCATGGTGTTGGTGACAACCCACATATGATGTGCATATGCACTCACATGTACACACAAATAAAATGGTTTACACACACACACACACACACACACACACACACACACACACACACTCACTCACTCTTCTGAGGAAGAATGGAATGCCTTGCTAGCTGTTTGGATCCTGATACTTGCTTCTGGGCAGTGAGGAATGTGATAGATAAACATGGCTCAGAAGTTACATGTAGTGTTAATTCATGCATGCATGCATGCATGTATATATGTGCCATAGCACACAACTTACAGTTGTTGGTTTTCTTTCTGCCATGTGGGTCTAGTGATAAAACTCAGGTTGTCATGTTTGGTGACAAGTGTCTTCACCCACCGAGTCATGTTGCCTGCCTGCCCCATCCTAGTTTTAATTACCAAGTTTGGTAACTGAACACATCCCTTTTCCCTGGTTTTGAAGTTGTTTTGTCTCTTCTGTTCTCACAAAATATTTTTCAAAGTCCTTATTCTCCTCATGTTCTTACTATAATAATTAGTCTCCGGAGCAGAGAGGAAGAGAGAATTTCTAAACCTGGGGCTGTCTCAACTCCTGTAAAACACATAGATGACCATGCACCCAAAGCAGTGGAAGAAGTTACAGTTGAAAAGAATGAGAAGCAAACACCCACTCTTCCAGGTAAGCATGACCACAAAACACTTTTGCTGTCAGACAACAGCAACTGTCAGCATTCAGTGCTTAGCTGACACTAAGTGAATTCACTTAGTGAATCTCTGCTTCTGCTTCCATCACCTACTGGATAAAGGCTCTATGGTGGCATGTAAAGTTGTCATCAGTCTCATTACAGGGGAAGGGCATTTAATGTAGCCTCTCCACTATTGCTTAGATTCTTAGTTGGGGACATCCTTGTGGATTCCTAGGGATTTCCCTAGTGCCAGGTTTCTCATTAAGCCCTTAAGGACTCCCTCTGTCAAGGTATCTCTTTCCTTGCTCTCCTCTGTCCTTCCAACTGGACCTTCCTGATCCCTCATGTTCTCCTCCCCTTCTCCTTTCCCCCTTGCCCCCATGCTCCCAGTTAACTCAGGAGGTCTTGTCCCCTTCCCTTTCTTAGGGTCCTCATTGTTTCCTAGCTTTTCTGGGGTTGTGGATTGTAGGCTGGTGATCCATTGTTCTGTGTATAATATCCACTTATGAATGAGTATATACCATGTTTGTCTTTCTGTGCCTGGGAATCCAGTTGCAGAGAGGGAGGAGTGATGAGCAAAGGGGTCAAGACCATGTTGGGGAAACCCACAGAAACACCTGACCTGGCCAAATGGGAGCTCAAGGATTCCATAGACTGACAGCCGGAGAACCAGCATAGGCCTGAACCAGGCCCCCTGAATGTGGGTGTCAGTTTGAGGCCTTGGGCAGTCTATGGAGCCACTGGTAATGGAGCTACTATTTATCCCTAGTGCATGAACTGGCTTTTTGAAGCCTGTTCCTCATGGAGGGTTGCTCTCTCAGCCTAGATACAGGTGGGAGGGCCTAGGTCCTGCCCGAAATGATGTGACAGACTTTGGTGATCCTCCATGAGAGATCTCACCCTCCCTGATGAGTGGATGGGGTGATGGTGGGAAAAGTGGGAGGGGGACTGGTATTGGTATGTAAAATAAGATTGTTTTGAATTTAAATAACAAATTAAATAACAAAGAAAGATGGAATTGCAATTACCAATGTATTTCTGCATATACCTTTCAGCTTTCTTATTAGGGTAAGAATTAGTATAGATCATAACCTTCATGAATTTTTATTTTCTAAATACAAATTATTCATGTGTAATAACTGCTTGCAGTGAGTTACAATGTTTTCCAACACTACTCATTAAAGATAAATGTTAGAGGTGTGGATAACCCAGTGCTGGCCAAGCTGTCACTAGGGTTCATCACACATTATTGCAGGGATAGCATAGGAGGAGTATTAGACTGCCTTCAAAAATTTAAAAACAATGCTATTTCAACCATTAGAGCTGCTTGCTTCTCTTGTGTCTCTCTTACTGTAGTTGGCTAGTGGCAGGAATGTGACTATTAGAAATGTTTTTGCATAATTAAGAATGGTGGTCCAGAGAAATGTATGGACACTTTGATAATTATTTTTGTTACTCTTATTCCTGCCTATATCTTGTGGGGCTTATTAAATCCTGCATAATTTAAAATTTCTTTCTCTTAGAACCAAAGCCCGTGTATGCTCAAGTTGGACAACCAGATGTGGATTTACCTGTCAGTCCTTCTGATGGTGTTCTGCCTAATTCAACTCATGAAGATGGGATACTTCGGTAATCCACATTTTAAGCCACTGTTATTTGTGTTTATTACACATTTCTCAGCATGAGAATTGAAAGTCATGTTCCTGTAGCATTGTGTAGTGTTTGTAGTACGTGGCTAACAACAGAGCAACCTTTTTGTTTTTTAAATAGCCACCTTCTCTTACCTAATTCTTAGGTCAGTAATTAAAGAGTAAAGATTGTTTGCTACTAAGATAACAGAATGTCCACAAAGCTTTCTATGCCCTAGCACTCTTAAAAGATAAATACTTGTTAGTCAACACTGACTCTGTGGACTGCTGTCTCTTTCTTATGGACCTCCTGTGGTGTGACATGCTATGTACAGGGTCCCTGACCATAGTACCAATAGCACATCTTCAGTTTTTTCAGCCAAGAATGTCTCAATGTGCTGCCTGGAGGAAAATGATTTCTGGTTGAGAAGGCTGTTCCAGAATGAGTTTGAGAGCCCATACCATTTCTTTATTATTGTACAGGGAGACTTAATATAATTTTTGTGACCAAAATTTAAATCTTCATGGCCTTTAAATTTGTTCCTTCTGTCATGAAAAGGACATGATGCTTGTATACGTGAAAATAAGCACATTTACTAAGATGCAATAGACCAAGTATTTTTTTGTACAAAAATAATGTATGGTGGTTCCCTCATACATAGGCAGAAGCAGATAGCTTCAGAAGTAGGTGAATATGATACAAATTTAGAATAGTAGATTTTTTTAGTGTTAGTATTAGCAATGAATGAATGAAACACACAGAATGAATTGGCCTAGTCTCCTTTGTTCATCCTTGGGGATTACTTGAAATTGCAGAAGATATCAAAGAACTACTTCTCTGGAAAACCCTGAAGAGGGACACCGAATACTGTGGACTCAAGGATGTCCACAGTATTAGTAGCTGAGCTGTGGAAGTCTTTTGTTAAGATATTGTTAGTGAATTTGAGGGAAAAGAAATAGATAGGTTTTGCCACTGCACATAAATGATTAAATGCAGAAAGGACAGAGTATAAGACTTGTCATTTTCCTGAAGCTGTCATCTAGCATTGCTTTCCAGAAGCCAGATTTTTTCTGTGTGCAGATCCACTCAGCCATATCTACTCTATGAGACATTTTGAACTTCTCAGAAATTAGAGGTGGATTTCCAAGGATCTAGGATTTTTCAAGAAAATATTTGAAAGATCTAACTGTATAGTCATTCTTTTGGATGAGGAATCCATGAGATACCTTTGACTTGGTTAGAAAGTAGGATACCAGTACAACCAGAGGATTCAGATCATCTATAAACATGGTAAATACTTTCAGGTATGGGTCAAGGGTGCTTGGAGTCCTGACTGAGTGTGACCTGTCCAACCTATGACCTTTTGACTTTGCTGTCTAGTTGGTTCATTCCAGATTAAAAGACAAACAAAAAAAAAAAAAACCCCAGAGACATATGTCTTTAATCCCAGCACTCGAGAGGCCCAGACAGGCAGAGGCCAGGGATACATAGTGGGGCTCTTTTTTTTTTTTTTTTTTTTTAAAACAAAGAGAGAATCAGATCAGACCAGTGGTGAATATTTTACAAATTATAAAAGCTACTGCAAATTTTAACTAGTTAGTTCAAAAGTACCAGGATTCTCCCCCAATTCATTTATTCATGCATATGACTGTAGTTTATTTTATGTTAGATTTTAATAATTTAGTAATTGATTAAAAAAGTAAGAGGAGAGAGACCTTTTCTTTATATTCAGAATAGTGTGAGTAAGGTGGTAGTTCTTGAGGAATGTAAAGGTGATGACAGGAACTTACCAGTATCTTTGCTGTTAGGCTGTCCTTTAAGTTGAGCTTAAGTGTTAGCTCCCTGCTTGCATAATAGACAAACATGCACACATTTCCTAGGGAAATAAGGGACAGAGGTGGACGTTGAGCTGATTGAGAAATGCTAACTAATATAATGTTCTTATTTCAGAGTTGAAAAGGGCTGCAGATTAAGGGAACTGCAAAGAGCCCATCAGTGGCTAAATGTTAACCCGTATCTATTGGTTGTAGAGATTAGAACAGACTGTACATTTCTCATAGTAAGAAAATTACTGAACTTTATGCAGCAGATCTCTTATATCAAATGAGACTTTCATTTATCTAGTGGGATTAGTATAGAAACTTTTTTCTTTGTTTTTGTTTTTTAGCTATTGGGAATTTGCCACATATATATATATATATATATATATATATCTTCTCAAGAATAGGGGAAACATTGTTTATAAGGAAAATTATAAAGCAGTAATAAAAAGTATTACTTCTCCATCATTTAGCTATTTCCAAAGTTACTTTCTAGTAAGAAATGTGAAGGTCTGTTAAATCTGGTTTTGGATCTAATACTAGGTTTTATGCAATAAATGAGTGCTACCTATGTAGAAGGCTTGAGAAATGACAGTCCTTTATTCCATTTTGAATGTAGTTGTTGCTGTAGCAGCCTACTGTGACTTTAACTGTTTGAAATGAAATATCTGTTTTAACAGGCCCAGCATGAAACTGGTAAAATTCAGAAAAGGAGATAGTGTGGGTTTGCGACTAGCTGGTGGAAATGATGTCGGAATATTTGTAGCTGGCGTTCTAGAAGATAGCCCTGCAGCCAAAGAAGGCTTAGAGGAAGGTGATCAAATTCTCAGGGTATGTCAGTATATCATCTTATGTGGATTCGAAAGTCTTTGATCATTAGATGCCAGGCATAACAGACCGACTGTTGTGATTGGATTATAATTTATGTACTGTCTCTTGAACCACCTAAGTTTCACGTTAAGAACTGATTAGGTCTAGCTTGTGTTAGACTGGTCACTTGCCATTCTGCCTTTGCTCTTGTTTACTGCTTCATTATGTTGTTAGTGATGTTCTATAGAAGTCATTGGTATTTATAGACCCTATAAGGAAACCAAGTTTTAGATCCCTCTACTTTATACCAAATAGTCTTTTAAAAGTTCAGTTTAACATTTGGACTGGCAAGACTGTCGGAGACCACAACTTTCGGTATTACTTTCCCATGGGAGTGAGAAGTCTTCATTGTAGTGCTGGCCTCTTGGACCTTCCTTATTTCAGATCATGGCTCATATCCAGGAGGATGGGATTTCTGTCCTGCAGATCTGTAAATGCCCTGGCTTTCAACATTCAGACCAGGAGGAGATCATTGACAAAAGCCAGGAGAGCTTGGTCTAGATGTAATATCTAATGGTGCTTTTCTCCTCCTCTTTCACTTCCATGGCTTTGTTGCCTAGCAATGATAGTGTCTTCATCTGTTTTTCACTTGTCTTTTTAGAGTACCCAGATGTTTATATATATTTGATCTGGTTGGTAAACTCTCCTAGTTTTTAAATCAGAACATCAGTCTATCCAATGTGGGTTGTGCATTTACTGTTTGCCTATCTTTTCTCTCTAGTGCGTCCATTCTTGTCCCTCTCTACTTTCAGCCTTCCTTCTCCCTGTGCTGAATTGACTGACCCATCTGCTCTACAGTCCTGCAGCTTTGTCCATATTTTCTCTTTCCCTCCCCTTTGGCTCTCTCTGGATCTTCAGCATCTGTTTCTCCTTCTTGCTGTTGACTGGTTCAAGGGGTGATTGAGTTCCTTCCTTGTCTTATTTTATTTTTTTAAATCACTGTGGCCATGTATTCTAACTTTAGCCACTACCAAGTCTGTGTTTTCATGGCCATCACTGACCAGCATCAACTTTGCTTCACATTTTCTATCATTTCTTAGCAACATTTGCCTGTCAATCCTCAAAAACTTCCTGCCCAAGATTCTGTCACATGACTGATGCTCTTGTTGCTTTGACTTCTGTAATTTGGAGTCTGCATCAGTGTTCCATGCATCTCCATTGCTAGTCTTCAGCCCAAGGAAGCAGCCCATGGCCAGAATCTTTTCACCTGGTACAGTTTCCTGTGCTTATGGCCTATCCTTGTGGCTGCATTCATCTAGTCCTCCTTTCCCTTCAAACTTAAGCTTGATAAATAGTCACATCATTGTCTATGACTTAGCAGTTTCCCTCTGACACAGTCTAGGTTCCTCCTGATAGTATAGCCTTTGTTCTCAATGCACTTGTGCCACATTTGAAAACAGCATGATGATAATGCTAACTATATTTGAAATTACAGCATTTATTTTCTTATTAACTCATGATCCTGTTTTGAGGTAATCTGGGAATAAATACATCATCTAAAAGCAGCTTCTTTGGGTTTTACATGAGACTAAGTGTGCATTTTGATTTTTTGCCTTTTGCCTTTTTGGTATCATTGCTAATAGTGGAGAAAAAACAAAATAAAACAATTCCAAACGGTAGTAGAGAAAATTCCTGCCTATTTGTAATCCTGCATAGTTATTAGTGAAAATTGGATATATTTCTTTTCACCTTCACTTTTGAACTTTGGAATTTACTAATATAAGTAAACATTAACTTGAGACATAGAGCCTCTGCTACAAAGTTACTGTTACAGGGACATCATAATGCATATACTGTCTTACTGATTGTTTTTGTGTGTGTGTGTGTGTGTGTGTGTGTGTGTGTGTGTGTGTGTGTGTGTGTGTGTGTGTGTATGTATGTATATATATATAATTTCCTTTTCAGCAGTTAGTAAAAAAGTTAGACTATATGGTACCTATGTAGAATGAATATAGAATTTTAAGCCTAGACCTTTCACAGTGGTAAATATACGTTGTCATTTCGGGTTTAAATTAGTTAGATTTGTAACAGATTATCATTAATGTCAGGTTATATTATAACTACTCTGAATTTACATTTTTATTCATCCTTTTTACTTTGTATCTGCTTATTTTCAATTAGAGATTATGCTCTCCAAAATTAAGAAAAACCTTCCCTATTAAATATATAGTATTGTCAAGTTAGATAGACTTTGAGTAAATAGATATATTTATATTCCTAAAAGCAGCTAGTACAAATTTGTAAAATTTTTATTTTAATAGGTGAACAATGTAGATTTCACAAATATCATAAGAGAAGAGGCTGTCCTTTTCCTCCTTGACCTCCCTAAAGGTGAAGAAGTGACCATACTGGCGCAGAAGAAGAAGGACGGTGAGACAGTGTCTGAAATGGTGGGGTTAACCTGTAGGAGGGATTGGCTCAGTTGTTCAAAGTAAGGGCCAGGTGTGGTGGCACACATAGAATCGTAGAGGATCACGAGTTCAAAGGCAGGCATTCCTTCAAAAAAGAATGATGACTTAGGCATTGTATCTCAGTATTTGATCATCACAGGTAGGTGGATATTTGTGATTCCAGGCCAGCCTGGTCTGTATAGTGAGTGAGTTCCAGGGCAGCCAAGGCTACATGCTGAGACCTTGTTTCAAAACAAACAAGACAAACCAGGCAGTGATGGCAGTGGTGGAGAAGCCTTTAATCTCAGCACTCTGGAGGCAGAGAGGCAGGCCAGCCTGGTCTACTGTGCTAGTTCCAGGACAGCCAGAGCTGCACAGAGAAACCCTGTCTCAGAAAAAAAATAAATATATAGTTCAAAATAAATCATTCATAGTAATGATTGAGTTTGTTAATCTCAGTTAATTTTGGTTTATTTAAGGTTCTACATACAGCCAGCCAATCCTTAAGCCCTAGGAAAATATTTGTTTTATTAGCTATTTGAATTACATAAAAGTGTATGTGGATTGTGGCTAAGTTTTGTACTGGTGTTTTCTAAGCAATAAACAGAAAGGTTAATGTCATTTAAAAGAATTTGTAACTTTTCTTTCTAGCATTTTTACTGAAAATTGAGGGTTTTGTTTGTTTTTTTTTTTTAGCTTTGGCACTATGACATTTTGCGCCAAATACTCCTCTTTTGGGGGCCGCCTTGTTTTTTTTTTCAGTGTTTCAGAATATGTCTTGTGTCTGTGCAGTTGATGAGAAGCTGTAGTACATTCCTAGCTCCAACACACTCTAGTTTTTGTTTATTCTTATGTTCTGTGTTTGTTTTTGAGATAGGGTATTTCATGTGGCTCAGTTAGCCTGGACCTTACTGTGCTGAAGGGGTTGATCTTGAACACCTGGTCCTCCTGTCTGCCTCCCTGAGTGTTGGGGTTATGAGAATGAGCACCTCACACAGCCTAGCATGCTCAATTGGAACACTCATAGTTGCCTGAAGAGTTGGGGAACAAAATTGCTCTTTGGAGCATTTACAGATCAATTAGATGCTATAACAGGAAGCAAAAATGGAACAAATTCATCTCTTTCTGCATCATTTCATCATGTACAGAATGGAGGTACTATTTTATGAGGTAATGTTGAAGAAAAATGAGATGAAATAATTCCAGACACAGAATTGAACATTGACTGGGTACTGTATGTTGATGTGGACATTAGCAGGAGCATCTTCACATAATGTCTTCTTTGAAAATTAATTTTTTTAAATCCCACTAAGTATTGATTAATGTGTTTCTTTTGATTCCTTAGTTTATCGTCGCATTGTAGAGTCAGATGTAGGAGATTCATTCTATATTAGGACCCATTTTGAATATGAAAAGGAGTCTCCCTATGGACTTAGTTTTAACAAAGGAGAAGTGTTCCGTGTTGTGGATACCTTGTACAATGGAAAGCTGGGCTCTTGGCTTGCCATTCGAATCGGCAAAAATCATAAGGAGGTAGAACGAGGCATCATCCCCAATAAGAACAGGTATTATGAACACTTGGGAAACTCCTTATACTGTGAATTAAATACGTGATGATAGATGGTTTTGGTGTCATTGAGAAATTTGGGGAATACAAATTTGTATTTTTCATTGTGTTCACTCACTATAGTAATAGCTGACTTAGTAAGTTTATACAAACTATTTTTATTAAAACTGTTGATGTATACTGCATGTGGGGTTTTGATATTCCATTTCATGGTGGATCATTGCCTTTTAAATACTCTTGTTTATTTTATTTTTCTTCATTAGAGCTGAGCAGTTAGCCAGTGTACAGTACACACTTCCAAAGACAGCAGGTGGAGACCGAGCCGACTTCTGGAGATTTCGAGGTCTTCGCAGCTCCAAGAGAAATCTTCGAAAAAGCAGAGAGGACTTATCGGCTCAGCCAGTTCAAACCAAGTTCCCAGCTTATGAAAGGGTTGTTCTTCGAGAAGGTAGTTTATTCTTATACCATGGTGTCTATCTTTTCATGCTAATATGTTTCAGAAAGCACACATTATAAATGGTGTCATCTTCTTGTTTTATTTTTTCTCTTAATTTCTCTCTAGCTGGATTCCTGAGACCTGTAACCATCTTTGGACCAATAGCTGACGTGGCCAGAGAAAAGTTGGCAAGAGAAGAACCAGATATTTATCAGATTGCAAGTGAGTAGATACAGGCTCAGCACTGACCTTCAGTAGTCAGGCTCAACACTGAACTTCAGTAGGCTGCAGGATCTTGCTTTTGTTCTAATTCCTCTAAAACAGAACATCTGATCAGTTCCATTAAAAAGATTTGCACTTTATGTCATTCTTTTAATTTGGAGGAAAGGCAGAACAATTGTCTTGGTTCTACCAATTCCCTGTGCTAAGGGGGATCACCGATTTTGAAATTGTTGCTTCTTGTGAAAACTGCCTAGCTCCATGATCTTGTTGAACCTTCACAGTAATGCTTGTGAACAAAGAATCAAAATACCTATTTTTGAAGTTTTGCAGCTTGGTAAGCCTTAATGTGGTTATGTCTGTTAAGTTTAAATTTTCCTTTTGATGATCACTAATGAATAGCAAAGCATGACCATTATTTCAACCCTTTCTGACTGTTGTTTTTTAAATCACTGCACTACAGAAATAAATAGACAGGTGAATTGGGCCATGCTGGTAGCTGTTTCTATTGTAGACTTCACAGTGAGGTGGCAGTGAACTTGGGGCTACAGTGCTCTGTACATTGGTGCACTTTGCTTCATCCTGTATTAAGGTAGCCAAAATATACAAACTTGGTCATAACCACTTGGGTTGCTTTAAATTACATATGAAAACTTAAGTTTTCTCATATTTGCACTTTCTTTGGGAAAGTTAAATAATTTTGATATGTTATCATCACCCCCAATTTCACCTTATTATAATTTCTTCTATCCTTTATATTTATAGAGTTTAATTTTGTGATATTTTAAACATTTTCTTTTTCTCCTTATTTGTGCGAGTATAGCTTCTCCCATACTTGTGATGATTTTTCTCTAGGAAGGAAGAAATCATAGGATAGGAACATTGTGTCTTTTGATGTGGGTACTACGTACTGCTTTGCAGAAGATTGTGCCGAAGATTGTGCCCAGTCTTTTGTTGGGAGACTCATTAACACTTTGAAGTTTAAAATATTAGAGGATTAGTACAATACTCTTTAATGGGTTTTAATGAAATTTAATGAAGATACTTAATTCTTAAAAATCAGGCAAGTGATAATAAAATTTGAGCTTAAAAAATATTTTCTCACTGACTTTTTTTCCCCCAGAAGTTTTTTGGTTATTGTATAGCAGAAATTATTTCATCTGAAGAAAAGTTGGTTTTACATTGAGGGAAAGCAAGTGTGAAGGTTTCCAAACTTAGCTTTAGGGGCTAATACAGTGATCCACTCAGATGATATCACAGACATACCTAAGAGTTCATATAGCCTAGTTAGAGATACTCTTTTGAGTAAAGGGCTAGACATATTTTCTTCAAATGAAAACCACAGCTGATTGCTCTTCTTAGTCCATGTCTGCTAGGTTTTGTGTTGTTCTGTCCTCCGTGACAGTTGTCTTCTGGTAGTCATATTCTCTGACATGACTTGTTGCTTGGAGCCTATGGTCTTCTCAGATCTCTGCTTTTCCTGATCTGAAACACCAGAGCCTCTTCCCTTCACACTATCAGCATTTTGTTCTCTTTAGTGACGTCAACTTAAGTACTCTGTGGTGGTTGTTTGGAAATTGGTCCCCGGCTGCATTAGACATGTTAAGGTAGTAGAGAAGGCTGCCTTCCGGCTTCACCTAGCTCCTTATAACCTCACTGCCTGTGGCTGTGTCACTATAAGTGAGGTGTCTGACTGGAAATCCCCAGGCCATTTGCTGCAGCATAGTTGCTGAGCTCAGCCCATTGGGTCTGACTGGTTCTGTGCAGTAGTTTCCCCATGGCAGTGTGTCACACAAATGAGACCATAATTTTTGTGTCACTGAAGATGATGGAGGTAAACAGCCTCATACAGAAACAGGGTGTGTGTGGGAGGGCTTAAACCCATAATCTCAGGCATTTTTAGGACCTGTTTCTTTTCTAGAGTATTAATGGGGGTGAAGGAACACTGAAGAAAAAGTAAACATTTTAAAATTCAGATTTTTTAAAGTTTACATATTTTGTTTGTAGAAAATAAGAATTTATTGTAACCTTACTTTTCTGGCTATGAAAGCAAAGTCATCAGTGCCATTAATTTTTGAAATCTTCATTTTATGTCAGGTGAGGTATTTATCGCATTTGATAATTTTTCCTCACCCATTGATAGTTAAAATAACTTTTCATTCATGTTTTACTTATTCATTTTTTGACTTATGATTTTGATATGTTATTCTTTCTTTTTTTAAACTGTGACTTTTTTAAAAGTACCACATCAAAATATTTATCTTGATTACTAAAGTTCTTGGGTTGGGGGGGGTGCTTCCTTAGTTTTACTCCCAAAGCTAGCACCTCATCTGCCTTTAATTATTAATCCTGGTTCTCTTGGGAAACATATTGTCTGACAGAATATAGGCAGGTCTTCTGGAGTCAGGGGTCAGGGAGTACATGCTACCTCTCTTAGCAGTTTCCACCCTTTGATGAATTGTTTTTTCAATAAATGACTAAGGACTTTCCCTGATGACTTGCTACTGACCTCTAGTGGATAAAATCAATACTGCTAAACATGCCACAGCATACAGCACAGCCCCATAGCCAAGTGTTACTCCAGTATGCCTGTAGTACCCAATACTATATTGACCTAACTAATGGAAATGATGTTTTGTTTTCGTCCTGTCTTCATGAATAGAAAGTGAACCACGAGATGCTGGAACCGATCATCGTAGCTCTGGCATTATTCGCCTTCATACAATAAAGCAAATCATAGATCAAGTAAGTTATTACAAGTTGACCTGTTCTTTATAAACATCAAGCCTTATATTTTGTTTGTTTGTTTATTTTTTGTTTGTTTTTTGTTTTTTTCCAAGACAGGGTTTCTCTGTGGCTTTGGAAGCTGTCCTGGAACTAGCTCTGTAGACTAGGCTGTTTGTTACTGAATTCAGAAATCTGAGCCTTACGCTTTTGATGAGAAGATTTAATATGTAACAAAGGGGAAATTTCCAAACATTATTGCTGGTGTAGCCTAAGAAAATTAGGCCCTCACTGTAGAAAAGCATTAATAATACTTTCAAGAAGACAGTTCTGATCTACACCAGAAGAACCTTCATTGCTATAAAAATGATTATGTTTGGATGTGATTGGTAGTCCGCTATAGCAATACAATTCAGGGTGTTAGGAACATTGAGTTTCTGCTCTGATTTTCACAGACTGAGTACAGGTAAAAGTTGTTAGCCTACAAGTATTATGGCTGAGTCTTAAAAATAGCTGATGAAAAGTTTTTTTTAATTGGTCTGGAAATTGTTGAATTAACTTTTGATTACAAATTTTTAATGAGTGCTCTTGAGACATAGCATTCATAAGGTTTGACTAATACTGAAAATATAGCAGAGCCTGAGGCTTTTACAGAAGAGAGTAATTTTTAATGATGTTTTGTATCTTTGTATGTGTTTTCCTTCCTGTCTCTAGGACAAGCATGCTTTATTAGATGTAACACCAAATGCAGTCGATCGTCTTAATTATGCCCAGTGGTATCCAATTGTTGTGTTCCTTAACCCCGACTCTAAGCAAGGCGTGAAAACAATGAGGATGAGGTTATGTCCAGAGTCTCGGAAAAGTGCCAGGAAACTATATGAACGATCTCATAAGCTTCGTAAAAATAATCACCATCTTTTTACAAGTGAGTGTATCCAGTATTACAGAAGTAAGATGTTATGTTCACATACTGAAGCTTTTAAGTCTCTGCTTAGAGAATCTACTGTTGAATGTTTGGTTGAAAAGAAAAGGGTATAATGAATGCCTATATAGAAATTTGAAATAGTTGTATTCCTTAGACTGATGGTACACAGGGTTGGATGATTTCTCCTCACTTGTGGCGATTGTTCTAATCATAAAACTACAATGTTCATTCATTTCCAGCCACGATTAACTTAAATTCAATGAATGATGGTTGGTATGGTGCCCTGAAAGAAGCCATTCAACAGCAACAGAACCAGCTGGTGTGGGTCTCTGAGGGGAAGGTATGGAGCCTTCTAGTACTTTCTATACTCACTAAACTATACAACCAATGTATATTATATGCGAGTTATCATTCTTTTCTTACTAAATAAAGATTGTTAAGTCATTTTAGAAAAGCTAGCCTTTATAATGCTTTTTTTATCATTCATATGTAGCAGTTATAAAGCTGAAAGCTTGTTATATTTCCTCCTCAACCAAATTACTAATCTAGTGGGATTCTGGAATTCTCTGTTAAAGAATTCTCAGATTACACTAAAAACAATTTGACTCTATCCCTGACTGGCCAGGGAGAGACAGTTTGAACTTGGCTTCAGTTTCCTCCCCTGAAGGGGAATGGTGGGTGTGTGTCTGTAAAGACAGGGAATGTGTGGGAAACACCGCCCCCAGTGGCTATCAGGAATGTTGCAGGCGCCACCAGCCGACCAAAGCTCCAGGATACATTGAAAGTAAACACATTTAACCATAGGAATTCCCTCCACCTCCCCCCAGTGGCACCTTTAACATCCTTACAAACAACTGGAAAACAATAAACTAGTGATCTCTTTCTGGCTTTAAATTTTGGTTTTACATATACCCATTGACTAGTTAAAGTAGCTGCTTTCTGTTCTTAGCCTGGTGTACAGCATTCTTTGATGGGAAAGATCTGTTTATTTGGAGAGGCAATTGTTTCCTCAAGATATGCTGTTGAAGATATATATATTTTTTAAAGTCTTCTACCTTCTTCAGATTCATGTGGTTGTTAGAGAATATTGAGAGTCCCTCTGGGTTTTGGCTTGTTTTCAGTTAAGTTTTTATATTGCTTTGTTGGTTTGAGTTCTGTGTTTTGCCCCTGCATGGCCCCTCCGTCCCTTCCTCTGCCTGGCTACTGTGCAGATGCTATGGCCATGCATGCTGCATGCTTATTGAGTCCCTATCCAGAAACATGTGACCTCTTCAAGAAAAACTACTAAACCTTTACAGCCAGAGGTAACATGACTATTCTCAACTACCATAAAGCATCAGAATCTTAATTGTTCTCATTGTGTACCAGCTTGGGAGATGGACTGTGCAGATGAGGTAATAGGCCACTCTGAATAACTCACAGGACAGCTTGGATACTGATAGAAAAGCCAAAGTGGAAAACCTTACTACACTAATTCTCAGCAACATACCAGGGTTTATTTCCTGGCATTTGGTGCAAAGATTGAGTCTTCATTATGCTAATCATCTGCAGCTACTGTCCGCCTAGTACCCTTTGCCAAATAGAATGGCGATGTCCTTCACTCTTGAATGGAATTCTTAAAATGAGTATACAAATTTATTCCCCAAATATACAAGGTTATACATATCTGCCTGCAAGGTTATTTTTTTAAGTCAGAAATCTTAATTTCCAATAGTTTCTCTTTGTAATACTTTTATATACTTAACTTGGTTTGGTTTTGAAATAAATAAATATCCCAACCTTTTATATAAGGAAAAATACAACATTTAATATTGTCTAGTTTGATGCATTTTGTAAATTAGAGAAATTATTACAATTTAAATTATACTTAGTTTTTCTTCCTGCCCCTTCTATGCAAATAATGTTTGGTAAGACTGGACAGATTATTGAAGAAAATAAATTTTTCATTTTCACCAACTTTCCTCAGTTAACCATTTTGATTTAATTGCCACAGAGTTACTTTTTTGTAAGATCTGACACACTCTTTGTATCATCTTGAGATTTTCTTAATATTAAGATATAACATTTCCTACTTCAAAGTAGCCCATGGCTCTTGCTCACTTCTGTATTTCAAGAAGCTAGCTAGCTAGATTGATGGATTCGGTGATTCTTCTGCTAGCTTTACGTCCATCCCAGCAAGTTAAACATTAGAGTAGATGGCAAGAACACTTCTCTTGAGCAGTAGCCATTAAAGAAGTTAGAGGGCAGAGGGAGTGAGGATGTGAAAAGCACTGTTGAGATCTTGGCACAGCCATCTCACAGAGCTGTACCACACCTGACAGTTACTTCTAGTGCATCTGCCTAGAGAATTTATCTCAACATTCTCACATAGTAGTCCATGCTGTAATGGAAGAAATCCTTGTGATTTCAGGATTCTAGTTCCATCACTTCTCAGGCAAGATCTTCAGAGACTGCTCTGTTTAATCCAAGTATGGGTGTCCTGTGACAGTCTGTTGATTACAACTAGTAGTTCCCTTTCCCTCGTGTACTTCTCATTTTTTCTTTCTGATCTGCTCTGAAGGTCATCACCACAGACTGTTAGGAATTAACTCAAGTCTTAGTCACTTGCAAAAGAAAAATGCAACAGAATTTTCCTTTGTCATACATTGGCAACCACTTCTGAGAAAAACAAAAAGGAATGTCTTCTTAATCAAGATGACCACCCTGCAGATGGTGGCTTCCTGTTGTTTCATAAAAGCTTTAAGGCTACATGCCAATTTAAAAAAAAAAAAAAAAAATCCGCATTCTAACTATAAATACAGTATTTCTTACTCAGTTTACTGTGGGGTTTATTTTCATAGTTGTTCTCACAAGTACTGTTCGTCAGTGTGGCCTTGTTTGTGTGAGCTTGGTTTAATAGCATTCTCTTTCTTCGCCTTGTTTTTGGATGAAAAGCTAGTGACTAGGTTTATAACTGTGTGTCATGCCAGAGTTCCTTCCTGTTCTCTGTGGCTGTGCCCTAGCTTTGTCCTAGCTGGTCAGCCACTGTTTGATTCATCTAAGCCCTTCTAATCTCAGGGATGCTATATATGTATCTATCTGCATGTGTGCTTGTAGAATCTTCTTGACTTTCCTCGTCAGAAATTTCAAGAATAGATATGATTTCTCCAAAGAAAAATACTCTTTTCAATCTCTCTCGTAAAATAAAGGCCATCTCTTAAAGACTACTGAATAAATTTTTGATTTACTTTTATTTGACCCAGGCGGATGGTGCTACAAGTGAGGACCTTGATTTGCATGATGATCGTCTATCCTACCTGTCAGCCCCAGGTAGTGAGTACTCAATGTATAGCACGGACAGTAGACACACTTCTGACTATGAAGACACAGATACAGAAGGCGGGGCCTACACTGATCAAGAACTAGATGAAACTCTTAATGATGAGGTGGGGACTCCCCCGGAGTCTGCCATTACACGGTCCTCTGAGCCTGTAAGAGAGGATTCCTCTGGAATGCATCATGAAAACCAAACATATCCTTCTTATTCACCACAAGCGCAGCCACAACCTATTCATAGAATAGAATCCCCTGGACTTAAGACAGCCTCTCAACAGGTAAGCAGCAAGCATTCGGTGCTTTTAGTTAGAGGTGCATTATGAGGTTTGAGAATGCGGTGATAAGTTAAAGAATATTCCTTTCTTCCTCAGATTACAATTTAATCTTGAATTTCAGGCTGAGAGTACCAAGGGCTTTATTCTGAGTTTTCTGCGTTCATGTTACACAGCATTATATTGAACTTTTCAACAAAATTTTAGCACATGAGGTCATAGTTAACATTGTTAATAAGCACACTTAGTATCTAGCAATTATTATAAATTGAGCAGGAAGTTAGTAATAGACAGAAACACTATATTTAAAATATTTTAAACACTTCACAGAAAGCAGAAGCCTCATCCGCAGTCCCTTACCTTTCGCCTGCAACAAACCCAGCACCACCAGCCTCTGCAGCTAGCTCTAATGTAAAGTTAACTAATGTCAGACTGGAGGAGCCCACTCCAGCCCTTCCCACCTCGCATACATCACAAGCTGATTCTTTAAGAGCACCGAGTCCTGAGGCAGCTCACACAATGCTCAGAGATGAAGGACCATCATTGCCGCCGCATGTAGACCCGACAGAGGTACCTGCGTTGCCGCCGCGCTGCACTGATCCGTTGCTCCTCATCAACCTGGCACATGATTATTACTGCTTCGCCCGCCCTTTTACGTTTTCCTGCTGCCTTTTTTATTTTATTTTTTAAACTGGGCTTATACACTCTACTGCTTTCCAACAAGATAAATCATTTCAGTTTTGTAGTTTGCATGGCTTCCAATGGAATATTGATTATTTGAGACCAAGCTTTTTAAGATTTGTGCTTCCATAGTTATTACTTTTAATTTTGATTTTAGTATCTTCTAGAATTCTTTAATATATAGTTGAGGCTCATAACATTTTTATGTTTTTATAAGTTATGGTTTCCATAATTTCTTTGTGATTTTTATCTTCAGTGTTAAAGCCAAATAGAATCAGTCATTCAGTGAATTTTCTGCTAAATAATTCTTTCCTTACTATTGTTGGTACAAGCTAAAGCATAAACACTCCTATTTGCAGTGTATATTGTGAGCTTTCATTGAGCTAGCTCTCTCACTCATAATCTGTCCCAATTAGAAATGGTAGAATATACCATTTCACATTTTGAAATCATAACTTAATATTTGTCATTGCCTAATAAAATAGAATTATAAACAAGCCTTTGTCTTCAAATATGTTTGTTTTTTTTTTTTTTAATGCAGGTGTATAGGAAGGAGCCATATCCTGAAGAAATGATGAGGCAAAATCATATTTTAAAACAACCTGCTCTTGGTCACCCAGGGCAGAGGCCAGATAAAGAGCCAAATCTGGCCTATGAACCCCAACTTCCATACATAGAAAAACAAGCCAGCAGAGACCTTGAGCAGCCTGCATATAGGTATGACTCCTCAAGCTACACAGACCAGTTTTCTCGAAACTATGACCATCGCCTACGATATGAAGATCGAATTCCTACCTATGAAGACCAGTGGTCATATTATGATGACAAACAACCCTACCAACCTCGGCCTTCTTTTGATAATCAGCATCCTCGGGACCTGGACTCCAGACAGCATCCAGATGAACCTTCAGAACGAGGTTATTTCCCACGTTTTGAAGAGCCAGCCTCTCTGTCATATGACAGTAGACCACGCTATGAACAGCTGCCTCGAACCTCTACTCTCCGACATGAAGAACAGCCAACCTCTGGATATGAGCTGCACAACAGATACAGGCCAGAAGCACAGCCCTATTCTTCATCGGGTCCTAAGTCATCTGAGCCTAAGCAGTACTTTGACCAGTACCCACGAAGTTATGAGCAAGTATCCTCCCAAGGATTTACCTCCAAAACAGGCCACTATGAGCCTCTCCATGGTGCTGCAGTTGCTCCTCCTCTGCTGCCTTCCTCTCAACATAAGCCAGAAGTCCTGCCCTCAGTTACTAAACCACAGCCTCCACCCCCAACACTGGCTGAAGAAGAGGAGGACCCAGCCATGAAACCACAGTCTGTGCTCACCAGAGTCAAGATGTTTGAAAACAAAAGGTCTGCATCTTTGGAGAACAAGAAAGATGTGAATGACACTGCCAGCTTTAAGGTAAAAGTGTGTCTGTCCTTTAGCCTGAGTCTGTGGATGCAGTAGTGGAGTTTAGATGTTTCTTAACTGTCTGCTCTCTTTGAATGATATCTTCTTGCTAACTGTCTCTTTCTTGTTCCCTGCAGCCTCCAGAAGTAGCATCTAAACCTCCAAGTGCTTCCCTTGCTGGCCCTAAACCTGCTCCTCAGAGTCAATTTAATGATCATGACAAAACTCTCTACAGGTGGGTGTGCTCACTTACGAGCCTGAACAGGGAGGAGAGGACTTTGTTCCCCAAGCTAAGCAGCCAGCTTTCCTGATGAACCCTGACCTCAGGGAGAAACTCAGATTTCTTGTGCCCCTGTGACAAAGCTTTAGTAAACAAATCTGTGGAAAAGTTGTTTTTTTTAAGCAAGTGGTTAAAACAAGAATAAAAAAAGGAAAAAAAAAAAACCCATTATTTTCTCAATTTTAAGTACTTCACAGTGTTTGTAGCAATGAAAACAAACTCAAATTGGTTTAAATCACTGAAATTATTCATTTAGGGAGCATGCATAAAGTCCTTGTCATTGTGTTAATCACACCACAACAGCACTAACACTGCTGTTTTTTGTGCTACAGAGATGCTAAGGTTGGGCTTCAGGTTAAATAGCATACAGAGTATGTTAGAGTAGTTAGAGTGAAGCCTGGCTTTGTGCTCTCAACTGTGCCCCAAAGTGGCAGTCTAGGCTAACTCATTTGTTGCTTTTACTGAATAGTAGGAAGGAACAAGCATACTCACCTTTGAGTGACTTGTTTCCTTTCCTACCTTCTAGGATTTTGGACAGCTTAGGGTTTGCTTTTAATGAGAATCATTTAATTGGTCTTAGATTAAAGTTCTTAAAAACATCCCTATTATCCCCAATTCTTACAAGTTTCTCACTTTTGCTGGCAACTGATACATTGATATGGTTCTGTATTATGTTTCATTTTTGAATACTTCTCACCTACTATGAACCCCCTTAATAAATAATCATTGAGTTTACTAAGTTGTGCTAAGGCACTCAGAGGCAAAAGGAGCATGTATTTGCATATACAGCATGAACACTCTTTTAGAATACTGCTGATTGTTGACTATGCCTTTAAAACCCAAATAGTCACAGCTGTCAGGAAAAAGATGAACATACAAAAACAAAACACGGTAGACCAGTACTGAAGAACAACACCTGAGGTTTTGCACACACACAAAAGGGGAAAAGTCAATATGAGATTTTTATGTGCCATTGTATTTGTGAAATTAACATCTTAACAATTTTACTTGTTACTTATCATTAGGCTCCCAGAGCCTCAGAAACCTCAAGTGAAGCCACCTGAAGATATTGTTCGATCAAATCACTATGACCCTGAAGAGGATGAAGAGTATTACCGGAAACAGCTCTCTTATTTTGACCGGAGGAGTTTTGAGACCAAGCCTCCTGCACATATTACAGCCAGCCATCACCCAGAGCCTGCCAAACCAGTCCATTCGCAGAGTCAGCCAAATTTCTCTAGTTATTCTTCAAAGTAAGTTGTTTCACCTAAGATTTACCTTTAAAGCTAAGATGAAAGATAAAGTTTGAGTTGCATAATGTGGAGTTAGTCGGAGTTGGGTGTGCTAAGGAGTTTGGGCACAGTGCCTTGCTCCACATTGTGTTACTTCCTAGAGGCTCTATGTCAGACACTGTTTTGACATGAGGACAGTTGCAAAAGTGAGGAGTGACCAGAAGACCTGGACTTACACTGAATCTTCAGTCTTGACACATGGGGTACACATTTAATGGCAATCTTTTCCTTATTTCTGTTTTTGTCTTTAAGACATAAAAGTAGGTAGGTGGGGAGGGGGGCACAGAAAGGAAATCCTCAGGTGGTTTTGGTTTTGTTTTCACGAAGGTGAGGAAGAACTTGTCTTTTTCTTATTTCGAAGCATGGGATGATCAACTTTACAAATGATCAGGTGAGGTGAACGACAAGTTTCCTGGTTCTCAGTCTTTTTACTCTGTCTGCTGCTCTCTTCTCTTTCCTGACTTGTGTGTTAGTATACTTTCTTCTTGTGCCCTGGTGGATTTGTGCTTCCTGCTCTTGGTTCATCTCTGGTTGGATCCTGACAGACTTTGTTCCTGAGAGTTGGGTACAGTCCCACACAAGCACCAGTGGCCTCATACCTCCACAAAACTAGACTCATAGAAACAAAAACAGATGGGTTTGTCACAAAGGAATTTGTTTATCAAATTATGGGAGCTGCCCAAACAGATCCTACCTAAGTCAAAAGGCAAATAGTCTAAGACAGGGTCCAAGAGATTCCTGGGAGTGTCTAAATTCAGGGAAGGACTACATTCTTTACCTGATAAACTCCACCTCAAGTGGTGAGGCATTCCATTCCAGCTTAAAACCCATTTCTAGTGCACCTAGCATAGTCTTTTTTTGTCTCTCTCTCTTGTTCTTTTTTATTTTTAGCTTTCATATTATGTGCATTGGTGTGAGGGTGTCAGATTCTCTGGAACTGAGTTACAGACAAATATGAGCTGCCATGTGAGTGCTGGGAATTGAACCTGGGTCCTCTGGAAGGGCAGCCAGCACTCTTAATGACTGAGCTATCTTTCTAGCCCCTTAGCTTAGTGGATTTTTGTTTGTTTGTTTACTTTTTGTTTGTTTTTTAAATGAATGGAACTATGGCTCAGACACAAGCTATCACATCGGAGTTTTGTGCCTAGGATTATAGGTATGCACATTTTCATCAACACTAAGGATTACCTGAAACTGTTATATAGTACTGAGTGAAATTGTTTTAGTATATACTTTTGAAATTGTAACATTGAAGACCCAATTTAGTTACTCTTCTCTGAGACATCATTGGTAAAGATTTAGAAAATTTCAATCTCTTTAAGTCTTTGTTTCTATTAAAGAAAGCAGTCTGTGAGAAAAATAGATGTACACTTCATACTGCAGTGGAGACTGCATTAAACAATATGGTTTTCTGGCACAGCATTAGACAGGTACCTCGTAGGGGCTAGATGAGTCTCAAATCTATTAAGCTCAGTTTTTGGTAAGGCAAAGGGGATATTCTATATTAGTCTTTTAAGTTATTTTTTTTTTAAATGTGTATGAGTCTTTTTGCCTATATGTATGTATATACACCATGCATGTGCATGTACATGCCTGCTGCCAACAGAAACCAGAAGGGAGTATCAGAAATCTTGAACTTGTAGTTACATGTTGTGAACTACTCTGCGGCTGCTGAGAACTGAACCTAGGGCCTGCTGCAAGAGCTGGAGATGCTGAACCATCTCCAGCCCCAAGTACTCATTTATTTTAAATGTGTATTGGGGGGGGGGATTCCAAGACTGCATTTATTAGTTTGGGAAAGGTGGGCACACCACAATATATGCATGAAAGTTGTAGAATGACTTTTGGCAGTTGGTTCTTTTCTTTCATTGGGTGGATCTAGGTGGTGGGTCTAGGGAATTTGTCTGGTTTGACAGCAAGTGCCTTCTTTCTTGCTGAGCCTTCTTGGTCCAGAAGTGAGCATCTTTAAATGTTCTGCTAAATTCTTAATTCCTGTTAAAAGAGGGCCAAGGTATATAAAGAGATACTTTACCCTTTACATTCCTGGTAAGTAGCATATAGCCTTAAAAATACATGAAGGTCTAAATTTGCCAGTGAACCAGATGAAAAGTTGTTTTTTGTCTTTTGGTTACTGCTGTTGTTGCTGCCTGGTGTTTACTGTATAGAACAGGCTTCAAACTCACATGACTGCCTCTGCCTCCCAAATGCTAGGATCAAAGGCATGTATCACCAGGTCTAACTTAAAAAGTATATTTGATTTTATGTCAGTTTGATTGCCTCCCTCCTCCCTTTTAGGGGCTTGTCCAGGACCAATTTGATTTTATTATTTTTTTTTAAGGATAAAAATTTGGTTATTTGTATTCTATAACTTCCAGATAGGATCTAAAACCCTGATTAGTATATAATATTTACTGAGTTAATGAAACTCAATTAAGGGCACAATATGCTATGTGCATCATTCATGTACCCCACAGGTCTGGGAGGAGCCAGTGTTGGTAATAGTTTTCACAGGTAAATGTTGCCATTGAGGGGGCTGGAGAGATGGCTCAGTGGTTAAGAGCACTGGCTGCTCTTCCAGAGGACCTGAGTTCAATTCCCAGTACCCACATGGTGGCTCACAACCATTTATAATGAGATCTACTGCCCTCTTCTGGCCTGCAGGCATACATGCATAATAAATAAATTAAATCTAAATAAATCTTTAAAAAAAAACGTTGCCCCTGAATGAAATAATGGCTTCATTATTTACTTAGAAAGTAAAATAATGCATTTTACTTTCTAAGAACTAAGTGTTGGAGATAGATTGATGGCAGGTAGTACTTTTTAGTTGTTCATGGAACAGTTTTAAGGGAGAGAAGCTATGAGTGTCATGTGGCAGTTTATCCAATAACCAAGGATTTAGCTTACTGCTGGAGATGGATGGATGAGGGCTTGCTTGAAAGGAAAAGAATGTAGTTGATCATAGCCATGTTTCAAAGGTCTGTGTGTTTGCATTTGCCAGTTCATCTTTTTAAAGGCTCCTCCTATTGTCTTTACTTACATCATTTCTTTTGCACAGCCTTTGTTTTCATTGTGATTTGTTTATTCAGAATCTGTTCATTATGATCTGATTATTGCTCATTGTCTTGCTTCATCTCTCTCTCTCTCTCTCTCTCTCTCTCTCTCTCTCTCTCTCTCTCTCTCTCTCTCTCTCTTTCTCTGTCTGTCTGTCTGTCTATCTGTCTTTGGTTTGTTTTTTTTTTTAGGACAGGATTTCTCTGTGCAATGTTGTACTAAAACTGTGTAGACCAGGCTGGCCTGAAACTCAGAGATCTACCTGCTTCTGATGGGATTAAAGGTGTGTGTACCCACCAACTCAATTTTTCGTGGTGTGCCCAGGACCTGGGGTGTGCTAGGCAAATACCGTATGGAGCCTGTCCTGGCTCATTTCTTTGCTCACCATTAGCTGCTGTGGTGTATGTGAGCTGAAGTTAAAGTTGAGTGGAACACAAATGCACATTGTCTTCAATGGTGGCAGCAGCTAAAATATGTGGGGTGGGTGGGTAGGCAGGGTATAACTAAGTTAACTGTATGTTAATATGTTGCTGGTTCCTTTGGCTAAATGAGAGTTAGTGGTATGTTCTTCTATGAAGCATATTATGTTAAGATTGTGGATATTGGTTAATACTTTTAAATGACATTTGAGTTCTATTTGTTGTAAATCTTAGTTAGATTGACCGTTTTCTTTCATTTTTCTATTGCGCTTGCTTTGCCATCACCTAGATTTCTTGGCTCTTACACTAGCTATGACTACTTGAAAAGGAACATCAAGTGGTAAGACTGGCATTGATGTGAGGCTGTTCCATGAGATGTCCCTCACCATGTCATTGGCATTATGTGCACTTTCAGACCTCAGTTCTCTTTAATATTTAAGTCTAATATGTGTAAGCAAGGCACTAGCTAATTGTGAAGCTAATTGTAAAACTAGTTAATTCAACAAAAATACTGTATGAAAACAAATACACCTTTCAAATCCATGTTATTGTCTGTGCACATAACGCCAGTGCAGCTTGGCACTCTGCAGTAAGGTTCAGTTGGCAGTGTTGAATTATGGGTCTATTTAGATTCCTTTTGTTGAAATTTTATGTATTACTAACAATTGGCAATTTTAAAAAAATGATACATGGTACACTTTCAACTAGACAAGTTTTATAAAGTAAAAAAGCAGTGTCTGCTACTTTAACAACAATTAAACAGGGCAAAAGAGCAGGAAACCAGGGCAGATTTTAAAGATACCCTGTTTTTTCTAGTGTTACTATAGCACAATTCTGCCCAACCATTGACTGACTGTGTCTAATTTTGCCTGATAACAGCTAAATTGAAGAGCTGTGTCAGAGGCCCTATCGCTCAAAAAGGCAACACCATTTATTTATCTGGCTTCACATTGGAAAAGTTTGCCAAAGTTGGGGTCTATGGCATCATATATTATAGTACTTTGAGTATGCCTGACACCAAGATTTTGTACCTGATACAAAATTAGAAGTGATTTTAAGGAAGGTTTGTGCAAAAATAACATCTCTCAAAATACTTGCAAAGCTTCCTTAAATCTACTACTTTTAGAAATATCACAAACATTAAAAAGTATACCCAAAATTTCATCCGCCTTTTAATTGATCTCTTCTGGATGTTTTACTAATATTCTTCAAGTATCTGTGCTGTGTTGACATTTCTTGTGCTGATGAATTTGTTTGTATATATTGGTAGAGTAGCTGCCTATACTTATGAGAATAAATTGTGACACTTCTAGCACTTCTAGATACTTTTTTTTTCTAGATTTAAGGATATTTTAGAAATAACAGCTTGTTTTATGACTGAGTTTATTTTCTAATAATGGAATTTCTTCTTTTTTTTCTTTTAAACAGGGGAAAACCTGAAACTGATGCTGTGGATAGATCATTCAGTGAGAAACGCTACGACCCTGTCCAAGCCACGCCTCCTCCTCCTCCATTGCCTTCACAGTACACACAACCAGCTCCACCCACGTCCAGCTCCTCTCTCCACTCACATTCCAAGGGCGCTCAGGGTGAAGGTGGGGAGTTAACAAGTTGACATATTACTGTGCAGAGTAATGTTTGTGAAGATAAATTCTTAACAGTCTTAAAGCTTAGATCACTTTTAATGTTTCCAAAAAAAAAAAAAAAAAAAAAAAAAAAAAGCCCAAAAAAATGTTTGGGCTGGTAACAGTGAAAAGTAAAGATTTTGTTGAGTTGAAAATGTATCTCATCTGGGCATGGTAGTTCATCTCTTTAATCAGTCTGAGCATTCTGGAGACAGAGGCAGAGAGGCATAATAAGTCTCACAGAAAAGAAATGAAAATGTTGTATGTTGTCTACTGTTCATCTGTTCATATAAACGACTATTTATTGGATGAGCTTTGTAGCTAAATGGATTTTTGTCCTTTTTTTTTTTTTTTTTTTTACATATTTTAATTTTATGCCAGTATCCAGATCTTCTTGAAACCAGTACCTGTTAACTGGTACGTTTCGATTTAAATACTTGAGGGCCATGGAGATGGCTTGGCAGGTAAAGATGCTTCAAGGAGCCTGATAATATAAATTCTAACCCTGGAACCCACATGATAGAAGGAAGGAACTGATTCCAGCCACTTCTCTACTGGCATGATATACTCTCAATGGCACAAATAAGATGTAATTTTAAATATTTGCATACTGCTTTGTAAAATTCATTATGTTCCATCCTCAAATATGGACATAAGAAAGCCATATAGTTTGCCATAGAAAATATCTTACATTTTCATCCTTCAATAACATCTCAACAGTTCTAGCTTACTCATTTGAGTAGCTAGATGATAGCTACCCTAACATAATGCAATTTATCCATTCTCTTCTTGACGCTTGTTAGTACTTTTCTGTTAGATGGTAGTCAAATTGGAGGGTGTCAGTCTTGAAGCATACCAATTATTGTACATACATGTAGGTGATACTTGGAGGTTTTCAGCTGCATGAGGTGCATGCCCCTAGCTCTGGCACTTTGTACGAAGGCCAGCCTGAACTACACAGCAAGGTCTGTGCACAATTGAGAGATCTTTCCCAAGGAAAATGAAACAAATGGTAAAGGCAGACCTATCTTTTGCTGGTTCCCCTTCTTAAGAAAGAAAGGTTTGTTTTTTTCCTTAAATGATGCTAGCTGTAGGGTTTTGTTGGTATTGATTTGTTTTACTAGGTACCTTTTATCACAGTTCCTATTCTTAGTTTGCTAAAAACATTTTGTTGAACATTTTACTATCGTGAGCTGGAGAGATGGCTCAGTGTTCAATAGCTTTTGCTGCTTTTACAGCAGACCTCAGTTTGACTCCCAACACCACATCAGACAACACTCAACTAACTACAATCTAGACTCAAAGGCCCAAACATCATCTTCTGTCCTCCACTGGCACCAGTTACATACCTGGTAAACATAAAACATACATGCATTTGCATGCACATGTACATATAAAATAAAAATAAGCCTGTGGGCAGTAGTGGCACATGCCTTTAATCCCAGTACTTGGGAGACAGAGGCAGGCGATCTCTATGAGTTGGAGTCCAGTATGGTCTACAAAGCAAGTTTCAGGCCAGCCAGGGCTACACAAAGAAACCCTGTCTCAGGGGAAGCATGTGCATGTTGAGGGGTAGTCTTTAAAATTAAAAATATTTTTTTCACAAATTAACACTGTCATCTGATTTTTTCTACTTTACTGTCTCAGTGTGGTTACATTAACCATATTCATAAAATATTTGGATTAATACTTTTCCTGAAATGGCTTTGTCTGATTTTGTTGTCAGTGTTGTACTAGTTTCATAAAAGAGAGAATAGGACACATCCCTAGCTTTTCTTTAAAACAAAACAGAAGACCTTGCATTCTCTACACCAGTATTCCTTTTCCCATGATTCCAGCAGAGTGTAGCTATCCCTACTGTTCCACATCAGACTGCTCAGCTTTGCCATTTTCTCTGTTGTGATGTGGTCATTTTTATTTCCCATTTCCCTGATGGATAGGTCAGGGTCTCACTGCACAGTGCCTGGAGTTTTTCTTTTGTTCTTACAGAGATGGATGTTCTCTGTATGGTATGACTACTGATGACCATGTGTACTCTTTCTAAGTGTTGTCTCCCAGTGTGAGGCTGCTGGGCCTGTGTGTGTGTGTGTGTGTGTGTGTGTGTGTGTGTGTGTGTGTGTGTGTGTGTAACACTAAGAATGAGTTTTCAAATGCTGATGTGCTCCATATAATCAATTTTGTCCTTCTGTTTCTAAGTTTTGATGGATAGTGGAACAGAATTACTCAAGGAATCTTTCTCAGGGTCTGTGCTTTCATAGCCTCACACTGAATCCAAGGAAACAGGATACACTGCAACTAGTGTCCTTCAGCATCAGAAAGGACCCAGAGTTCACTTCAGTGCCAGGAAAGAAAGGTTTTAAAATGGGTTTCAGGAAGTTTATAAAATGTGTATGTTTGTTTTTTAGGCAATTCAGTACCACTGGACTTTCAGAACTCCTATATGTCCAAGCCAGACCCACCCCCATCTCAGAGTAAGCCACCACTGTTCAGACCGCCAGCCCGGGAAGACTCTGTTCAGACTTTCTATCCCCAGAAAGGCTTCCCAGAGAAGGCTCCAGTTAATGGAGCTGAACAGCCTCCGAAGACGGTCGCTCCAGCCTACAACCGATTCACACCAAAGCCCTACACAAGTGCTGCCCGGCCATTTGAACGCAAATTTGAAAGTCCCAAGTTCAACCATAATCTTTTGCCAAGTGAAACTGTACATAAACCTGAATTGTCTTCAAAAACTCCCACTTCTCCAAAGACTCTTCTGAAAGCGCATAGTTCAGCACAGCCTCCAGAGTTTGACAGTGGAGTTGAAACTTTCTCTATCCATACAGATAAGCCTAAATATCAAATAAATAATATCAACACCATGCCTAAGGCTGTTCCCGTGAGGTAAGCTATTATTTGTCTTTGTTTAAAGTGTTGCCTGGTTTTGTTTTTGTTTTTGTTTAATGGGAAGGGAGAGTGGTCAGAGATAAGACTTTGCTAGGAAGCTATAGCCATGTTGGCCTATAATTCCACAGTGATTCTCCTGCCTCAGCCTCCCAAGTGCTGGGATTATAAGTATGTAGCTATAGTTAGTAGTTTATATGATGAGAAGTGATCATTTGAATTATACCTATAAATTAAACTGTTATTATAGTGATTTCATTTTGTAAAAAGTCCTCCAGGATGTTAATTAAATTGTAAAGCTAATGCACATATAGCATCAATAGGTATTGTCATTATCCCTATATCACCAATAACTAAGATTGAGGGACAGAAGGCAGTTTGCCCAACCAGCATCAATCCCATAGCTGGGAGGTGGTAAGCCATTTAGCCCTGGTCATCTAATCTCAGAGCCCATTTGTATCTTTAGCTAACTATGACTTCCTATAGCCACCTATCTTGTAGCAGTGGGGATACATTTGAAGAATAATGGACACACATGTGTATTCCTCATTTACTGTTTATTGAGGTAGGGTCCTGAAAAGAATAGAAATGTAGTGAACTACATTCAATGGCTATTGAAAACCGAAGTAAGATGGTTGAGTCTACCTTAAGCATTCCCTGGGTAGACTGTCTGCTTGTTAAATAGTAATGGGTCAGAACCATCTGACCACATACTGCCTCAGTTCAACCTCCTTAGATGTTTTCATGTCATCCATGAAAGGGAAGGACTCACAGGGAGAGCCAAAGACCAGGAGGGCCACCTGAAGTCTGTTTCTCAAGATGGTTAATGTTGGTCTACCTTCCTGTAGTTGATCCAGCAGGGATCTTGCTATGTAGGGGCTACATAGTGTTAATCAGTTATTGAGCTCTCTTCCCTTTCCATTTGCTTTATAGGAATCTATCTCTAACCCTGCAGTCATGCTGGAAAGAAACTAGCTCCCCTTCATAGACCCTTCATGTTATCAGTCCATCTTTTTTGTCAGATTAAAGTTCTGGTTTAATGTTACTTCACAAAGCCTAGGTAGCCTAGCTTCCAATTTTAAAACATTCATTGGTACTACGTCCTCTGCCTTTGGTAACATTTTCTAGTAAGTCACCTTGTTCTTGGGTCTTTGGTGCACACTACCTTTTGCAACTTTGGAGAGTTTACCTCTAGCAGCCTGGACATGTGGGACTTAGTGTACCCTAAGATCACTGAATATGCACACTGAAATTCTAAAGTCTACCAGAATCTCCATTCAAAGTGTTCTTTTCTGTTTGGGCAGTGCTGGGTTAGTGCTGTGCTAGAGCTCCATTCCCAGCCCACATCATTGTTTTCTGTTACCAACTTTAATGTGACTCAGCATGATTTAATGCACCCATTTCATGGATGTGTTCACTGTGTTGCTGTGAGGTGGTAGCTAGGAGAGCAAAGTATCTTATTTAGTAAGTTAATTACTCTAGTAATTATAGTAACTTGATTCTTTACTTTCAAAAAGGCAGTTTGGATTTTTCCAGAAAGGGGTATGTTATTCCTCCAAACAAGACCTTTCAGTAAAAACTCATCTTATTTAAATAAGGAACTTCTAAATTACGTAATAGTGATAAAAGGAAAGCCTGTGTGTGTGTTATTAGGATTTTTAATTGTCATTTCTGACCCCTCAGTCCTTCAGCTGTGGAAGAAGATGAAGATGAGGATGGTCATACTGTGGTGGCTACAGCCCGTGGCATATTTAACAGTAATGGTGGTGTGTTGAGTTCCATAGAAACTGGTGTTAGTATAATTATCCCACAAGGAGCCATTCCTGAAGGAATAGAGCAAGAAATCTATTTCAAAGTCTGCAGAGACAATAGCATCCTCCCACCTTTAGATAAAGAGAAAGGTAAGTCTATTGTCTGCTTCACTGTAATGACTCCATTGTTGTCCTGAGTGTTCATTACTGCTTACAGTGATAGCCACAGGGATAAGCTGGAAGCCCCTAAAAGTTTTAGGCCAAGCACAGCATTTTCTGTGGACAACAGAGGGCCTCTCAAATGAACTTTCTGATGTCACTGGCATGTGGTGGGTGGGGCCCAAAGGTGGTCTGGTGGCCTCACAAAGTACTTTTACTTTCAATGTGAACTAAAAAATGTCACATGACGGCAAAGCTCTTTGGCCAACCTAACCAAATTTGTCAGCCAGCCCTCCTATCTCAAGATAATTAAGTATCATCCACTCTAGAAGGCTTTGCCTACTGTTACCTCAGGAGCCAACAACAATCAGACACTCAGTATAGTGAATGAAATGTCCGTAGAAAGTGATGTACCATTAGGGAACCAAGAGTGCTGTGATTTCTACAGCCGTCCTAGATTAATTGGTATACTATAATGATTGAACTGTGCTGCAATTTCTTTTAGCATTTTTTATTTCACTGAAAGTAATACTGTAACCCACTTTCTTGGAATACTATGTCTTAAAAACAACGACTGACACTGTTGGCCCTGCTTGAAACGCTGAATGCCTGTGTAGCAAACACTTAAAGCCTGAAAGTCATGGGCCAGCAGATGGTGCAGTGGGCAAAGGTGCTTGCTTGCTACCAAGCCCGGGGACCTGAATTTGGTTCCTGCGGCCCATGTAATAGAAGGAGAACTGATTCCTGCAAGTTGCATTCTGACCTCCGCCAGCACAGCATGTCATGGGTGTGTATGCATGTGTACACGCACATCCCAGATAAGATTTTTTTTTTCAGGAAAATATGTAAACTTGCAAAAAGTACATTTGAATGTTCTATGTTCTAGACCTATACAGTGGAATACAGTAACTATTGTTTACATGGGATTACTTAGTACTAGGAATGTAAAATAAGGACCTCAGAGACTGGGTGTATTAGACATGTGTTGAAATACTGTTTCAGCCACATTGTTAGATAAAATATTAAAATGAATGTCACATATCTTTTTTACTCTAATATATCTGTTAAAATGTTATAAATTATAATTGTAGCATCTGCTGTATTTTTCTTAGCACTGCTGTGGAAAGCTACCTTCATTTGGCTTTAGCATGCACAGGGGTGAGGACTGTCTAGAGGGAAGACCTCATCTCTCTTACCCTTCTCCCTCCTTGACAGGTGAAACTCTGCTGAGCCCCCTAGTGATGTGTGGGCCCCATGGCCTCAAGTTCCTGAAGCCTGTGGAGCTGCGCTTGCCACACTGTGCGTCTATGACTCCTGACGGTTGGTCTTTTGCTCTAAAATCATCCGACTCCTCGTCGGGTATGCTGTCTTCACTCTGTCCTCTGGGGCTTTGGGTACTGTCATTGATTAATGCCTGAGCTCTTGGTGCTCCCCATGCTGTGTGGGGCAGGTCTTCACTCTGTCCCTGTGGCCTTGCAAGTATCACTGGCTTTTAAAATTTATTTGTGGTACATGTGTCATAAATACATATGGAACCATGGAGACTTTTCTCCTTTTTGGTAATTGGTAATTTGGCTAAAGATTGGCTATTGGGATTCAAAAAATTTTATCATCTATCAGATTTTTTTCAAGATGCAAAATATTTATTATAACATTAGAGAAAGTTTCCGCAGTGATGATGCCTGGCCATGGGTTTGGTTTTTTCCCCAGTGTGAACCTCTAAGTAACTCTTATTATGCACTGTTTTAAGTGTTTTGCTCATTGCCTCATTATCTCAAGGCTTCCATTGCATTTTCATATTTCCCACTTGAATAACTTAAAAGTCATCCTTTATTACCAGTATTGTTCACCCTAACAGGAGGTATAGAAAAAAACAAAAATTTAGAATGTTGCCCCTAAATTTGTATAAGCCAGTGAGTATTAGTACGTTTCATTCTGGTCCAGTATGAAATAAAGGTTATGATAGATACAAAGATTACAAATTTGAATGTTCCCTGGGGGGAAAAAAAAAAGCCAGCTTTAAGTAGTAAAATAGAAATTAAGCAGATGTAGAGAGGATGTTGGAGGGTTGAGGCCAGCTTCATCTAAACTGCCTGCTGTATTTATTTACTATTCTATACACTTACATGGTGTACAAATGAGCTACATGTTTGTCGTTTCCAGTGTTTATGTGGTACTGTTTGGTTGTACTGAGACCATACACGTTCTCTGTGAGCATCTGAGTGTGTTCACCCAGAAAAGAAAGACACCTTTGTGTAAGGCAGTGCAGCAGTAGGCTGCATTGCTACTGCTAACCTGTTGAGTAGGCATAGAGTTGGTAAGTACTGGCTTGATTACAGTAAAGACAGTATGTTGAAAAACTTAAAACCTAATGATGATGATGCCTTTGATTTCCAGAGTTGTCATAATTTTCTCACTGAATAATTTGTACACTTGTATCTGAAATTTCAGTGACTTTATTTTAAACCATTTATTCATTATTGAAAGTGATGTATGTCTTACTCTACACAGTGTACACGACTGGTATAGTTGGTAGCCAATCGTTTGTTGTAGGGGCTGCCAGGTGCATTGTAAGAGGGCTAGTGGTTTCTCTGGCCTCAAGTCAGTGGGTGCCATTTGTAACAGAAACATCTCCACACACTGTCCCACAGGCACAGAAACATTGCTGGCCAAGGACTATTATAAGGGAAGGAAGCAGCTTTGATTCTTTATTCCATTGGCTACCACAGAGACACAGAATTTCCCCACCATTCACAGTTCATGCCTACTGCTGGGTCATCGTACAGGGTACAAATCTGCAGATACCAAGAGTGTCTTCAAAACTCAAACACCCAAGACCTGTACCTCAGACCTACTCAGCCTGTGGGGGGCTTGAATTCCCACAAAGGATTGTACTGTACAGAGTGTGGGATCTCTGGATCAGTCTTGCTGGTCTGGCTTGGTTAAGGATGGAGAGTCTTGAGGAACTAGGCTCTATAGAACTAGGCAGAAAGAGTGTCCTTTGAGTGCAGTATCTGAGTGTGAGCAATGTTCCCTCACACCCACTAGAAGGGGTTATCATACATACAGTGTTACACACTGAGGAGCAGTTAGCTCCAACTGTCTTCTGAGTATTTATTCCTGTATTAAAAAGTCCAATGAATTTGATAGCATAAGAGACAACTAAAACAGTTTTAAATCCTTACAGCCAGCAGGCCTACTTGAAATAAAGCACCAAGTTTGGATATAAGTATAATAGTTGAAAAATTAGAAGAAAATTCTGATGTGTGTTTATATTTGTCCCATAACAGCAAAGCATTGTGGGTAGCAATCCAAACAACTGTTAAGTGACATCAAAATCTTTTCTCTCATAGGTGACCCTAAAACCTGGCAAAACAAGTGTCTTCCTGGAGATCCAAATTACCTTGTTGGAGCCAACTGTGTTTCTGTCCTGATTGACCACTTTTAGTTCTTAGAGTGTAGGAACCGAACTAAGCAATGTGAACGTGGACTGAACTTACTGAATCTAAATGGAACCACTCTACTGAGTATTATATTTTCTTAGAATTTTTACTGCAATTATTAGTATTAAGCATTTGTTGAAACTGATGAAGATTAGTGAGCATGCCCCTGAACCACAGTCAGAAAACATGTTACAAGCTACATGTCATTGAGTGAAGAACTGTCCGGCATTGACTAGAGGTTCAAAGATATTTTGCTTTGTAATGATTTTTGTACTTTTTTATGGTCACTGCTTAACTTCACATACTGATTTCCGTTAAAAATACCAGCCAGTAAATGGGGGTGCATTTGAGTTCTGTTCTTTCCAAAGTACACTCAAACTTTATTATGGCCTTGGCCTAGCTTACACATTTTATTTTATTATGCATGAGGTAATGTGCACACTTTTTTTTTTTTTTTTTTTTTTTTTAACAAATGCACCTGGAATATATAACCAGTGTAGTGGATTTAACAGAAATGTACAGCAGGGGGATTTATAACTTGGGGAGGGGGTCAAATGAAGACAATGACTTATTGTATATGGAAACACATTTCTCTTAGGGAAGGACACCAAAGCATGTGAGCCTGGTTCCATGGCCTCTGAATCTATAAATTAACATATCACCACAGACATCTAACCAGCAGGAATGCCTTACCCTCATGTTTTTAATTCTTAGCTCATTTTGCTGTGTACTACTAAGTTTTTTATGAGTTTTGTGCATATCTAGATGATACTGTATCATGAAAAAGATTGAGTAAATTGTGGGTGTGATGGTTTCAGAAATGTGTAATCACCTGGAAGAAAATGATGGTGTGACTTAAAATACTTTTTTTTTTTGACAAGGGGGCGTGATGGTCTTATGTTCTTTGGGCTATGCATCTGAAGTGTTGGATGTTTTCAGGACGCATGTACATAGTGCGTGCATACCACTTTTGTTCTTGGTTTGTAAATTAACTTTTATAAACTCTACCTTTTTATACATAAACAGAACCAAGTTTCTAAGGCTACCTTTGTATTCTCTCCTGTACCTCTTGAGCCTTGAACTTTGACCTCTGCAGCAATAAAGCAGCATTTCTACACATACAAGGTCATTTTTTTAAGAAAAAGAATGCACAGAGTTGTTACATTTTTAAGTGCTGCATTTAAAAGATACAGTTATTCTAGTTTGATTAAATTCTTGCAAAGTATCCCTTCTGTAAAATTTGTGATACAATGCTGTGCCCTAAAGTGTATTTTTTTACTAATAGACAGTTTATTATGGCACATCAGCACGATTTCTGTTTAGATAATACACCACTACATTCTGTTAATAATCATTAGGTGTGAAAGAATTCCTTTTGTGGTTATTAAAAAATCTCAAATTTCTAAATCTGCAAGAATAAAACTTTTTAAAATACAATACTAGTTTGATTTATTTGCCCTATTTCCTGTTCTAAGCAACTTTTTAATACTGTGGAGATCATTTTAATGTGCTGTCGCTTACAGACCCTTATTACTAGCTCAGATTTGATCACAGTAAAGGTTGTTTAGTAGCTTTTTTTTATGTTTATGTTTATGCCTCAGGATGCTTTCCTTTGAAAATACTTGGTGTCAAGGGAACTATACCCAAAGGGATAAAGAGTTAATGTAGAATTCACAAAGAAGATAAGCAGGAAACTTGGAGGACTTCCTCTTCAAAACTAAGATGGATACAACTTTGAACTGCAAACATCATTCAGGGGATACCTAGAGCTTGCTTCCTCCAGGTTACCCGTGGCCAAGAGAAGTAGATAGAGAACTAAGATACTTGGAAGTGAAATCTAAGCCCTCTATTTGCTGTATAGGCTTCTCTGAATTAGTTGTGCTCCTCATTGCAAAGGAAACCACATGTCTGTGAGGACTAAAACTTGATTTTTGTTAATCCAGGTGTTTTGCCTGCTTTAACAGTACCAGGCAGAGAAGGTGTACATGCACATCGGGGTGTACTGAGACGTGCAGTTAGCAGAAGATAGGAGAGCCTTTGCTAAGAACTGCTCTGCCCCGATGCAGGGAGAATTACAAACATGGGTGCAGATATTAGGGTTGCTGTGTTTTAGGCTAGGCTTAGTTGTCAGATTGGCAGTTGGTAGAAGTTGCAAGAAGCTAAGGGCCTAATTCCCAGTATCACATAAACCTGGGTGTGGTCTTCCATACTTAGCACTCAGAAGTAGAGGCAAGAGGATCAAAAGTTCAAGGTTATTCTTGGCTACCTTGTGAGTTTCAAGCCAGCCCAGAATACTTGAAGATTAAAAAAAACGAGGATAGGCATAACTCTTTAGCCCTTAAAAACAGAAAGAAAAATGTCATGTGACCAATACATTTACAAGTACTCCATGGTTGGGAGCCTTGTATCAATTTGGGAGCTAGAATGTGACAGAGCCCAGTTTGAATGGAACCCTGGTGTTGGTTGTAATAATTACTTTTTCTTTGTCATGCCCTAACAAGCAGTTTAAGGGAGGAAGGGTGTGTTGAGTGATTGTACAGTTTGCAGGTACAATCCTTTGTGGTAGGGGAGTCATGGAGTCAGGAATTTGAGGCAACTGGTCACATTTACTCAGGAAGCTGAGGGAGATAAATGTTGCTACTCTTCATTTTCCTTCTTTTTGCCCTGGATTGCTGCTGCCCACATTCAAGAGTGGATCTTCCCACTTCAGTTGACATCATCCTTTATAGATCTGATCACCGAGAGGTGATCAAGACAGCCCCCACAGGTATGCCTGGAGACTTGCCTCCTAGGCTACTCTGGGTCTTGTCAAGTTGCCAGTGAAGTACTAACCATCAAATTGGGGCTCCCATGGGCAAGCTTTAAGATCATGAGGTTTCCCAGAACATCTCTTAAGAATTGAGTGTCTGAGGAAGGATAACTAATAATACTTAGAGTATTTGTAAGAGACTTAGAAATCTGTTTTCTAAGCTTCATCTAAAAGAGTTGAAGTTACCCGTCTTATTTTTCTGTTGCTGTGATATGACACCATGACAAAGGAAACTACTAGAAGAAAGGGTTTATTGGGGCAGCAGGGAGGTACATAGTCCTGGAACAGTAGCTGAGAGGTCATATGTTGAGACACAGCAAGGCAAGAGAGTGATAAAGACCGACTGGCTCAGAATGGAATGACACGAGTCTTTTGAAGCCTCAAAGTCCACCCCCAGTGACACAACTCCCACAAAAAAAGTCATACCTCCTGATTTTTAAACTCAAGACCAAGCATTCCAATATGTGAGCCTATGACAGCCATTCCCATTCAAACCAGCATATTATGCTATACACGGGTTAATGATCCTCCCAGAAGCCTTGGTTTGCTGATAAAAAGCATAGTGCTAGGTGTGTTATACCTCTCCCCTGTTTTTGATCAAGGGGAAGCAATTACAGACTATTGCCATTGCTCTTACCTGCTAGAATTTTTGGTAAGACCCCATTACTGAAGATACCACACTTGGATCGTGGGATATAGTAAAATTAAGAAGCCAGGAAGCTTCCTCCCTCATGGCTAGTTGTCATGTAGGCTGCTGGGGTTGGAGGGTCATCAACAGTTTTAACAGCTGTGACTCCTATGAGCTATAACAGCTACCAGAGTGGCAAGATATGCCCGTCAATGCAATGGCAACACAGATACAAGGGGCTGGCCAAATGTTTTCTGTTTGGATTTAAGGCCCACTCCACAGGAGGAATCACATACCTAGTACTGTAAATCTGATCAAGGGAGCTCTGGGGATCTCAAAGGCTGCAGGGGTGAACCTACTCTTATTTTGCTAAATGGACATAGAATCCAACTGCCCTCTAAATTACTATCCTATACTCATGGATTAGTACAACTCTCAGAATTCATCAAAGAAGGTTAAGTAGCTAAGTGATTAATAGAAACATCTGGATAACATTCAAAGAGTAAGTGCCTGCGGAGTGCTCAGATACAACTGGAACATCTTATCTCGAACCCCCACCATCCAAAGCTCGGAGACCATTGAGGAAGAAGCGGGGGAAGAGAGCCAGCAGTCATGGAGGAATGAAACATGACAGTGTCTTCTGGATATGATAGGATCTCTGCAGTCATGAATTCCAACAGCTGCCGTGGTTTGCACAGGAATCGTGGAAGAGCAGGACTTACAAGACACACACACACACACACACACACCCTCTATTGACCCTTGATGGCTTCCGAGGGAGGGAAAGTCAGCTTTTAAGCATTTGGCCACTGGAATGCCCACACCCCAGTGGATGGCCCCACATTGATGAGTATGTGGGCAGCACAAGTTAGACTCAATGGTTTATTTAGAAAATGAAAAGGTTGGGGGAGGGCAGAGGTCAGGGAGGTGGGAATGTATCCTGGAGTAGTTAGGGGAGGCTGGGGGTTGAGTATGATCAAAATACATTGAATGAATATATGAAGTTAAACAAATTAATGAAAATATATGTAATGGCTACTCCTGGTTGTCAATTTGACTTTATCTGGAATGAACTGTAATCCAGAAATGGAGGGCACACTTGTGATCTTGAAGAAGGAAGACAATATGACTTTGATCCAGACCCTGAAGATAGATAACGTACACCTTTAATCTGGGCCACACCTTCTGTTGAAAGCCTAAGGACAATGGAAGAAGGAAGGGTGTTCTTCCCCTCATCTCTGTCAGCCTATCTCTTCCTTTGAGATCCCAGCAGACCGGCTGGGACACTGCCTCTGCCTCATGGGACTGAACAGCTACTAGATTCTTGGACTTTCCATTCATAACTAGCTATTGTTGGGCGGCAGCCTATAAGTCATTCCAACAAATGCATACATACATACACAAATGCATACATGAGAGAGATTCATTCTGTAAGTTCTTTCACTCTAGAGAACCCTGACTAATACTGAAAGACAAAAAGTAAAGTCCAGTTAAGGAAACCCCCCCACTTGAAGGGCAGTCTGACCTGGAAAGCTAACCCAGGCCACTATCAGTTCCCTGGAATTTGCTAACCACTCACCACTTTCCCTCACAAGGCCCTAAGATAGCCAGATACCAAGAATTCAAACTGCCCCTCCTGTCGGTGTATCAGCAGGTAAATAGGGTCCTTAATAGCTGCAACTCTGGTTTGCTTAGACAAGATTAATTAGCACACCCTGAGGCCCTAAGGCCTGCTGACCCGAACCGCAAGACCATCAGCCTCAAAGGGAGAACCCATGACTAGTCACATACTCAATGGACAGGGGGGTCACAGCCCCACCCTAAGCTTGTGGGTTTTTCCTTTAAAAGTACCCACACCCAGAAAATGTTGCTTCTCTAGCCTGTGTGCTGAGGGAGCCCGTTTGCACAAACGTTTCCTGTTCATTAAAGCCTCTTGCGTGTTGAATCAACTGGACTGGACATTGCGTTCTTGGGGGTTCCGACCAAAACGGGGAGACTCCTCATTCTGAGGGTTTTACAATAAAGCATTTGGTACCAGAGTGGTTTTAGAACCATAGAAGTATAATGAATTTTTAAGTATGTAAAATAGGCTTCTTAATGGTGTAAACTATATTTTAGACTTAAAGAGCTGAATGCCTTAAAGAGCTCAATTCATCAATAGTGAGTGACAATTGACTTAGTAATATTATATTTGAAACATTTGACAGTTTGAGGAGAAATAATGCTGCTGCTGGTTTGTTGCTCTTAATATATCTGAATAAATTGCTAAAGGAAAGGAGTGAGCTCTGTGATAAAATGAACCAACTTCAGAATAAGGTGAAGGACAACAAAGAACTTAGTGATAAAATTGACCGGCTCCAGATGCGAATAAACAGTCTAAAGGCCTCAGTGTGCCCTGGAAGAAAATCTCTCCAGTAGCCATAGATCAAGAGTTTCAGAAAACAAACTACCACTTCATTATAAGGTTTCCTGAATCGTAGCAAAAATTCAAGCCTCAGCCTCAGAGACCTACAGGCAGATTCAAGGCTAAGCAGGCTTCTAGAGGAGGCGACAGAAAGTGTAGTCCATGAGGTGTTACACTACTAAAGAGCTTAATGAGTTTGCTAATTCATTCAAGCAGAAGTCTGGGGAATATGTGTGGGAGTGGAAGTTAAGAATGTGGGATAATAGTGGAAGGAACATAAAACAGGATCAAGCTGAGTTTATTAATGTGGACCTCCTGAGTGGAGATACTAGGTTTAATATGGAAGCTCACACAGTTTAAGAACAAAAAGGTGTGAAAAGCTTGTTTGACTGGTTGGCTGAAGTTTTTTATCAAAAGATGACTTACTGAAAAGGAGTTGGAGGTGCCCAATATCCCTTGGCTTAGTGTTGATGAAGGGATTTTAAGGCTCAGGAAAATTGCATTGCTAAAGTAGATATACTGTGTGAAAACTAATTCTCCATAATGGCAATGTGTGGTGATACTTTGTTTATGATCTAGCAAATAAAGCTTGCCTGAAGATCAGAGTGCAAAGCTAGCCACATTAGTCAGCCATAGAAGCCAGACAGTGGTAATACACTCCTTTAATCCCAGCACTCAGGAGATGGATCTCTGAGTTCAAGGCCACTCTGGGCTATACCAGTTTGAATCTGTCTAAAAGAGAAAGAGAGTTCACACAAAGGTGATCCCAGCACTTGGAATCACATGCCTTTAATCCCAGCACTAGGGAGATAGAGACAGGAGTAATATGGCTGGGTACAGGGAGAAATATAAGGTGGGAGGTGACAGGAGCTCATGGCAGTCTGAGGCAGCAGTGTTTGGTGTGAGCATTGGTAAAGGTAAGAACTCTCTAGTGGCTGGCTGCTCTGCTCTGATCCCCTAACATCTGTCTGTCTCTGGGCTTTTATTATTAAGACCAATTAGAATCTGCTACAGGAAGGCCCAGAAGACACGCCCTTCACAAATCCTATAAAATGCAAAATGGTGAGGGGGTACCATACATTTGAAAAATTTTGCTGCTACCCTTTTCCTTGTACCAGACTTGAGGGTTGGAGATGCTGCTGCTCAGTTGGATGAATTAAATACAGTGGGTTTAATTGGATCCTGAGGTAACAGGAGCCAGGTGCATCATTGAATCACCAGAGGCAAGGTGATCATAGTTACAAAAGGCAATGTAAACAAAACAATGATCATAATGGTCTAACCCGTAATGGCCAGCACAGGCTAGGTGAATTTTATAGTGGCATGACTCGTGTGGTAGTGGCTAATCAATCTTGGTGTTTCCAGGCATGAAATAGATAAGAAGCCTACTGTATTTCTCTTTGATCTGCATAAGCAGAACAATCCTAAAACAAATGAAAGAAGGGCTGCATTGGATCATGACAAAGGGCAATCTCGGCCAGTGAATCAGTTTCCAGACTTGAGCTAGTTTGCTGACCCATAAGTGAGTGAAGGGGTGGCTAGGTTTCCTGGGGGAAGGACTCTGATAAGTTACCTGAAAGTTTTACAGTTAGCCTTTCTCCAGTTCTTCCACAGAGGGACCTATGGCCTTTTACAAGGGTAACTGTACACTGGGAAACAATCAATCAGACTTTACATCGTGTGTTGGATACTGGTTCTGAGTTGACGATTATTCTAGAAGACCCCCAGAACCATTGTGGCCCTCCAGTTAAATTAGAGGCTCATGGAGGCCAGGTGATTAGGGAGTTGTGACTGAAGTCTGACGCACAGTAGCTCCAGTGGGTCCCTAGACTTATTCTGTGGTTATTTCCCCACTCACTCCCAGAATATATAATTGGGGTAGATACACTTAGAGTTGGCAGAATTCTCACCTATAGAGTAAGGGCTATTATGGTTGGGAAGGCTAAATGGAAACCTTTAGAGTTGCTTCTGCCAAAGAAAATAGTGAATCAAAAACAGTATTGCATCCCTGGAGGAACTGCAGAAATTAGTGGCATCATCAAGAACTTGAAAGATGCAGGGATGGTGGGTCCCAACAAATCTCCCTTTAACCCTTCTATCTGTCCAGTGCAAAAGACAGATGGATTGTAGTGAGATATTCACCTTGACCACACCTGTGGCTTAGACCACGTCCATTGGGGTGGAGACAGGGCCAGAAGTGACCTGGGGAAAAAGGCTGAGGAAGGGGCTCAGAGATCTCTTTTGCCGGCAGGACGCCAATATTGATGTTTAATAATGGATCATGGAGAATGACAGTTGACTATTAAAATTCAATCAAGTAGTGACTCCAATAGCAGCAGTTGTACCAGATGTGGTGTCCTTACTTGAGTAGATTAATGCATTTCCTGGTACATGGTATGCAGCTATTGATCTAGCAAATTTTTCTCAGTTTTTGTCCATAAGGACAAGAAGCAATTTGCTTTCAGTTGACAAGGCCAGCAGTTTTACCTCAAAGATATATTAACTCTCCAGCCCTGTGTTATAACTTAGTTAGAAGGAATCTTGATCATCTGCCTTTTCCGCAAAATACTACACTGAAGCACTACATTGATGATACTGTGCTGATTGGACCAAGTGAGCAGGAGGTAGCGACCACTTTGGACTCATTAGTAACATGCATGCGTGTCAGAGGTTGGGAAATAAATCCAACCAAAATTCAAGGACTTTCTACCTCAGTGAAATTCTTAGGAGTCTGGTGACGTGGGGCACGCAGAGATATTCCTTCTAAGCTGAAGGATAAGTTATTTCGCCTGCCCCCCACCCCCACCTGCCACATTACAATGCCTTTTCTGGGACAACCCTGAAACACAACTACAAGAGGAAATATTCATAATAGGCAGAACTTCAGGCAGTGTACAAGCTATTACAGTTTGTTTGGAAGGAGACCAGGTGTATGATTGTTCACTGATCTGTGGGCTGTAGCCAGTGACTGGAAAATTGGTGAGAAAGACATCTTGGGAAGACAGAAGTATGTGGATAGAGCTCTCCAAATGGGTAAAGGGTGTGAAGGCCATTGCGTCCTGTACAAATGCTCATCAAAAGGTGACTTCAGCTGAAGAGTTCAGTAATCAAGGAGAATGGATGACTTGTTCTATGGAGTCAGCTTCTTTCCCCGGCCATCCCCATCACTGCCCAATGGGCACATGAATGGTGTGGCCATGGTGGCCAAGATGGGGCCTTAGCATGGGCTCAACAACATGGACTTCCACTCACCAAGGCTGACCTGGCTACAGCTGCTGCTGAGTGCCAGATCTGCCAACAGCAGAGACCAACTCTAGACCCCAGATATGGCACCATTCTCCAGGATGACCAGCCAGCAACCAGGTGGTATGTTGACTACATTGGATGACTTCCTCCATGAAAAGGGCAAAGCTTTGCCTTACTGTAGTAGATACATGTTCTGGTTATAGATTTGCCTTTCCTGCATGCTATGTTTCTGCCAAAACTACCATCTATGGACGTATAGAATGCTTGGTCCACCAGCATGATAATTCACAGTATTGCTTCTGACCAGGGACTTCACAGCCAGAGAAGTGTGACAATGAGCTTACAATCATGAAATTCATTGCTCTTACCATGTTCCCCACAATCCTGAAGCAGCTGGCCTGTCTCATAAAAAGATGGAATGGCCTTTTGAAGACACAGTTACAGCTTCGATTAGGTGGCAACAGCCTGGAGTCAAGAGGTGTAAAGGGAAATAGTTCCACTTGCCATCATCCTAGTAACTCATGAGGAAAGCTTTTGCTTCCTATTCCCGCAACAGGAAGTTCTGCTGACTTAGAAGTTTTTGTTCCAGAGTGGGGACTGTTCTGCCAGGTTCCACAATAAACTGGAAGCTCAGATATCCTCCTGATCACTTTGGACTTCTAATGCCTTAAATCAACAGGCTGAGAAAGGAATAACAGTGTTAAGAAGGGTGATAGATCCAGATTACTATGGGGAGGTAGATTGGGTTACCTCTCCACAATGAAGGTAAGAATGATTACATCTGGAGTGCAGGAGAACCCTTAGGGTGTCTCTTGATACTACTGTGCCCTGTGATTAAAGTCAGTGGGAAGCTACAACAGCCCAATTCAGGCAGGATGACAAAGGGTACAGAACCTTCAGGAATGAAGGTATGGGTCACTCCTCCAGGAAAAGAGCCAAAGCCTGCCAAAGTGCTTGCAGAGGGAGGAGGAAATACAGAATGGGTAGTAGAGGAAGGTAATCATAAATACCATCTTAAGGCCATGTGACCAGTTGTAGAAACAAGGATTATAACTGACATGAGTGCTTCTGTTGTATTTTGTTAATAATGTATTTGTCCAGATACTTGTGTTTTCTATTTCCTTATCATAGGTTGTAACATCAATTAAGAGAATGTCAATGGTTACCATACATAAGTTTGAAAGACTAGAAGAATGTCTCCCAAGAACACTGCAACTATTCTAAATTTATAATGCATTTGCAATTATATATATGGGATAGTTATGTTTAGGCATTATTATGACCTGGTTATTGTTTTTCATTTGGAAATTAATCATGACATAATGTGATTGTGTGTTAAGAAGGGGTAGATTGTGATGGCTGTTCCTGGTTGCCAGCTTGACTATATCTGGAATGAACTATAGTCCATAAATGGGGGGCACACTTGTGATCCAGATCTTGAGGGAGGAAGACAACATGACTTTGATCCAGATCTTGAGACTAGATAACATACACCTTTAATCTGGGCCACACCTTCTGTTGAAAGCCTATGTAAGGATAATGGAAGAAGGAAGGGTGTTCTTCCCCTGCTTGTCCTCATCTCTGTCAGCCCATCCCTTCCTTCGAGATCCCAGCAGAGCAGCTGAGACACTCTGCCTCATGGAACTAAACAGCTACTAGATTCTTGAACTTTCCATTCATAACTAGCCATTGTTGGATGGCAGCCTGTAAGTCTGCCAATAAATTCATACATACATACACAAATACATACAGGAGAGAGAGATTCATTTTGTAAGTTCTTTCACTCTGGAGAACTGTGACTAATACACTATATTAACAAATGACTGAAGACAGCTTAAGGATAAGGTGTCAGAAAGCAAAGCTTGAGGCTTGTGGAGGCCTGGTCCGTGACTGCCTGAGGAGGCCTGAGCTGGTGCCCACCAAGATGGAACAACTCTGAATGAAAGACAGCAAAGGGCTAAGAATGTGTTTGAAGCCGAGAACATTTAAAGCAGAATTGAATTTCTTTTCAGTTACTTTTAAAAGCAGGTATATGTAACAGCACCATGAAGGTTCATTGGTTTTGATAAGTCCAGGGAAGAGGGTGGAATAGAGTCCAGGGCTCCTGCTGTCCCTGGGGGGAACAGGCCTTTATTTGTTTTTAGTGTTTTAGAATACTTGAGTAAGCATAATTGAGTGTTTTTACTAAGGCTTCAGATCACTTGCCTCCCAATTTCCACAATTACAACAGCATATACAGTACATAAACTACAAATTTCCACAGGTGGGTGCCCTGGAAAAACCGTTTTACCGAAGAGTAAACGGGAGGGTCTGTGCCCGAAGAGTAGAGGGAAGGTCTGTGTCCACTGACTTGGCTTTCCAGGGATGTGGAGAGGAGCCATGACAGAGTCATGCCATGGGGCTGTCACTAGCTCAGGAGACACAAGCCTACAAGCCTTTGTGTGCACTATCTGGTCAGGGTGGTGGTAAGGTATCTGTGTTGTGTAACATTTCTACATGGGTTGTAAGAGCAACAGAGAGCATTTTGTGAGAGTAGATAATTCCCTCATCTCTTTGCTCAGACTTCCCAAGTGTTACACTTTTCCTGTATATGCGTGCACTCTAGGGAGGTATATGGACTGAAAGTACCCCAGTAGAATCTCACATAGTGGGGGACTTCAACAGCAAGCCATTCTGACAGTTTGAGAGGCTTGTAGTCAACTGGTGTGGCCCATGTCAGCAGTCCTAGCACCCAGGCTGGAACAGGATGGAGTTTGAAGGCAGGCTGAGCCTTTATAATTAATGTGGCTCTATGTCAGTTTGTAAGCTGGGAGCCCAAAGTAAAATCCATCTACAACTACCTTACTGTGTCTTTATGTGATCTTTCCTTGGTATATGCAAATAGAGCAAGCAAGGTCACTCACACCGATGAGTCATGACCTCAGGTTTATGACTTCATTTGACCTCACTTAGAAGCCCAATATGTAAATACAGTTGTACTAGTTACTTTCTCCTTGCCTGTGACCAAATGCCCAACAAGAAGCAACAAGAAAGGAGGGCTTAATATGGCTTACAGTTTCAGGGGATACAGTCCATTGTGGAGGGGATGTCATGGTGGCAGGGCCATGCTCCTGGTCATATGTTTTGCAGCCAGGAGGCAGAGAAGGATGAATGCTGTTCCCTTATATTTGTTTCTGTTGTTGTGATAGGCCCTGTCTTAGCTACTATTCTGTTATTGCTGTGCAGACATCAATACCAAGGCACCCTACAAAAGGAAGCATGCAATTGGGGGCTTGCTCACAGTCTCAGGGTGAGTCCATCCATCATGGCGGGAAGTGTGACAACAGACACAGGCATGGCCCTGGAACCTTAGTAGCTGAGAGTTTACATCTGATTCAAAAGTTGGAAGCAGACAGAGCTCCAATTACAATGGCGTGGGCTTCTGAAACCTCAATTCCCATCGCAGTGACACACTTTATCCAACAAGGTTACACCTCCTGATCCTTTCAGACAGTGCCTCTGTCTGGTCACCAAGCATACAAACTTATGAACCAATGGGCGTCATTCTCATCAAACTACAACACCGTTCTGTTGACAGTCACATCACAACAGCCACAATGGTGAGGGCTTCAACACGATTTTTGAGGGACAGATATTCAGTTATAATGCAATTTCTTTTTCTGAAGCATTTGAGTATAAGCAGCAGATAACCACAGGGGTTTTCTAATAACACAGTGATCTATAACAATAGTACACCTAGGCTCAGAAATCCTAAAGAAAATTGACTTCATTTTCTTTATTTTATTTGGCCTTTTATTTTGATTCCGTTTCAGTCTTTGTTATTTTCCTTTGTTTACACTGGGCTCAGCTTGCTCATTTTTATGTTTTTGGAAGTAGAACATCCCATTGACCCTACATCTTCTACTCTTGAATAGACATTTGAAAACTGTAATATCTTTCGAAAGAATGCTTTGGCTTCAGTTGTCCATAGGTTGTTCCTTGTTTTTCTTTCAAAATATATTTTCCAGTTTTTCTTGTGGTTTCTTTTTTCCCCTTGTGATAAGGTTCCACTTTGTAGCCCAGGTTGATTCCAGATTCACTGTGTAGCCTATGCTGATTTCAAACTCTTGGTCCTACTGCCTCAGATAGAGTTACAGTTTCTATACCACCACACCATACTACTACTATCCTAATTTTTGTTTTGTTTTGTTTTTATGAGCCCCTGTCTCAAACTTGCTGTGTAGCTGAGGGTGGCCTTGAACTTCTGATTTTCCTACTTTCACATCCCAAGTGCTGGGATTACAGGTGTGTAGCACCACTCCCAGTATTTACGCTCTACTCACTAAAGCCTTTCACAGGGACTAGCTGGAAGAAGGGGTGGGGTTGGGATGGAGTTTGGGTGGGGTGGGGTGGAGGAATCTGTGTGGGGCAAGGTGCATGGATGTGGAAAAGTCAGGTTGTGCCCTTGTTTATGTTTGTCTAGTGTTTCTCAGCGGGAAGCAGGACACTACAGAGTCCAACCATGGATGTTCTCATGCCTGCTTTCCCTCCCTTGGCCAGTATTTGCCTTACATATTAATGGCTCTAATGTTGGGAATGCATATACTGCTGCATTTCCCCTATAGCCATTGTGGGTTTAATATGTTCTCTTCACAGAGTGTTTTGTTTGTTTGTTTTTGTTTTAGTTTGTTTTCACTAGGCCTAGGCTAGCTCTTCCATCTTTGCTAAGGTCACTGTTTATATAGTACATCTTTTCCTGATGCTTTGCCTTCAATCTGCCTTTGACTCTAAACAGTGTCTGTCTACAAAGTACATAGTTTACTCTTGTTTTATGAGGTAGTCTATTTTGAGCGGAATTATTGTAGCTATTCTAGCTTTCTTGTGGCTCTTGTTTGCTCAGTGGACCTTTTACATTCTTGCTTTTCAGTGTGTTGAATCTAAAGTGAATCAAGTCCCATAGAAAGCATTTAGCTTGATCTTTTATGACTTAGTCTGTGTGACAGTCAATCTCTGTCACACGATAAAATTCAGAATGACTGTGGGAGCACATCACTGGGCATGCTGTGAAGAATTTTCTGGATGAGGTTAATGGAGATGGAAACACTATAAGTGTGGGTGGCACATTGCATGGGCTGGGGGCCTAGAGTGAGTAGGAAGAGGACAGGACAGCACAGGTCTGCTGTCTGACAGAGACTTAATCCAGTCTAGCCAGTGATAAGGATTGATTTCTGACAGCTATTTCTTTATGCTATTTCAGGCTTTTTGTTGATGTTTCTTGTCATTTCACCTCTCATGTAAAATAAGCCTAGTGTAATTATTTTAATTCCATCATCGTGCCAGGCATGATGGCTTACGGATGTAATCCCAGCATGCAGGAGGCTGAGGCAAGAGTTTGTCAGGGCCGTAGAGTAAAACCCTACCACATATATGCAAGTACATTCATTTGCTTTTCATACTGTTTCACTTTTTATGTAATATATATATACTTATATACATATATAGCAATATAAATTTTCACTTATTCCAGTCTACTGTGAATTTTTACTAATCTATGAACTATGAAAACCATAGTCCAAGGTAGCCCCGGTGCTGTTACTGTAACATCACATCCCGTTTATTGCTTCAAGCCAAGCAAGCTTTACCAGCACTGTAGACAGCTGCCTTTTAAGTCCATTAAAGAAAAAGACAGCTGTGCTGTGTTTGCCTGCATGAGTTCAGTTCCAATACTCTTCACCGGATTTTCTCTCTCTCTCTCTCTCTCTCTCTCTCTCTCTCTCTCTCTCTCTCTCTCTCTCTGTGTGTGTGTGTGTGTGTGTGTGTGTGTGTGTGTGTGTGTGCACGTACACACATGCACACACGTGTGTACCTATGTGTACACACTATGTGTAGTGTTCCTGTGTGTGAGTTAAGGTGCCACAGCGCATAGGAAGAGGTCAGAGGTCAGCTTTCTGGTCTCAGTCCTCAGAGCCTAGCCGGCCTGTGAGTTTCTGGAGATTTTCTTGTCTGTGCCTTCCATTGCCCATTGGCTTGCTGGGTTTGCAAACACTGCCACGCTGTCCAGTTTTCACGTGTGTTCTGAGGATTCAAACTCTAGCTGCCCTGGTGTGCCAACAAGAATATGGCCCATGGAGCCACCTCCTGACCCCTTCATGTGGATTTCTGTTACCTTTTGGTATCATTAGTTTCCCACCAAAGGACTCCTTTTAGGGTAGTTTGGAAGGATTTGCTTGAGGTGAACCTTCTCAAACTTTGCTTCAAATTGCCTTTACTCCACCTTCTGTTGGAAGGCTAGGTTTGCTAGGTGTGGTTTTTTGTTTGTTTGTGTTTTTTTTTTTTTTTTCATTTATTTCCCCCCTTTTCACCTCACTGACGCTCCTCCAATGCTGCCACTGCAATCTCAACAGTGATCTCTCTTTCCCTTTGCATTCCGTGAGCATTGTTGCTGCGCTGAGAGTTTTCCTTTGTCTTGCAAAGGTCTGACTTGTTCAGGCGTCTAGCTGTGGATCTCATGTGTATCGAATGTGTATCGTGTGTTGTACTTGGATACATTAGTACCTTTTCTCAAACTGGGAGATTTTCTTTTTCTTGCTCCTATTTGTACTCAGTTACCTTTCCTCCCTCTCCTCTTCTTTCACCCGAATCTCTCATAATGCATCTTCCTTCCTTTCCTTTTCTTTTTTTAGACAGATATCCTGCTGTGTGGACTAGGCTAGAGTTAAACCCATGATCCTCCTGCCTTAACTTCCTGAGTGCTGGGAGTGCACAAGGCTTGGGCGGATGGCTTTAATTCATCTATTTCCAAGTTTTTTTTTTTTTTATGCCAAGGCAGATGTGCTGTTGAACCCCTCTAGTAAAATCTTCCTTTCGGTTAGATATATATAATAAATACTGTTCCTATCTCTTGATAGACTGGATTTTGTGCCATTGTTGTCATAACTTCTTTAATTCCCTAGCCGTGATTTCCCTTAGGTCTTTGAACATATTTACAATGGCTGTTTTGAAGTCTTTATTTAACACCAGCCTCAGAGGCCACATCTCTGTCTGCTGGCTGCTTCCCCAGCCCACAAAGAGGGGACTCACATTTTACTTGTATATATCTAAGTTTTTGAAAACTCAGCACTTTAGATATAATATTGTAGCAACTCTAAATTGTTTCTGTGTCTGTCAGTCTGTCTGCACCTCTCTCTCTCTCTCTCTCTCTCTCTCTCTCTCTCTCTCTCTCTCTCTCTCTCTCACACACACACACACACACACACACACACACACACACACGGAGAGATTGTTGCTATATTTATTCACTGACCCCACTAAATAAACCCTACCTACCATCTCTGAGCCTCAGTGCCATTGTTGGGGTCTGGCCTGCTCTGTTTTGTCTATTGTTCTTGGTTTGGTTTCTGTGTCCACCTTCTCAGTGGTTGCCTCGGGATCAGCTTCTCCACTTGGCCAGCAATGGAACCAATACACTAAAAACACCTCAAAGCCAGTCAGACTTCCACTCTTTGGGCGGACTTGCCTAAAGGCGTGTGGCCTAAAGGATGCAGTTCCAATTCAGAGCTGGACTACACTCAGCTCTTCTCTCCTCCCGTGTCTTGCCAGGGCAGGCATGGATCCTCACAGTGAACCAGAGACACTGCTGCCTCACTCTTACTGCCCTCCTGAGTCTTGTGCCTTAACTGGCCTCTGTGCTTCCAGACATGGGGGACATAGGGGAATGTACCAAGCCCCAGGGCTCCAATTCTCCACTCTCTTGCAGGCTCTGACATTTGCACAGCTAAAAATCATAATGTTGGCCTTGCTATGGATCACTCTAAACGTGTGCCCTTAGCTTGTTATGGCATTCTGTCCATTACCCAGCAGCCCATGGTATATTGCAGAGTATGCCTCTCTGACAGGGCCCAGGCCAGCACCTGACCCTTCTCCCTGTCCCTTGGCTTTATGGTTCTTAGCTGGGCTGAGTGAGCCCCACTGTCTGTCACAGTTCCAGAAAGGCCTCTCACCAGCCCCTGTTACTCCCTCCCGGGCAACACCCAACCCCATCTGGGAGCAAGATGGGAATAAGCAAGAAGCACATTAGTCCTAATCCATACAAACCAGGTCATCCTGTCCAGGAGCAGCTAGGACAGAGATTTCCAGAAGATGCAGTCACCTGTGAGAAAAATCCCCTCCCAGCAAACACCATTGTGCTGCTCAGCAACAGCCCAGAGCCCTGGCATTCAAGGACAGGCTGAAGGGGCCAGCTCACACTTCCTGGTAACCCTTGGCCAAATTGAACCTCCCCTGAGGAAACTGGCAAGGATGTGCCAACGGCTCAGCCTACTGTGTGCCACACCTACCAGCCTGCTTGGACAGATCGCCAGCTAGTATAGGGTGGTTTGCATCTTACAGCTGCCACTCCACACGGAAGCTTGAAGCCCCTGCATTTCCGATGCCAAAGAGCTTGAGTGGCCAAGAGTGCAATCGGTGAATTATGTTCCAAGTTTGTCACAGTCACCAAGACTGTGTCCATGGCACAGAGGCTCCAAGACACCATCATATAAACACACGACACCCTAATTTGCTACACTTGAGTGTAGCCCTCACATAGGCATCCCACTGTTCTCAGCCTCTTAAGGAAAGCATTTGGTATCTGTTTTAGGTTTTGTGTGCAAAGAATGGCATATAGGTTCTTAAAGCCAAAACTATGAACTTAGGGCCATTGTCCCATGGTCACTGGGGGAGTGGTATTTCTTGTCAACCTTTGTTAGGTAGGCTGCACGGTTCATTTCCTCCAGGCACAGGGACATTCCTCACTATGAACCTGAGATTAAATGCCAGGCTTGAGGCCCACATGGAATGACCCAGGGTATGTTTAGCAGATCTTTTAAGACAAGCTGTTTTGAGGTAGAATGAGGAGTGTCCCCTCCCTGCACAGTAAGCTGGACCATCAAGGTGAGAATTCTGTCTGCCTAGCTTACTCTCCAAGCATGACTTATTTACAGGGAGAGTCTTTGCTCACATCCCTACATTCTTAGTCTTATTTTTTATGAGGCAGCCCCCAAGCTGGCCACCCCTGTCACATATTCAGAGAGGGGACTCTGCCACTGTAAAACTGCAGCATCATCTCCTGGGGCGGGGGGGTGGGGGGTCAGGCTGTAGCAACACACCATCCCATCAGCCTCCTAGATGAGCCTCTCAAAGACATCACCATTCTTGTCATCTTCCTGCAATTTGAATCACACCGCAGCGCTCCATCCTACGCTAAAATCTTCCATCTTCCCCATGGCGGCAGGATGATGGATTCTCTGTGTGCAGACGGCAGCTGCTCTCCATCTGTAAGCGGCCACTAGCAGGGAGAGGAGAGAGAGAGAGAAAAAAAGCTAAACGCTGTTTCTTGCTCAATAGTTCTGGGACTTTCCAGAAGCCTGATACTATTGGGGCTCAGGAAATGATGCCCCCCCCAAATGAAGGATTCTAAGGCAGTGATTTACTTCCTGCCTCTCACCTGGCCTTGTCTCTTGAGCAAGCTAGACACAAGAATGTCTCTTTCCTGAGGCAGGTCCTAGATACAGCCCTTTTCCACAGAGTCTGAATGTAGGCCCCTGGGGCTGGGAGGCTTGCCAAAGCCTTTGCCAAGCACACACCAGTCCCTGAGTTCAATCCCCACCACCTCCTGCTGTTCCCACACCTTTCTGTGTGAGAATTGTCATAAAGCAATTCCCCTGGGCTATGCTGTTGGATTGTTGGTCAGAAGACCACCATTCCAGGGGGATCCTGCCCCTTCCTGGGAGGGAGGAATGCTGCACAGAGAGGCCACGGTTACAGTCTGTGTGAAACCCTCTGTGTGTTGACTGTTGGAGCCCCAGCTGGCAGCCCTACTTTAAGAGGGACGGGAAACATTAGGGATTTGAGGTAGTTGATTACTGAGTTGCCCTGCCTGTCCCTTCCCCTCTATGCTCTTTGCTCCCCATGAGATGAAAGGTCTTCCTCATATATTCCTGCTACCATGATGCTCTGCCCAGGAATATGGGGCCAAGTAGCCATGGGCTGAACTCCCTTAACCCCGGGAACACTTCTCCTTCAAGTTGTTTCTGTCAAGTAACATGGTCACAGTGGCTTTTAAAAACGTAACATGGAAGTATCTGGACAGACAGGCTATGGTGGTTTGGATGATGTCTCCTATAGTCTTGGGCTTTTGAACAGTTGGTTTCCAGGTTTAGGAGGCACCGTCTTGCTGGAGGAAGCATGTCCTTGGGGCCAGCTTTGAGAGCTTAAGGCCTCTCTCTGCTTTCCCCACCCTGTGCTTTTGGTTTAAGATGTGAGCTCTCAGCTCCTGTTCCCGCCGCTGTCTGCTGCTGTGCCTCCCATGAAGGTGGTAGCCTCTCAGTTCTCTGGAACCATAAGCCCGAATAAACTGTTTCCTCTGAACTGCCTTGACCATGGTATTTTATCACAGCAACAGTAAAGTAACTGTCACAAATGTCTTTCTGGGTCCCATCTGTCTGTTCTATTACATCAAAACTTGTATGCGATCTGTGCCTAGCCTTGTGTCTACATGGCTGTCCACGCTGCACCTCACCTTAGCCTAATCTTGAGTCTTTTCACCTCAATCTCCTCACTTTAAATCTGACCACGTTAACTGTTTTCCTTTAGGCCTGTTGTTTATGAAGGACATCTCTTTCCTCACTCCTACTAAATGTACCATGAAGGCTGTCACCCACTTTTTCAGGGCAGAGGACCATGGCGCTATGGGGTCATAGGCACCCTGAACCTGCCAGGGTCTCAGCTCAGGGGTGGCCCCCGGTCATCCTCCTGCTCTATTTCCATGGCAGCTGTCCTGCATACTCCCTTTGCTCTTCCTCCTCCTTTCATCTTCTGGCCTCCTGTTTTACCTCCTGTGACTCTCCAAATTGGGCTTCCTGAGGAGAGAAGCAAGTGCCTGTGGGGGCTCAGGCAAATGAACTACCTTCAGCCATCACTGTTACCTGTATTTGGAGGGCTTTGCTGGCCTAACTGGAAGACCAAGGTGTGTGAGTAACAGTGTCTGGCCTTGCAGAGCCAGGTGGGCCCACATACAGCTGTAGCCTGCCCAGGCCCTTCTGCCACACAAGTGAATCTAATATACAAAGGCCACAGGCACTATGGGATCAACTCTGCTCCTCCCCTTTGGGAAGGCCCTGACTGGAGACATTCACACTTTAAGGCTAGCTTGTTTCTCTGCAAACTTTTGTTTCTCCTGCTCCCTGGGCATTCACTATCCAGGGGGTCACTGTGTTAGGGAGGTCACTCCTGACCACTGGCTTGCTCCAAACAACAATGGAACCTCAACTTTAATCTAACCACCACCGCCAACTGCCACCCACCCCTCCACACACACACACATGCTGGCCTGGGAGGGGGTCAGAGCTCTACCTAGGCCTTGTCATCTGTCATAGTCATTGGTCCCCAGTAGACCCTCACTATCGTCTTCCTCCCACAGTGGCTTCCATCACTGGGGCCTTGGGGGCAGGGTCTTCAGTCACAGGCAGCTTATCTGTGGACACCTTCTGACCCTACTGCTGTGCTAAGACTCTCAGTAGCAACAGGGCTGCTTCCTTCTGCAGGTCTGCCACCACAGTGGGGTGCTTACCAGCAGGCTCCTGCGCATGGGAAACTGATGCCCATCCCTCAATCCCTCTTTTCCTCCCAGCCAGGGCCCATCCCAACAGTCTCTGCCAGGCCATGCCTCTTTTGCCCAGAGGCAGGCTCCTCTCCCTGGGCACCCTTCTTCTCTAGCTGGGGACCAATTTCAGACTCAAGCCTCACTTCCAGAAAGCCTTCCTTGACTATTGTCTACAGCTGCTCTGTGATGATGGCCCTAGCCTTCCTTGTGACTGTGTCCACTATGTGTTCCAGCTATCCACACAGAGGCTGTGCAACAATGCTCAGGAGTGGCCGCTCATTCCTCTGCCTTCAAAGACTGAAACCACAGCCAAGGGCAGTTGCGCTGCATTTTAGAAACAAATATCCTGAGTTGTCACCTGAATTGGGGGCGGGAGTGGGGGGAGAGACACATAATCCAAATATTAAAGATCCAAGCCAGGAAATGTGGCTGCCTACCAAACAGCATTAGGGGATGGGGCTCAGTGGTTCAGTATTTGCCTAGTGTGCAGAAGACCCTGGGTTCCGCCCTGGGCACCACAGAAGATCCAGACAAGTTGTCATTAGCTAGAAGCAAAGATGTCCTGGCCACCTGCAGTATTTAAAGAAGTGCCTCAAACTGAGCAGTGGTGGCACACGCACTCGGGAGGCAGAGGAAGACGGATCTCTGTGAGTTTGAGGCCAGCCTGGTCTACAAAGCAACACAGAGAAACCCTGTCTCAAAAAAACAAAAGAAAAAAAAAGTATAATGACTCAGTAGCCTGCCTCCCTCAGGGTTAGGGTCACAGTGCCATGCTGGCTGCCTCCCTCAGGGTCAGGGTCACAGTGCCATGCTGGCTGCCTCCCTCAGGGTCAGGGTCACAGTGCCATGCTGGCTGCCTCCCTCAGGGTTAGGGTCACAGTGCCATGCTGGCTGCCTCCCTCAGGGTCAGTGTCACAGTGCCATGCTGGCTGCCTCCCTCAGGCTCACAGTGCCTTGCTGGCTGCCTCCCTCAGGGTCATTTTGCATGTAGTCTTTCTTCTGTCCCTGAGCTGAGAGCTGAAGTGGCTTTGATGGCTTCACAACAGGCATTCAGGGAAGAGTTTGGGGTGCTCTCCTGATGTCGTGTGTGTGGGGGACTGCAATCGGATGAACTTCCAGGTATGCCCTTAAGTCTCTGAGCATTTTGTTTGATGACCCTTAGTCTCCTGTTTGTCCTGAGCAAACAACAGCTGGGACACATGTTGCTGATTAGGGGACACTAGAGTCCTGGCCCAGGCCCTAAAATGCCCTGGATCCTAGTGAGAGGCCGGAAGTAATTGCCAGGAATTGATATCAAGGTTGCCCCTCCGCTGCCTCTACAGTGGTAGTCACCAAATCACCCATGTTCCAGCAACCAAAGCTGCTCAGATGCCGGAGGTACACCCATGCCACTGACCCTGTGCCACTATCCTTGAAAGTCACTACTCTACCTGTGTCACTACACTTGAGTGGATACACCTGTATCATTGTGACTATCCGTGGCCCTGGAAGGCACTGATGGAAACAACCATCTTATCTATGGTGAACAGACATTGGCATTTACGGGTGGTTACGGGGGCAGGGGGCTTCCCACAGGGGCCACTGTGTGGACTGTGAAATCTGGCTGCATTTACAGGAGCATGGTCTGTAGTGGCAGAAGCCATTTCAGTGGTGACAAAGGATTACACCATCATCTTTCTGGCTGCTGTGGCTGAACCTGGGGCTGGGATCATGTTGGACATTGAAAGGATGGAAAAATACAGCCTAACTCTCCAATGACCACAGGAAGCTAGAAATTTGGAAAAGCCCTAAACACCTTAAATTCCAGACCCTGTTCCCTGGCAGTAAATTGGTGAAAGGTCACACTCCTTGCTGTTCATGACAAGACCTTGAGTACGTGATCCTGGCCTCATAAGATAACAGGAAATGAGCTTTGTCACCCCACCTAGGAGCCTGCGCAAATGCAGACCCCCGGGGCGATAGAAAACTGATTGGTCTATAAAGCACGGGCTTGGATAACTTAAAATGATTGGTCTAAAAACTACAAAATGGTTTAAATTGATTGGCCCGCACCTCAAGGTCTCTTGATGTTTTGGGATGATTGGTTTACGATGTATGGCTTTGCTGTAAACTATATAAAAGCTGTCTCGATTCTGCACTAGGGGTCCTCAGTCCTCTACCCCTGCGTGGCGTATGACTGTGGACCCCAGTGCACTTGGAATAAACAAGTCCTCTTGCATTTTGCATCAAGACCTCTTCTTGTGAGTGATTTAGGATGTCGCCTTTCCTAAGTCGGAGCGTGAAGATCCACGCTCTGCGGGTCTTTCAACACCTTCTGAGATGAGGGCTCAACTCTCATCAAGACCTTCAAACACACCATGACCTTCACAGGTGACTCTGACCCTCAGCAGCTGCCTTAGGCATCCCCCACAAAGAGCCCATTAGTTTCTCAAACAGTCAGACCTGAAGGGCCTCCTTCCCCTGTGCAGATGCTAGAGCTGCGTTGAAAGTCTGAGGTTAGTCAGTGGACACTGGGTGTACATGCGCAGGAACCCACTGCTGTTGGAAGTAGCCCCATTCCTGCCCACATTGGTCAGCGGGTGCCACTCTCCTACTCCCATTCTGCCTGTCTCCTAGCCCACGTGAGGCTTGCTCACCCTTGGGCCAATGCTGAACACTGTCCTTGGAACCACCCAGCACCAGCAGGCCACACATGTTGAGAAAGGAAAAGTCATCTGGGGCAGCCAAAGAAGAAAAGGACAGCAGAAGGCAGGGGAGGGCCCACCTCTGGGAGAACGGGGTCCCAGGTGAATGGAGGCAGCGTTCCAGGCTAGAGCCCTCCTCACCAAGAGGAGCAGAATTGGGGGGGGGCATGGAAGTGACGGGAAGTGTGTTCAAAACAGGGAAGAGGCCATGGGGCAGGGTTACTAAGAGACCCAGGGCCGCAGGAAACCCACTTGAGTCCTCTGAGGACATTCGGTGACTGCAGGGGGGAGAAGAAAGAGCAAGCTAGTGTGCAGGTGCTGTGGTGGGCACAGTGCCCGAGGTGGGATGGGCACAGAACTGCAGGGTAAGCTAAGCAGAGAGCAGTGTCCTGGTAGGGGCCAGGAAGGCCAGGAGTGGAGAGAGGATGTGGCCATGGTCCCTGGCCAGCCGGTACCGGGGATGCTGGTCTGGAAAGGCAGGGAGGGTGACAGGAACAGAGGGACCAGGAAAGAAGGAGGGCCTTTGGAGAAAAGTTGGGAGTGGGAGGAGTAGCTGATGAAGATCTGGGCCACAGATGTGGGGGAGGAGAGACAGGCAAGGGGGAGGGGTGGGGAACAGGGAAGGAGGGGAAACCACGAGCAGGAGGGGAGGGGCTTCCTCCATCTGGGCTTTACTCCTCCAGGCACACTCAGTGCCTCTGCTTCCCTCTGGGTCCCTGTCCTCCTCTTCTGTTTTGTTTAAAAGGCTACATATAGTCACATGCTGGGAGGGAGGACCTTTAGTCTCTCTGTCATGCCTAGAAAATTTTAAGCCCACAAGGCAGTTGGGCTCACAGGGATTTAAAAGAAAGAAAACTCCAACCGCCTCCACCAGCCCCCCACCCCCACCCCGCCCCTTGCCGGGCCTGGCAGGGCTGCCTAGCTCCTTGGAACATACCTGGCCCCTGGCACAGGTCTCAGGGCTGACTTCTCCTTCTGCCCCTAGCGTCTCCAGAGTTGATATTCAGTTTCCAGGAAGCTCTGAGTTATGTTCTCTATGGGATGGGGAGCGGTGAGTCCAAAATGCCATTTCCTACCTGTCAAATCCAGCAGAGATATGACGTGGGGCAGGGACAGTTGCTCCCTGACTTCTAGCCACTGCATAGTGGCAGGACACTCCAACCCAAACTGTCAAAGAAAGGCTGCGATCGGGTGTGTCTAACAAGTCCAGTGTCAGCACTGGTGTGGCATCGTCGTGTTCAAGCTGCCAGAAAACTTCTTGGTCCTTCACATTGTCACTGGTCCCCCCTCCCCCCCCCATTTGACTCCATGGGTAAAAACAGGGCACAGTAGTCTTGCATATTTTGGTTTTCGATTTCACGACTTTTAACCCTTGAGGTGAACGAGGGTCTTCTGAAAAATAAAAACAAAACCAACCAATCAACCAAGCCCCAAAAACGATGATCAATTTACTTGATAAAGCTAGACCTTAACTAGTAAACTAATGAAAATTGTTGGGACCAGAGTTGGCTCGGCGGTTAAGAGTATGCACCGTTCTTCCCAAGAACATGAGGTTGAATCTCAGCATCCAAGTTGGGTGGCTCAATGATCCGTACCTTCAGCTCCAGGGGACCTAATGCCTCTAGCCTCTGTGGGCACCCATACTCATGCATGTTCACAATTAAAAATAAATCTTAAAAAAGAAATTGTGTATGTCGGTTCAGACCCATGGGCCCTCAGAGGAGAAGCCACCTGTGCCATATCTGAGGGTAGGACCTGAGGAAATTAAGGGAGTCATTGGGGAACTACACCACATGGTCCCAACCTCACAGTCCCTCAAGTGGGTAGTGGGCAGCCTGACTAGGCTCCAGTCCAAACAGGGTCCACAAGGAACAAGGACCCCAGAGAGCAACCGAGTCAGACCAGCATCCAGGAAGCACACTAGAGCCCAGAGGGAATGCTGGAACAGCAGATGAAACAGAAGGCTCTGATGGCGAAGGAAAAGTGGACGGGGCCTGCTTGGGGACAGTCATTCTCCCTGATTGACATCTGCGCTGCAGTTCCACAGCTGGACTGAGTTCTGGTGTTTTATGGCCCAGCAGGATGAATACAGAAAGTGCACTGTCTGTCTGCCTCAAGCAGTTAGAAGGGAGGAGAGAGAGAGAGAGAGAGAGAGAGAGAGAGAGAGAGAGAGAGAGAGAGAGAGAGAGGGAGAGGGAGAGGGAGAGGGAGAGGGAGAGGGAGAGGGAGAGGGAGAGGGAGAGGGAGAGGGAGAGGGAGAGGAAGAGAGAGAGAGAGAGTAGATGCAGGAGGACATGTGTGCACATGTGTAGAGGTCAGAGGCTGACATTCAGGTACCCTTTTTAATCACTGTCCACCTCATGTTTTGAGACCTGAAGCCCACATTTTGGCTAGACTGGCTGGCCACCCAAGCACTGCTATCATCTATCTACTCTTTTGTAACCTCGATGGGGTCACAGAGGTATGTCAAGACCCTTGACTTTCATGTGGGTGGGGGGTATCTCATCTCAAATTCTCACGCTTCACTCACTGAGCCATTCCCCTGGTCTCTACAGAGGGGAGTTGCTCCCGGAGAACTTTATACCACAGTGTGTCTCCCCCCCCCCGCCCCCCAGCCACACCACTGGTTCTTCATCACAAGCAAGGTGATTTAGGATTGGGCCAGTCCAGGCTGGTCCAGAGACTGGTCCCTCAGGAGGTCCCCACTTCAGATGCAATCACAAGTCACAGGTCTTCAGGGTACCCATACTCCTGCCTGATTCGGCCACAGACTAGAAGAGATGGGAACACTGCTGCCAGCTTCTTACAGAGGACACAGACAGAGAGAGAGATGAAGAGGCACACACACTGGCATCTGGGGCTGTACCCCTATCCTGGAACGGCTGTGGAGTGAGCCCTGCCCTTGCTTAGGGATGTTTATGGGGGCTTCACTGTACAGGGATGGTTCATGAAATCATAGGCCATTGAGTTCTACCTGTTGCTGCAATAAAACCCCCTGACAAAAATGACTTTTGGAAGAAAATATTTCTTTTAGCTCACTGTCCAAGGTCCAGTCCATCATGCCACAGATGTCAACGGGAGCTTGAGGAGTCACCTTGACAGTCAAAGAAAGAGCACTCAGCTCTTTCCATTTTACACAGCCCACAGTCCCCACCCAGGGAACGGTCCCCTCCCCCAAAATGGGTGGGTCCACATATCTTAATAAGCACAATCGAAATCACCCCCCACATATGTCGAGATGGTCGTCTTCCCAGTGATTCTATGATTCTGGACTTTGTCAAACTGAAAGCTAACATTGGCCAATCTCTGGCCCTTGCCTCTTCCTCAATTTAGGGGTAGGGCTGAAAACCATTGTCTTTCAGTCCATTGTCTTTCAGATTGATCCCAGCTGCTATCAGGAAGACACTTTCCAGATGTCTATTTGCCAAGCATCTCATTGGTGCATGGAAGGTGCTTTTAGGACCACAAAATCCTGTGCTGCTCCTGCCTGTGCTGCCAGCTGACATGAAACTTAATTTACAAACTGGGCCCTGCCCATGACTAATAGCAAAACAGTCATTAGCAGCATGACATAGCAGCTCCCATGAGTGCCATCTCCATCTTCAGAATATCCCATTGTCTATGTCCCCTTCCTATCCAAGCATGGCCTGGGGATGGGGGTTCACAGATGAATGAGAACCACTATAGGTCAGGTTTCACATCTCGATTTTCCTGAGCATGCGATCCCATGTGGGAATATGTGACCTTCAATCCATGGTGCCTCAGGAGGGACACTCAGAATAATATCCTACAGCTCTCTCTTTCTTCAGGAGAGCTCCCTCTGTTGCATAAACTTCAGTCTCCTTGAGTGAACTTCAGGGTATAGCACTACAGCAGGGCTTTTCTCATTACAGAAACCCAACAGAGCCTTCAAAGAAGAACTCCCAGGCCAGGAACATCGCAGCTGATGCAAGAGCACACTCAATTTCCAAGGCTGTCCTCTGTGCAATTGTACCTAGTCCTGTGAAGATCTCAGGGAGGCTACAGCTCTTCTCCACAAGCCTGTCCCTGGGAATCAAGGCCTTTCTGAGCTTGCCCAGGCTAGACTCTCCATGTGCCACTCAGCTTCTTAGCTCTAGAGCCCTCTATGGAGACTTAGGCATTTTTTCTCTGTCCTTTTTGTTCTCTCTCTACTGCCTGCTGTTGGAGCTACTACCTTCCCTTCCCATTCCTGCTGTGGCTCTCGCCTGGAAGGAATAGGAATTTGACAGGCTACATTTAACCTAGATTAAAATTGCTTCAAAATAAGACATTTGAAATTTGCATGCCAATCGAGTTGATCACCAATCCGAGGTGCAATCAGCGGCTTTGTGTTGACAGCAGCGCTGACAAGCTGGTGTGGCTGTGAGCTTGGTTGGGTATCTCAGAGCTCTGGCTCAGTGTGCTGAAGGCTTGTGGTGATCACAGTACAGGCTTGAAGTGTCATCTGTGAGCTCAGACATGATACCTGGTTTCCGACAGAGCACTCCCAGCAGCCCCTTCCAGGTTTAGCCTCCCCTCACCCCTGCCCACATCTCCTGTGGATCCCACAGACCTAACTCCCTCCTAACTCCCTCCCACTACTTGTTGCTTTGTCTTAAACCCCACCTCCACCAAGCACCCCTTGCTAACCCAAGGGCAGCTCCTCCCAGGGCAACAAGTAGGCTGAAGGCAGATTCACGCCTCTCCTATTGCTCCTAAGATCCACCCCCACTCCCCAGTCTCATGCCCAGCTCTGTAGCTGGAAACTGTTATGGCCCCCCTTTTCTCTCTGACCTCATCTCCAATAGGACTCAAAGACCTTCTCCTCCATCCTTCCTTCTTCCAACTCATTCGTTATCCCAGCCTCCAACAGAAGCAGGCACCCCTGTGAACACACCAGCTGAACTGAATAGGAAAAACTGGCAACACACAGCTGTCACAGTCTCAGAAAGTCCAGAGAGGAAACAGAAACCAAGGGACAAAACATCCATCCAACAAAGAAACTCAGAAATAGGCCTAAGAACACAACAGCCAGAGCAATGTCTCCACCATAGCCCAACCATCCTACTACAGAAAGCCCTGAATATACCAACATAGCTAAAGCGCAAGAAAAAGACCTTAAAACCAACTACATGAAGATGATAGAGGTCCTTAAAGAGGAAATGAATAAATCCCTTAAAGAAATTCAAGAAGCCCGGCAGCAGAGGTGTACTCCTTTAATCCCAGCCCTTGGGAGGCAGAAATGGGTGAATCTCTCTGAGTTAAAGGCCAGCCAGATTTACAAATCCAGTTCCAGGACAGCCAAGGCTGTTACACAGAGAAACCCTGTCTTGAAATCCTTTTCCCCCACCACAAAAAAAATTTTTAAAAATGAGTACATCCAAATCCCTCGAAGAAAGCCAAGAAAACACAGTTGAAGGAAACAAATAACACTGACCTGAAGATGAAAATAGAAGCAATAAAGAAAACACAAATCGAGGGAATTCTGGAAATGAAAAATTTAGGAAATTGAGCAGGAACTACAGAGCAAGCTTCATCAACAGAATCCAAGAGATGGAAGATAGAATCTGAGGAGTTAAAGATATGATAGAAGAAATGGATACATTGGTCAAAGAAAATGTTAATTCTAAAAAACTCCTGACACAAAACATCCAGGAAATCTGGGACACTAAGAAAAGACCAAACTTAAGAATAACACGTATAGAGGAAAGAGGAAAATATCCAGTTCAGAGGCCCAGAAGATGTTTTCTGCAAAATTATAGAAGAAAATTTTTCTAACATAAAGAAAGACATGCCTATAAAGATAGAAGAAGCAAACAGAACACCAAATAGACCAGAAAAGAAAGTCCTTTTGCCACATAATAATCAAAACACTAAGCCTGCAGAACAAAGGAAGAATATTAAAAGCTGCAAGGTAAAAGTACCATGTAATATTTAAAGGCCTATTATAGAATCACACCATAAAATCTAGAAGGGCCTGGATGGATGTCTTGCAGACTTTAAATGACCACAGATGCCTGCCCAGACTACTACATCCAGCAAAACTTTCAATAATTGTACATGGAGAAGATAAGACATTCCATGTTAAAGTCAAATTTAAACAACATTTGTCTATAAGTCCAGCCCTACAGAAGGTGCTAGAAGAAAAACTTCTAATCTAAGGAGATGAACTACAAATGAGAAAACACAGGGAATAAATAATCCCACACCAGCAAAATCAAAAGAAGGGAAGCACAGGTGCACACACACACACACACACACACACACACACACCATCACCACCACCAGCAGCAGCAACAATAACAAAATAATAGGAATCAACAACCATTGTTCATGATATCTCTCAATACCAATGGCTTCAATTCCCTAATAAGAACACAGATTAACAGAATGAATGTGAAAGCAGGAACGATCCTTCTGCTGTGTGCATGAAACACATCTCAACATCAAGAGTAGACATTATCTCGGGGTAAAGATTGGAAAAAGATATTCCAAGAAAATGGACATAAGGAGGAAGAAGCTGGTGTAGTCACTTTAATATCTAACAATACAGACTTTGAACCAAAACTGATCAAGGACACTACATAGGAATTAATGGAAAAATCCACCAAGATGACATTTTAATTTTTAACATCTGTGCCCCAAACACAAGGACACACAAGTTTGTAAAGGAGACACTACTGAAGCTTAAATCACATATTGACCCTCACATGCTCATAGGGAGAGACTTCAATACTCCATTCTCACCAATGGACAGGTCATCCAGACAAAAACTAAACAGAGAAATACTGGAACCAACAGACAATATAAACTACATGGCCCTAACAGATATTTACAGAACATTTCACCCAAACACAAAAGACTATACCTTTTACTCTGAACTTCATGGAACTTTCTCCAAAATTGACCACATACTCAGACACAAAACAAGTCTCAACAAATGCAAGAAAATTGAAATAACTCTGTGCATCCTATCAGACCACCACAGAATAAAGCTGGATGTCAACAGCAACAGAAAGCTTATGAACTCATGGAAACTGAACAACTCACTTCTGAATGAATTAATGGGTCAAGACGGAAATAAAGAAATTAAAGGCTTTCTAGAATCCAAGGAAAATAAATAGACTGCATACTCAAACTTATGGGACACAATGAAAGTAGTGCCAAGAGCTAAGTTAGCACTAAGTGCCTACATTAAAAAAAAAAAAATTGGAGATATCTCATACTAGCAACTTAACAGCAAACCTGAAAGCTCTAGAACAAAAAGAAGTAAGCTTACCCAAAAGGAATAGACGGCAATAAATAATCAAACTGAGGACTGAAATAAATAAAATAAAGACAAATAGAACAATACAAATAACTAATGAAACAGTTGGTTCTTTGAGGAAGTCAACAAAATAGACAAACCCTTATCCAAATTAACAAAATCAGATGCAAAAAAGGGGACATAACAATAGACACTAAAGAAATCCAGAGAATCATAAGAACATACTTCAAAAACCTGTATTCCAACAAATTGGAAAATTTAAAATAAATGGATAATTTTCTCAATAAGTGCCACTTAGCAAAGTTAGATCAAAATCATATACACAACTTAAATAGACCTATAATCCCTAGTGAAATAGAAGCAGTAATTAAAAGTCTCCCGTCTAGGAAAGTCCAGGGCCAGATGGTTTTAGCGCAGAATTCTACCAGTTAATGTCAATACTCCTCAAATTATTTTACAAAATAGAAACAGAAGGAACATTGCCAAACTCATTTTATGAGGCCACAATCACCCTGATACACAAACCACACAAAGAGTCAACAAAGAAAGAGAATTACAGACCAGTTTTGCTTACAAACTTGGAAGAAAAATACACAATAAAATACTTGCAAACTGAATCGAGAACACATCAAAAAGATCACCCACCATGATCAAGTAGACTTCATCTCAGAGATGCAGGGATGGTTCAACATATGAAAATCAGTAAATATAACCCTCCATATAAACAAACTGAAAAAACTCCCACATGATCATCATATCAGATGTAGAAAAGACTTTTGACAAAAATCCAACACCCCTTTATGTAAAAGTTCTGGAGAAAGGACATAGCTCAATATAATAAAGGTAATTTACTACATGGGGGAGCACCTAGACCCTGCCCCAAATGATGTGACAGACCTTGATGACCTCTCAGAGGAGGAGACCTCACCCTCCCTGGGTAGGGGCTGGGGGTGGGATGTGGGGTTGGTTGTAGGACATGGGAGGACTGGGGAGAGGGAACTGGGATTAGTGTGCAAAACAAGATTGTTTTGAATTTAAGTTAAGAGAGAGAGAGAGAGAGAGAGAGAGAGAGAGAGAGAGAGAGAGAGAAGACAATTTGCAGCAAGCCTATAACCAGCATCAAATTAAATGGAGAGAAACTCACCACTAAAACCAGGAACAAGATTAGGCTGTCCACTCTCTCCATATCTATTCAATACAGCACTTGAAGTTTTAACTACAGCAATAAGACCACTAAAGAAGATCAAGGTGATACAAATTGGAAAGGAGGAAGTCAATATCATTATTTGCAGATGAAATGATAATATATGTAGGCAATCCTAAAAATTCTACTAGGAAGATCCCACAGTTGATAAACACTTTCAGTAAAGTGGCTGCATACAAGATTAACTTTAAAAAATCAGTAGCCCTCATATATACAAATGACAAACGGGGTGAGAAAGAAACAGGGAAACACCCTTCACAAAAGCCTCAAATAATAAAAAAAGTATCTTGGGGAAACTCTAACCAAGCAAGTAAGAGACTTGTATGATAAAATCTTCTAGTAACTGAAGAAAATATCAGAAATGGAAAGATCTCCCATGCTCATGGATTGGTAGAATTAACATAGCAAAGAATGGTAATCTTACCAAAAGCAATCAACAGATTCAGTGAAATTCTATCAAAATTCCAGCACAATTCTTCACAGATCTTAAAAGGACAATTCTCAATTTCATATGGAAAAACAAAAAACTCAAGATAACCAAAACAACCCTGTACAATAAAGGAACCTCTGGAGGTATCACCATTCCTGATTTCAAACTCTACTACAGAGCTATAGTAATAAAAACCTTACGGTATTGGCATAAAAATGGACACACTGATCAATGGAATTGAAAACCCAGACATAAATACATACAACTATAGGCACCTGATTTTTGACAAAGTCAGAAATACATGCTTCAACAAAGGTGGCTGGTCTGAATGTTTGCATCTAGAAGAATGCAAATCAATCTACATTTATCATCCTACACAAAACTCAAGCCCAAGTGGATCAAAGACCTCAACATAACTCCAGATACAATGAACCTGATACAAGAGAAAGTGGGAAATAGCCTTGAACTCATTGGTATAGAAGACTTCCCAAACAGAACACCAACCAGGCAGGCACTAAGACCAACAATTAATACATGGAAGCTCATGGTACTGAAAAGCATCTGTAAGGCAAAGGACACCATCAATCAGACAAAGTGGCAGCCTAAAGAATAAGAAAAGATTTTTACCAATTCTACATCCCATAGTGAACTGATACCCAAAATATATAAAGAACTCAAGAAACTAAATGTCATCAAACCAGATAATCTAATTAAAAAAATGGGGAACACATCTAAACAGAGAATTATCAATAAAGGAATCGCAAATGGCTGAGAAATACTTAAGAAATATTCAACATCCTTAGCCATCAGGGAAATGCAAATCAAAAACTACTTTGAGAATCCATCTTACACCTGTCAGAATGTGTAAGAAAAATAACAAAAGTGACAGCTCATGCTGGAGAGAATGTGGAGCAAATGCAACACTCCTCCATTGCTGGTGGGAGTGCAAACTCATACAACCACTATGGAAATCAAAATGGCAGTTCCTCAGAAAGATGGGAATCAATCTACCCTAAGACCCAGCTATGCCATTTTGGGCATATACCCAAAGGATGCTCAATCATAACATAAGGACGCTTGCTCAACTATGTTCATAGCAGCTCTATTTGTAATATCCAGAACCTGGAAATAACCTAGATGTCTCTCAATAGCAGAATGGATAAAGAAAATGTGGTACACATGGAATATCACTCGGCTGTTTAAAAAAAATGACATTATAAAGTTCGCAAGCAAATGGATGAAACTAAAAAAAAAAATCATTCAGAGTGAGGTAACGCAGAAAGTTTAATCTATTATGTATTCACTTATAAGGGGATATTACAATCCATCAACTCAAAGAGGTTAAGTAAAAAGGGGGGATCTGAGGAGTGGGAGTGCAGGGATCTCCCTGGGAAGTATAAATAGAATAAATTTTATGGACTGACTGTGAGTGTGTGAGGGCAGGAGTGGGGTGTGGGATCAGGTGTTCAGGGAGATGGGATGGAGGGAGAGAATGTGGGGAAAGATGGTTAGAATCCGGGGGGCATTTAAATTGTGGGTATGGAAACCTAGTGCAGTGGAAACTTCCTGCAGTTTATGAAGGTGAGTCTAGTGAGGACTGCTAATAATGGGGGATTTGGAATCTCAGCTGTATCTCTTGTAGCCAGCCAAGACTTCCATTGTTGGGACTAGTGTGCATTCAGTTGAGTTGTTGGCCAAGGTGTCCATGTAAATCTACAAACAACTCAAACTTTTGTTTGAGTATGCTGCTCAAACAAAAGGCTGCTCTCTGCAAACTAACAATAGGGCCCCGTCGCTGAGAGCAACACCCACACAGCTCATTGAGAATAGGGAAGTCAAGCTGGTGTCTACATGGAGCCCACATGCCTACATTCTAGTACATGAAGGTACTCTGCAGGCTACTGAGAAAATAATGTGGATACAAAGCCAGCCACAAAACTGTGACTCACAATCTGACCTTCTTGCAAAATATGCTGGGGCAATGGTGACACAGAATGTGTGGGAGGGGCCAGCCAATGTCTGATTTGATTAAAGGCCCCCTCCACATGAAGGAGCCCACATCTGATCTTGCTTGGATAACCAAGAACCAGAGACCAGATAGCTCAGAGATCTAGTGTAAAACCAAACACTCCTGGTCTAAAAAAAGGAAAAACTCAATAAAATGATTTCTAATGATATTCTGCTATACTCATAGATCAATGCCTTATGCAGTCATCATCAGAGCGGCTTCCTCCAGCAGCAGATGGGAACACAGGCTAAGACCCACAGCCAGACATGCAGAGAGAGAGAGAGAGAGAGAGAGAGAGAGAGAGAGAGAGAGAGAGAGAGTTTACATTGGAGGTCTCTATCAAGTCTCTTCCTTTGGGGCTCAAGGAATCCTGAGAAAGAGGTGTTGTAAAGAATGTAAGAGCCAAAGGAGATGGAGGGCACCAGAAGAACAAGGCCCTCTGAATCAACTAAGTAAGATACATATGAGCTCACAGAAGCTGAAGCAGAAAACACAGGGCAGACACGGGTCCATACCTGGTCTTCTGCATGTCTATTATAGGCTTTGGCTCTGTGTTTTATGCAAGTCCTGACTCTGAGACTCTGACTCTGGGGCTTGCTCTTGGGACGCTTTTCCTCCTATTGGGTTGCCATTCACAACTTTAACATTACAGTTTTTGCTTCATCTTAATACATTTTATTTAGTCATGTTTGGTTATTACCTCTTAGAAGCCTGTTCTTTTCCAGAAAGGGATTGGATCTGGATGGAGGGGAGGTGAGAAAAACAGATGAGCAGAGGGAGGGGAAACCATAATCAGGATATATGTATGGGAAGAGACTGTTTTCGGTAAAATAAAATAGGAAAAAAATAAAAGAAACAAATCCATTTCTTACCCAAGGTAACAGTTAGTATTTTAGAATTCTTCCTTAGCGTCTTTTCATGGCATGGGGACATGCTGACATCATTGCACACTGGTGTCCCTGACACCTCCTTAACTCCACTTCCACACCAGCACTCCATGTGGATTCCAGGCAGACCCTGATTCATCTAACATCAGGCATCGAGCAGTTGCGTGTGCTACATGATTATTCATGTGTGCGCTTGTGGGGAGCCCAAAGGCCAATGTGTTTTCCTTAATTGTACTCCACTTGACTTTTTTTTTTTTTTTCTGAGACAGGGTTTCTCTATGGAACAGTCTTGACTGTCCTGGATCTCACTCTGTAGACCACAATGGCCTTGAACTCACAGAGATTCTCCGGTCTCTGCCTCCCAAGTGCAGGTTTTAAAGTGGTGTGCTACCACTATCTGGCCTCCGCTAGATTTTTTTTTAAAACAACATTTACGATTTATTTTTATGTGCATGTGAGTGAGGCTGTGTGAACGTGTGTGCCTCACATGCATGCAGGATCCCATGGTGCAGAAGAGGGCATCAGATCCCCTGGAACTAGAGTTATAGACTGTTGTGAGATGCCATGTGGGTGCTGGGAACTGATCCTGGACAGCAGGATCCCCTTGATCTAACTCTCCAGCCATGTCACTTGATTTTTGAGATAGGGTTTCTGGCTGATGTGGCTGGACTGTCAGGCCAGCCAGCCCCAGGGATATCCTGCCTCTGCCTCAAAAATGCTAAAAACAGATTCAACGATTCCAGTCCTGAGCATACACTCAAAGGACTCCATATCCCACTATGGAGATACTTGTACAATCATGTTTATTGCTGTACAATCATGTTTATTGCTGCTCTGTTTGCAATGGCGAAGAAATGAACCCAGCCTCGACATCTGTTAACAGACGGGTAATGAAAATGAGGTGCATATGCACATTGGAATTTTATACATCCACAAATCAAAATAAGTTATAGAATGTCAGGAAAGTGGATGGAACTAGACTAGCAAATTAACTGACATAACCCAGGCTCAGGAAGACAAATGCTGCATGTTCTCTCTCATATCTATGTTCTAAGCATCTCTATTTTTTTACACATGTGTTTAGGTCAGAGAGAGCATATAGAAACTAGGAAACTGGAACGGAGCCTTTGAGAGGAGGGGAAAAAAGGCTTTTGAGGACAGGAGTGTGGAGGGATCACATGAAAATGGACGGGGGCAGTGGGGATGGAAAAGGGTAAGTAGCGACAGGAACAGGACAGTGGGGGAAAGAGGGGCTGGGGGAGATGTGTCAACCAGAAACAGGCATGTATAGAAATGATAGAAGGAGCTGGGAGGTGGTGGTGTACAAGATTAATCCCAGCACTCAGGAGACAAAGGCAGGAGGATCTCTGTGAGTTTGAGGCCAGCCTGGTCTATAAAGTAATAGGGTAAGGTCCAGGACAGCCAGGGCTACACAGAGAAACCCTGTCTCAAAAGCCAATAAACAAAAGAAAACAAACAAACCAAAACAAAACAAAAAAAACCAAAAAAAAAAAAAAAAAAAACTCCAAAAAAAAAACCAAAAAAAAAAAAAAAAAAAAAAAAAAAAGAAAAGAAAAGAAATACCAGAAGGAAACTTTCTTTAGCTGAGACCTTCTGTCGGCCACTGCTGCAGCACTCAGCCCAAGGTTGAGGCGGGAACATCAAGGAGCCCCCAAGCGTGGTTTTAAAGGTGGCAGACCACAGCTGTGTGCCTCTTCTAGCTGCCAGAGCTGCTGGGGGATGCTATGTAGCAGGGCTTATGTAGCAGGGTGTAGGGTGAAAAGATGGAGCCAGGGTTAATCAGCCACACTCTCTGACCCAAGGAAACATGAGGTGTGCCGGGAGATGAGAGACTCCTCTTAAGAGGAACTAGGGTTAGAGAAAGATTTCTTTCTGACTACAGAGAGCTTGAAAACCAATCTTGAGCTTTTTGGCCAGATCCACCGGGAGACCACATCTGCGTTGGTGCAGTTGAAAGAGACTGAGAAGCTTTGGCAGATGAAAAAAGTAAATTCCTGGGACCACAGCTCTTGGAAGCTGGCCATTGCCCTTTCCACATCTAAGACCTGGAACAGCTAAGTGGGCACCGGTGTGGCTGTGCATACCGAGGGCCACGTTCGGAAAGCAAGAGCACACAGTTTTGAGAAAGTACAGCAATTAATTTTTACAATACAAGGGAAATAATATTTAAGAATTCTTCAGCTTTTAATATACTTAACTGTTCAGAGGAATTTGTTGGCAAAATGAGTCTACCTTTTCTTACACTCTTACTAAGAGTGACTGAGAAATCAGCCTCTTTCTTTTTTTTATCCTGATGGGGGTCAAACCCAAGGCCATGTGCATGCAAGGCAAGTGCTCTATCACTGTGTCACACCTCCAGCCATACATGTGTCTCTCTCTTAAGACTCTCCCTGGCCCTGTGAGGGTCCCTCGCATGTACTTGATCAATGGGACCTGAGCAGTCACAACACAGATCAAGTACCCAGTTAGGGTGTGAGTGTCTGCTGGGCTGGACACTAGGTGAGAAATTACTAGTGAAGAGTCAGAAATGTGTCCTAGGCATAGGATGGCCTGGGTGAGGACAAGCAGGGAGTAGCTAGGTGAGGGGCACTCTCGCACACTCTCACATCAGAGAGGCAGCCACCTCTTCCAGGACTAGGAGGAACCAGTTCATTAAAACAGCAGAGTTGTGAAGGAGACCACACAAACAAGTAGATAGATAGGGCATTTTGTGAACATCCCCATGTGGGGGCATATATTGGTTATAAAAAATTATTCCCGTGGTGGAAAAATCCTCACAAGCATGATTTTTGACAAATAAGTGCAAAGAGATGGCACCAAAACCCAGACTGTATCACTTGCTTTTTGGGCCGCTCTATTCCCCCCATGAGATGCTCCTCTTGCCTGAAACAGCCTCAGCAGAGCAGCTTTTCCCCAGCAGAGTTACCTCTGCAAGCACTCCATCAAATTGCTGCATATTAAGGGACATGTGGATATGGATATGCTCTTAGGCACATGTGGATATGGAAAGCAACAGTATCTCGAGGGTTAATATTTGTACTCCGATGGATGAGAGCACTTATTCCACTGTTGGGATGATTGATATTGAGTGTCAGCAATGCAGGCTCTGGAATCCTGGAGAGAAAGTGTCCCGGCTTGTCTGTGAGGAAGTATTTAAATGAGGTTCACTGAGCTGGGTGGACCCACCCTGAGTGTGGGTAGAACCACTTCACCTGCTATGGTCCTGGATCAACAGGAAAAGCTGGTCATCAGGATGCCTTATCTTTAGTCCTAGTGTTGGGAGACTGCAGGTGGATCAATGTGAGTCTAAGGCTAACCTGTTCTACATAAAAAGTTCCAGGACCACCTGCCCAGGGGTGGCATTGCCCACAAAGGGCTGGGTCCTCCCACATCTGGGTTTGTGTCAAGGTGACAAAACCCAAGCAGGATAGCATGCCTCTGCAACCTTCCAAGGCATCTTGGGTTCCCTTCCTCGACTGAAACACCATTGCTGACCTTGTCTGCTAGTTTTCACTACATAAACAGTTCTTGACAGATCAGCAAAAATGCTGTAAGTGGAACCACCCTCTTGTTCCATGTAAATATCATCAATGCTTTAGGATAATTATAGTTATTCGATTCTAATTGGAAAAGATGAAAATAAAATGCTCCATAAAGACGATTTTACACACGAGGGCATTTTACTATCATTTGTCAACAAGCTTGCTGAATTTTCCTAGTACTTACAGTTTTTAGTTTAATTGGTTTAAAAGAAGGAATGCATTGGTATGGGTCAAACCTAAGAGATACATATCTGAAAGCCATGTGATGGGATGTTATATATGGCTTTCTTTGTAATAAATAGCTCAAAACAGAAGCACTCCAAATTGCTGTGGTAACAGGTGGATGAATGACGTGGAATAGTCATGCTGTTGAATATAATAAAACAATAAAAACTGAACAGTGCCATGTGGAGTCTAGGGGTTAATGCTAGGTGTCCTCCTCAATGACTCTCCACCTGTCTTTACAGACAGGGTCTCTCACTGAACTTGGCTGTCCTGACTGTCATCTGAGCTCCAGGGACCCACCTGTCTCTGTAGCCCTTGTTACAGGGTTGCATATGTGTGCCCCTCAGCCTGGCTTTTCATGTGGGTATCAGGGGCGTAACTCAGACCCTCACACTGTGTGGCAGGTGCTGTAATGATTGAGCTATCTCTTTAGTCCCCATGACAGTGATTTTGAGGCATAAAGTTAGACTATGTGATTAGGTTCTTTTATAAAGGTCTAAATAAGAAAAAGCTACTCTATGGAATTAGAAGTCTAGCTGGTTTCCTTTTCAGAGGGACAGAAATTCGTTTTGGAAGGGTACTGCAAGGTGAGAAGCACTTAGCTAGCAATGTGGACACTGCATTTACTTGTTTCTCTGAGAGAGTTGCAGAAGGAAAACTGAGATTTAAAGAGCTCTAGGAGGAAAAGGGCCTTTGACATTTTGTCTGTTGAGAATTGCACCTTGTCCCTGGGTAGGGCAGGATGGGTCAGTGTACATGGACCTGTGCCATGAGTCTCCTATTGCAGATGGGAAAGAATTTTCCTGAGGCCTTCCATGACCTGGCAAGCTGGTGTTGCACAAACTCTTGGTTGCCTATCAGTCATCTTTGCTCTCATTTCTCTAAGTTACTTTTCCTTATCAGTTTTGGCTGCTTAGAGCAGTGTTCAGGTCTGATAGGCACAGCCAGGTATCAGTGTAATTAATTTTACAGACCTTCCTCACAGTCCTAACTTATCTAAGACATAAGGTGACCTGAAAGGCCAGTTTGGATTGGTGTTGGGTGCTGCAGCAAGGGGTCTTCTTAGTTTAGCTGATTTTCTTTCACTTTGACAGGGTATAGTTCACATGTTACAATCCCTCCCCAACATAATATTTCTATTAATTATTTGGGAGTTTCATACAGTGCACCCATATCACACTCATTTCCCATTCTACTTAGGTCCATCCTCCCACCCTTGTACCCTCCCCACAAAAGAAAAAAAAAGTGTACAAATGGACTTTGGGAGCCCATTCCACAAAGAAGGATACTCTCTCAGTCTAGACACATGGGGAGGGCCTAGGCCCTGCTCCAAATGATGTGACAGACTTTGAAGATTCCCCCATGGAAGGCCTCACCCTTCCTGGGGAGCAGAAAGGGGATGCGATAGGGGGTGAGTAGGGGGCAGGGGAGGCAGGGAGGGAGAGGGAACTGGGATCGATATGTAAAACAAGGCTGTTTGTAATATAAATTTTTAAAAAAAATGTAAAGGAAAAAAAAGAAAACCTAAAACCCAAAAATAAAAAGAAAGGAAGGAAGAAAGGAAGGAAGGAAAGAAGGAAGAAAGGAAGGGAGGAAGGAAGGAAGACAACAATTCCAACGTGTGTTGCCCATTCACTCATTGGAGCATGATCAAATTCCCAGTGGCCAGCCCCTTAGAGAATACTGAGTCATTGTTCCCCCACCCCTCTCTCCTATCAACTGAGAAGAATTAACTTAAGCATCTTAATCATGACTTTGTTTGTTTGTTTGGTTGGTTGGTTGGTTTTGTTTTGGTTTTTTGGTTTTTCGAGACAGTATTTCTCTGTGTATCTCTGGCTGTCCTGCAACTCACTCTGTAGACCAGGCTGGCCTCAAACTCACAGAGATCAGCCTGCCTCTGCCTTCCAAGTGCTGGGATTAAAGGTGTGTACTTTCACTGCCTGGTTTTATCACTGTTTTTGAGGACTCTTTTCTGTAGCTTCCTGTTTGGACTGCTTCGCATGCGTGTGCGTGTGCGTGTGCGTGTGCGTGTGCGTGTGCGTGTGCGTGTGCGTGTGCGTGTGCGTGTGCGTGTGTGTGTGTGTGTGTGTGTGTGTGTGTGTGTGTTTGGCTGCTTATCACAGAAGCCTTCAAAGTCTCCCATTCTGAGATATGAGTCTGCTGTAATCTATGCCACTGCCCATAACAGCTGTTGACATCATGGGCCACAGACGTCCACAAGGCCTCCAGCAGAGCACAGAACACAAACCTCAGTTAACATGGTCCCGCACCACGGACGTCACTGTGGCTTCCTTCCAGATGCAGCTCAGATCATGGACACCAACATGGCCTTTGGCTACCGCACAGACCGAGGTTACCAACATGTCTTCTGGCAGCAGCATGAACCATGGAGGTCTTTCGTGGAGGCTTAATCCAGACAATGAACCACTCTTCATCTTGGATGTCTTGTTTCTGAGAGCCACGATGATTGCGCAGCTGGGCAATGTGTTCCAGGACAGAGCTTGCACATGCTCCAGGCTGCTGCACACCATGCTGCAAGCCCTGCTCGGCAACGACATGCTCTTTTGTCTAGCGTGGCTCCCATACTTGTTGCCACAACGTCATCTCTAATGCTGCCTCTCTGTGGAGCGCACTGTTCTGATCTGCAGTCCTTCCCATCTCTCTATCGCACATTCATTTATTAAAATCACATTACACACACACACACACACACACACACACACACACACACACACACACACACACACACACACCTTGTCCCCAAAGCTTTACGCGCAAATTTTGAGGCACCATGAATACTATGGACCGTCATCGTGTCTCACCTCCAGTTTCCTGTTGTTGCCCAGAGTTAGGGTGGTCTTACAGCTGAGCAGTGCGTCTGGGGCACCATCTGTGGGAGCTCCAGGCTGCTGCACCCCTCCCCGTACTCGTCTCTGTCCTCCCAGCCTGCTAACCCGGCACAGCAGTGGCAACAGCGGCTTCTGTGTGTTCATTGGTGCCACAGAACCAATGGGTGGTTAGGAGGCAAAAAGGGCCCCGAGGTGGCCTGAGCCCCCATGGCAGGTTCAGGACCAGCCCTGCTCGGCAATGGCACCGACATGCCCCTTTGTCCAAGGCTGGACTCCCATACCCTTTGCTATGCCATCTTTCCTTCCAGTTTTGTGAGTGAACTTATAAAAACATCTTCCCACGGCACTAGCCTCTTTTCATCTGTTCTGGAGTGCTCAGCAGCTCCATTTTCTGCCACCTTTTCTTCCTTTGAAGCCTCCGTGGACCCAAGCAAGCCTCTGTGGGGCTCTTAGGCGCCTTGGAGCAGTTCTTCCCACCCAAGGGTGCCAGTGGCCACCATCATCTTGTCTTTCTTCCACTAATATACACATTACAACTTTGTTTCTACTTTTTGTTTATTCTTTTGAGGCTAGCTTTGGACTCATTACCTAGCCGAGGATGACCCTCAACTCCTGATCCTTATGCCTCTACCTCTTGAGTCCTGGGATTACAGACATGCACCACGATGTCCAGTCTATTCTGTCCTTGGGACAGAGTCCAGGGCTTTGTACATGCTAAGAAGTTTCTACCAACTGAGCTACATCCCAGCCTCACAAAGTAATCTCTGTATGAGTGTAAAATTCTATGAGATTTGAGCATTGTATCCAATTGTGCGAACTTTCCTACCGCCACTGGCGGCGGCGGCGCTTACACATTGACACCCCTAGAAATTCCCTCATGCCCCTTCTTAGACCATAGCTCCTCTGATTCAGATCATCTATTCCAGCATGTCAAATGCTTTTGAAGTCTTCCTTTCATGAAGCACGAGGTACATGAATCTGTTCATGGCGTCCTGATCAGCTGCCCACACCGTCTCATTGCTGAACGGCAACCAACACATTGTAAAAGCACAATTTAGCTATTAAATCACCAGCTAGGGCACATTTGGACTATTTTCGGGGTTGGGTGATCATGAATAGCTGCATACAGAATTGTGTGTGTATGCAAATGTATGTAAATATGCATATAGAAGCCTGAACTCAAGCTCAGGGTCTTCCTCAATTGTTCCCCATTCTGGTTTTTGAGACAGGGTCCATCAGCAAACCTGCCAGAGCTCACTGATAAGGCAAGAACAGCTGGCCAGCAAGACATAGGATTCTACTGTTTCTACTTCCTCAGCACTGGAATTACAGGTGCACGCCTCCATGCCTGGCTTTTCAATGTAGGTGCTGAGGGTCTAGAATCAGCTAAAGCCCAAACAGTTAGGCATGCCTGTGAGGGATGATTCAGGTGACCTATAGATATAGAAATGTTACTGTATTTACATACAATAGAACAAGCTATTTTCGTTTTTTAACTGTTATTTATGTCCTCCCTTCCTCTCTCCCTCCCTCTCGCTCTCCTTTCCCCTTCCTCCCTCCCTCTATGAGTTTTGCCTGCATGCATGCCTGTGTACCTCTTGTGCCAGGGATCCACAGAGGCCTGAAGAGGGCTTCAGATCCCCTGCAAGTGGAGTTACAGACAACCATGAACCATAAGTGGGTGCTTGGGAACTAAACTCAAGTCTTCAGGAAGAGCAGCTAGTTCACTTAAGCACTGGGCTATCTCTTTAGCCCTAACAAATTATTCTCTAAGGTTTCTATATACATTCATTTTATCACTAGCAAGAAGTCTTTTAAGGCTTAAAGTGCTCAGTTGTTTGGACCCCTGGTCATCTCCTGGTAGCAAATCCATGTTTTTTTTTTTTTTTTTTTTTGTATCTTTTTTTGCACAGGAGATCCACAGATGCATACATCCAAACATCCACTCCCAATGGCTTTACAATGTTACCATTTGTTAACTCCCTCTGAAAAACACACCTCCAGCATGCCTCAAGAGAATGTTTCCAATTGGTGTCTTCTCCAGGACATCTAATATCTGCTTTGAAGAGTTTCCAAAGGTCATGATTTTTACAATCAAGTTTCTCCCTTGGAAGATATGTATGGTGTGCTCAATCCTCCTTGATATGATAGTATTGAGTTTGGTCTGCCCAAATAAGGGCAGCAAGTAGCAGGCCTGTTTTAGTTTTGTGGGTTTTCTAGTTACTAATTCATGAGGTTAGAGTCTATGAATTCTAGAATAGGCTACCCGAATGGCTCCCAGGTTCAGCCTCTCAGCCAGGGCCATCCAAGGGTCCCAGAGAATGTACCTAATTTGAGTTTTACAGTTACATCTACTTTTCTTGGAAGCTGGAGAGTGGGGCAATTTAAGTTTTGATTAAATGATATCACTGTGCCAAGTTTCTGAATAATTTGCAAGTAAATGTGCACCTTCAACACAGGAACCACTGACTGTTAGCCCTAGTGGAAGAAGCATTGTCCAAGTTTTTTTCTTTTTTTTTAACCTGGCTATTGCAGTGGCTTTTCTGCCTAAGATGGCTTCACCATTCTGAAAATTTATAAGCAATCCATAGCATTTGTTCGTAGTCTTGTAACTTGGCTAAGTGGATAAACCCCATCTTTAAGTGTTAAGAGTCTTCGGGGATAGGACTTGCCTTCACAGTTTTACCGTCTGGGTCATGAGGACAAGAGATGAAATATAAACCTTCCCCATCTCCAGATTCCAGGAAGACTTTTCCCCACAAGTTTATTCACTGTACATTCCAGTCAGCGTTTGTACCCATTTGTGATGCGACAGTAGCAGTCTCAAGTGCCGTAAGGAGCATGGCGATAACTGTTCTTCGGAAAAGTCTGAGTTTAGCTGCTGCTGCTCTTTTCTGCACTGTGACTAAACGCTCAGAAACAGATTGCGTGGGAAAGCCATTTCACTTTTTCTCATTTCTCCCATCACAAGTAACACGGATAAGTCAACTGCTGCTTTTGTTTAATGATCTGTCAATACCTTCCGCATCATTGCCCCTACTCTGCTAACGTTTAATGCAGACACATCTTCTGAAGGCATAGACTCCTCTTCTCCACTTTTAAAATTTTAGGGTAACTTTTGGTAATAATTAGAAACCTAATTATTACTCTGCAACACAGTAAACATCAGCAAGAGCGCTGTGTCAGGCCCTCATCTTCTACTGTTCTCTTCAGTTAGGCTGACACTGACACCCTTGACTAATGTGATCCTCCTGCCTCAGTCTCCCAAGGAGATGAGATTATAGTCGTGTCTGCTTCACCCAGCTCCACTAGATCAGCAGATGCTCTTGAGCAGAGTGGTCATTCCTTAAGCAATGCACTACAGTCTTCATTAAATGGTGATTCCCTCCCCCCCCCAGGCTTTCCTTTTTAAATCATATTCTGCCATTTACACTTCAAGAACAGGGTGGATCTTCTCAAGGGTTTAGCCAGGGGAAATGACCTCAGGGTTAGGGCTTTATATTGAATAGCATTATAACTTCTTGGGAACATGATCTTTGTTTGATTGTTTATAATAAGTCATCTTTATTTGGTCTGAATCAAAATTACCCAACCAACTACAATATTGAGATGATTACAAACAGTCATTAACCAATGGAAACTTCTGCAGAGTGTGGAAGTTTAGCCATATGGTTAAATATATTAAGCACATGTGCTGCAGAAATCTTTCCATCTTCTTGAACATTACAGTGTTTCAGTAATTGTGCTTAATTATGAGGTGTGTGGGAGCTCCATGCAACTATACCACGTATCCTGAGCAAACCAGGGTGCATGGCTGCCTCTGAGAGAAATGTATCTAGTTGTTCCAAACAAAGGGAAACAATGAACAATCTATTTGAGGAGATGTAGCAAGATGGTCCAGCTGTTTACTGCAAAGTAGAATTGGAGATTGAGTGTTATTAGAACGGGATGCTGCTGGAAACCTAGGAACAGCTTTATGAATGGTTATTAAGTCTTACCCACGCCAATATTTTCTGTACATGTGATATAATAGGGAATTCATTAGGGGAGTTGGCTCATGTAGCTACAGAGGCTTAGAATTCATGGCAGGCCCTTGAGTAGGAGATGCTGTAATATGTCATTGGCTTAGTCCATATTTGAAAGTCCAAGGGCCTGGCCTGATCAGTGGTGTGAGTCCTGAAGGTCAATGACCAGAGAGTGACTCTGTGTTTGGATAAGTGTCTTTTACACAGCTGGAGCTGGTTCAAAACAGGACATTGATGTTAGATGCCAAATAGATTTACATTCCAGAAGCATTTTCCTTCCAGAAGACCAGTTACCTGGCCCAAAGGACACAGAATGAACACCAGGAACTGATGCTTTAGGTCAACCTTCCTGCTCCTTGAGAGGCAGTGTCCTCCCGATTTCACAGGTCTGGAGAGATGGCTCAGGGGGTAAGAGCACTAGCTGCTCTTCCGGAGGATTTGGGTTCAATTCCCAGCAACCATATTGCAGCTCACAGCCATCTATAGTGGGATCTGATGCTCTCTTCTGGCATAAAGGTGTACATGCAGATACAACACTCATGTAAACAAACAAACAAATAATTCTTAAAAAAAAAAAAAAAAAGAGTGAATCTGTACTCAAGGCCCACAGCTGCACTGGCGAGGCGGGTGCTCCTTTTCTCTTAAATAGTATTTATTTGTTTGTTTATTTGCATATCTTAGGGCTTGTGTGTGTTAGTGTGAGAGTACCTACACAAGCACTTGCACAGTGTGTGCCAATGTGCATGTGTGGAGACCAGAGGAAAATTTTGGGGAGTCAGCTCTCTCTTTCTACCATGTGGGTCCCAGGAATACAACTCAAGTGGTCAGGCTTGTTGGCAGCCATCTTGCTGGCCCAAGCTCTTCTTGTCTGATTCCTTCCTATGTTGTGGGCTCACCCTCTCAAAAGGAGCTGGTCATTGTCAAATGATCCGGGAGGGTGACCAGATTCCACAGGGGACTGTGCTATGTGTGGAAAGTCTGCCCCCACCCCCCCATGCTTTCCATATGGTGTGCTTGACTTCCTCGTTGTTGCAGGGCTTGAAAATGAGTTAATACAGCACAGCCCTACAGCACTTTGGTCTCATGCAGGGGACATACACCCTCCTCTATGGCACAAAACTCCTGGGGCATGCTGTGAACGAGGTAGTACCCAGGCCCACAGACCCTGTGTTAGTCAGTTCTCTGACACTGTGACAGACTCCCTGAGGTAGACAACTTATGAGGAGGAGAGGTCTCCTTGGCTCACACTGTGGTGGCTCCAGTCACTGGGCAGTTGAACTGAACTCATGCTAAGGGGTGTGTCATGGCAGGACGCAAGCCAGTAGGGAGATGGAAAGGGGCCTGGTTCCTGGTGTCTTGTTTAGGTGCACACCCCCAGTAGCCTAATGTCTTTCCATTGGAACTCACCTATCAGGAGTTCTACCATGTCCTAGTAGTGTCACAGGCCCACAGCTGAGCATTCACACACAGGCTTTCTTGAGCAACATTCAAGATTCAACGTGTATAAGAACTGTAGGTGGCCTAAATAGGGAAGAAGTCAGCTACAAATTTCAGGTGGTTCCTGCAGTTCTGAGAGAGCACTGTCTGGGGAGTGTCCTTGTGTGTGAGAAAGGACAGAGCAGAGGTCTGCCCTACTAGTAGGTCTAAAGTCTACACAAGATCTGGACGGCTGGTTCTTTGTAACGTGCTGGGCAAGGATGGACTGGCATCTTGCCTTGAACCCGCAGATCTTCTGTGATGACCCTCAGGGCTTCCCTCTTTCATTGTGAACATTTTGCACCTGGTGCATTTGAAGGGCCATCTAAAGACCTCATCCTCCAGGCCTCCTCACCCACAGCACCAGAAAGAAGTCAGGAGTGGGAAGTACCAACCCTGCAACTAGCAGGGCCCAGTAGGATGGGGCACTGAGCCCATCACAAAACACTCACCCATTTGCCAACACTTCCCTGCATATGGATATTTAAATTGTTACCTTCTGCAATGCCTGATTGCAAAACCACGCATAAACTTACAGAGGCTAAGCTTTTCCCTCCCTACTCGTCTATTTTTGTTCTTTGCTTCCCTGCTTTGATTGTTTTATAAAACGGCACTTAATCCCATTCCAATTTTATAATAAATATATGTAAGTGTCCCCATTTCCAAAATCAAACGTAGTTTTTTTTATTACTACATACAAGTTGGCTTGCTGATTTGGCATAAAAATATATCTTCTGGAGGCACAGTGTATAGCTCAATAGTGAAGCAGGGGCTTGAGTTCAACCCTTAGCACCAAAAAATATTTTCAAATCTTATGGATTCCTAATAAGACACAACTGATGATAGCTCAAGCATCAAAGCCATTAGAAAGCTGGGATATATATATGTCTTCTTGCCCCGGAGAGAGCTGACAGTTGGGGGTTCTCCATCTCTTCACAGAGTCCTGGAGGTCCCAGCAGGTAGTCTCCTAGTGAACTTACTCTTAGGGGCTTTGGAGCTGAAATATCTAACAAAAAGTTCAGCAACCAGAATTCATTCCAGCATCATCCAGGACTAATGACAACGTCTGCTCCATTCCCAACATTTGCAAACCCAGCCATACCTAGACAGTCTCATGCACTTGCAGCTTCCCTCAGGATGGCCAGGTGGTTGGATGAAGAATGGCTAGTTCATGTCACCATTCCCGTCACTTTTGCTTCTTCAAGACTAGACTTCTAGATAGACAGCAAAGAAGAAACCTGATGTAGGAGCAGCAGGTGGAGGAGGCCCAAGAAGGATCCAGGCCAAGTGACAAGAATCGCCAATGGCCTTCTCAGCCCATTGTTGGAGTCTGTCACCAAGGCCGTGTCTACAGGAAGCTGAAGACAGAGACTGACGTACAATGTGTCAGGCCTGCACTGTCTCTGGATTGCCTTCTCTGTGAATGAATGGGCAAGGCCAGAGGGCTCCAAGCCCTCTAAAGACAAGGGCAGGCTGCACAGCTGTGGTAGCATTAACCTACACACAGGGTGGCCAAAAAAGCAGTAAGTTAAACTCTAAGCATAGCTATTGACAACTGGGAAACACCCAATATGCATATTTAAGGGATTCTGGGGTTTAAAGGAAAGCACTGCTTGGCTCATCTGTGCTTCCTTCCCACCCATCTCCATCTCCCTGTGGGAAGACTTGACTCTTGGGCATGTTCCTCTGTGAAGGTGGGACATTGAGAGGCGGATTTGTGACAGGCTGTCTGGCTAACAGCAAGCACTCGAGGGTTTCTGTGTTAATGCCATTTGTCATACTTAAGTGTGGGTGAAGCTGACTTCCATTTGAGGTGATGGTACCTGCAGAGGGGCTTGTGTCAGGGACAACCCACACTGTTCATTTCGATATCAGAGCAGTTAGGAACAAAGCAGCCTTCCAAAGGCTTTCTTCCGCTGCAAGGTGCAATACGCTTTCAGCTAAAGTAAAAATAAATAATTTAAACTGGATTCTTCACCACATCTTACTATGAAACATTTGCATACGGGAAAATTAAACAAAAAGCTGAGGAATTTTCTAGTCCCAAAGCAACAGTAGATGAACATCTATCCAGCTTGAAAAAGCAACCAGGCTCAGTCCAGACAAGCATGTCTAAACGCATGCCTCCTAGCTCTGCTTTGCTTCTACAACTAAAATCCATAGAAATAATTCAGTAGGTGAGCAAATGGGAACTCAACATGGGGGCCGGGGGGCGGGTGGAGGAAGTCTGGCTGGAGAGCTCAGGGTGGGGGCTGATGCTGCGAGTTCCTTGAGGGTGTTCTAGCTTCCATGTATTTGTGTCTGCAATCTAGACACAAGCATCACAAGCAAGGCTGGGACCTGGGGGACTCCGCTGGAGAGGCCGCCAGAAGCCCAGAAACTCAGTTCCTTTATAATATCTGCTGCTGGAATGGGGAAGGGTATTATCTAGTCTCAGCAGGAGGTCTCTGTAGGGGGCAGTCTCAGGAAGCAATTATCCTGGCCAAGAATCCTGAGGCTGATACAGTCTACATACACTGACAACACCCTTGTTCTGGAGAAGGGAAGGCTTTGCCATTCTCATGGGCCTAAAGTAGTGGTTCTCAGCCTTCCTAATGCTGCAACCCTTTAGTACAGTTCCTCATATTGTGGTGACCCCAACCATAACATTATTTTCATTGCTACTTCATAACTGTAATTTTGCTACTATCATGAATTATAATATAAAGATCAATCTGATATGCAACCCTGTGAAAGGATCTGTCCATCCCCAAAGGGGTCTGGAGCCACAGGTTGAGAACTTCTGCTCTAAGGCGTTGGTGTCTGGGACAGGACTGTAATCATATCAAGGATGCTCAGATACACATACAGTTAGGACTCATCCACTCTCCACACAGGCCTACCCGAAAGCTCAGCTAAACAGAGCTGTAAGAAATCTTCCCTCTTCTAACAGGACAGGGAAATGGGCAGCTCATGGGACAGAATGCTTTTTACTCAGGCCTCCTTAACTCCCAGCTGAACACACTCCAGTCACCACAGCTTCAGGGAAACCTGTACAGAGAGCCTCAACTCCCGCCCTGCCCAGCAGGAGGCAGCAGCCCAGAGGTACATTTTTTCTTTTGTTAGAGGACTAAGTGAAGGCCCGGAAGGCAGTGTACTCCAGCTTTCGCCCGTTAGCACCTTGTGACCGATGGCTGTACTCATTTTGTTCTCTGGCATGGTGGTAGAGGTGTGGGGGCATCTACCCCAATAGTCAGTCATAAAGCAGGAAGAGGATCTTAGAAAGGTAGGACCTGGCGGAAGTCAGCCTTCAGACCTAGACAGACAACTGGCTAGACTCAAAAGAGCCAAAACGCTTTGAAGGGCTCTAACAGGCCCAAACATGGCCTGTAGGTACTGCCCTTCCGCTTCTTTCTCGTGCTAAGCCCCTAAGCTCCTTATTTCACCACTTCCTCATGCCTGACTCATTCCTGGGGCTAACTACCAAGGTCCAGCTATCAATATTCATTGTTTGGCTACACCAAGTAACATGTCCAGTTAGGACTTACCAATTCATCCTAGCATGGACTTCCCCCCTTTTTCCTTAAAAAAGCACTCCTGCTTGCCCCTCCTGGGAAATAAAATCTCCTTTGTGCTGAGAATTCAGGGTCTGGGTGTTTTCTGTGCCGACTTTGAGGCCCCTTCATGTTTTAATTAAAGCGCCGCAAGGTATTCACATATACACACATGCACATTCCACTGTCAGAGTTAGAGGAGCCTGTAGGGACCACACACACAAGCCAGATCCTAGCATCACTGCCAGAGATCTGAACAAAAGTGTGCCTACACCTGCCTCCTCACCAAACAGGGAGCCAGGCCCCCAAGGTCACCACACAACAGCCCAGAGATGCAAGACACCGACAAAGGCCACTCGTGTAGTCTTCCAATGTTTTCAAACCTCCAGCATGTTGTTCTTCAATAGCCAGGGCCAATAAACCAGTGTTTCCAGGCATTTTCAGAGTTTTCGAAATGATAATGTTTAACAAGAACTTCTAGCAATCTTCACACTCTGTAACTTTCATAGTTAAATTATTTTTAAAGAATAAAAGACATTGTGCTTAGCAGTACTCACAAAGAGCAACATCCTGCAGGAATAATAATGAAAATATGGTGTAAAACCCAGGTTTTTCAGTCAGGTCACAGACTCTTGGACTTAAGTGTGGGCTCTGTCCCTTTAAGAACTCATTTGCACTGAAAATGTGGTACAGCTTGAGACAGTGCTCAAAGGGCTTACACAAACATCACTTATGTAAACTAGTTTGTTGTCCCCAAAAAGCAAGTAGCAAGGGTTCCACTGGGCGTGCTCAGAAAGCTGTCCTGAGGTAAGCCTGTTAGGGTCCCTTTAGCGTTCCATTGCCTTGACAAACCAGTGAAGGCAAAGAATTTACAAGGCCCAAAGGTTCCTCTCCGTTCACAGTTCTGGAAGTTTCTGTCCTTGGTTGTTTCTCCTCATCATTTTGGGCTGTGGCAGAGCAGAAGATGACAGGGAGCTGCACACCACACAGTGACCAAAAAGTAGAGAGAAACAGGAAGGGTCAGAGTCCCAACATCCTCTTTAGTGGTATGTTCCCATTGACTTAATTAGATCACATCTCCTAATGTTCCTACCGCCTGCCAGTAGCCCTGCCAGCTGGGAACCAGATCTTCCACACAGGTGTGTGTGTGTGTGTGTGTGTTTTGAGTATTTAACATGCAAACCATAAACCGGGCGTTGGTGACACATACCTTTAATCCCAGCACTAGGGAGGCAGAGCTCTATGAGTTCGAGGAAATAAAAAAAGCAAACCATAGCAGCCATAACCTTGGTCCACCTAGGTCCATCTTAATTGGAGTCTTCATGTAGAGCTAATGGAAATGTAAAAATAATACACTCACTCTGGAAATTGGTTTGACAGCTGTTTTTAAAAACTGAGCATGCTCTAAGCATACAACCCAATATATAGAACCTTGTATATGCAGTCTCATAACAGTTTTATTTGTCACACTCAAAGAGTGCAATCAACCTAAATGCTCTTCAGAGAGCAAGAGGTTGAATAAATGCTGGAATATTCACAAAGGAAATTTTACTGAACAATAATAAAAGGAATGCAACAGCTGGAATCGATCTCAGGGACACTGGGCTTAAGGAGAACAGCCTGTGTGAGTTTACAGGGTCCTAGGAGATGGAGAACAGGCTAGGCACTTCCAGAGGACAGGACAGGGTAGGGGTGCAGGGATAGGTGAGAATGCAGGGTGGGGCTATGAAGTTCTTCAGGGGTGATGGAAGGTGGTAGTCTGCTTAGAAAGAAAAGTTTGTTTTAGGTCACAGCTTTGAGTGTTCCAGTTCACAACTGAGCCACTTGTTTGGGGAGCTGTCATTAAGGAGGGGGCATACAATGAAGCAAAAGTGTTCCATCATGGCTGGGAAGCATGAGGGTGACTGTCACTGGGGCACATCCAAGCCTTGACCACACCAGCCTTGGGAGGACACTTTTCCCACCCTCCGAATTCAGCAGTATTTTGACTTTCACTTACTAGAGTTTTAAAATATGCTCAGGTTCCCCACCCCCTTCATATTTTCAGTCCTATGATGGCTGGTGATGGATTAGTAGGCTGCAATAGCTTTAACTGTGCTGCTATGTCTTGAATAGTATGATGTCATTCTGCCACAGTGGGTTGTTTCATCCTTGCTGAGTGGTACTAGGGACTGTGCCTCTCAATAGGAAGATCTTCTCAATAGGAAGATCCTTGCCCAGCTCCAAATCCCCAAGAGATGTCCTGACAGATGCAACCCAGAAAGGCAAGGAACATGGAAAAACAGGGTCGCATGACTCCAGAAGACCACCATGGCTTCTCAGTGACTGAACTCAAAGACACTGAAATGAGTAATATGACTGATGAAGACTTTGAAGTTTTGTGGCAAAAATGATGGATGGCCTAAAAGAAGTTACAAACAAACATATCGATTTAATTCAGGCCCTAGAGACAAAAGTCAGCAACACAGAGGGAGAAGTCAGCAGGGTGAATACGTAAACCAGTGATAATATGGACAAAATCTTGAGCAATGTGGAAGAAAACATTGTCTAGGAAATTCAGATTTGAAAAAGAGACAGACATGTTGGAAATGACAAACTTACTGAATCACAGAAAAACATAGACTTGACAAAGAAAGATTCACCAGGATGGAGAAGGCTGAAGGGATGCTGTGTCCAGACTTCAATAATGAGAAAAGGGGAGCTGAGCATGACCGTGGCATCTATGAACCCCTGGACATGGTCAAGAGACCCCAAAAGAGAAGGGACTGAGACAGACAGTAAAGACACAGAGAATACTCTTCCATAACTCAGTGAAGGTATTGCAGAAACATCCTCAAATTGAGAGAAATAGGCGTTTAGACACTAAGAGGCATCTGGTGCCTCAAGTAGACGTGACCAGGGGAGAATACTCCCATGATATACTATAATGAAGATGCCGAAAATGCAAAGTAAAGAAACAACACCAAAAGCTGCAAGAAAAAATGTCAACTCAATTACAAATGCATAAATATCAGCATAGCACCAGCACCCCTTAAGATCAGGAAACCATGGAAACTAGAGGAACACTATCCATCTGTCCCCTTTCAATCAAGCTTTCTTGTTGGCCTAGAGATCACCATATATACAAGGCTGGCTGGACAGAGGTCCAGGGATCTGCCTGACTCTGTCTCCCCAGCACTGGGACTGTAAGTGTGCACCACCACGCCCAACATTTTTATGTGGGCTCTGCAGATAGAACTCAGATCCTTCTGCTAGCAAGGCAAACACTTTACTGACTGAGGCCCTCTCCCCACCAGCCTGGAAAGGAAGAGATAGGAAGGGATGCATGTAATAGGAAAGCAGAGAGGAGACTAACAGGGAGGGAAGCCAGCTGTGAGGAGGAGCATTGGGGGGGGGGGAGAAAATGAGAACAAAGCATAGCAACACATACATATAAAGAAGATGAAACTTCGTGTGTGAAAACATAAAAGAGATATAGAAAACAAAGAAACAAAAATATCCATGGATATTTTCAGGTACCTTTCAGGAGCTGGCATTTCCATGAATTCTGTATTTGTAGTTAACAATGTTATCTCAGCCAGGGGAACCTTGTCTAGTGGTGGGGTCTTTAGCTTGTATGGCTAGACAGCTGCATTCTGTCTTATCTCCTTTATTCAGTACCTATGGGATTTTACAAAACCTCCCTTTTGTATCACTCAGCCTCAACTCTCCATCTGGAGCCCAGAGGGAATCACAGTCTAACCTCCCTAACTTTGTCAGTGCTAACTTCAGCTGCCTAGAGCTTGGGCCCCACCACTTCGGAATCTCACATGGGAATCCATACTCAACCCCCCTCAGGACTTGGCTGTCAGAACATCCTTGCTGAGTTGTTGGGTGTACAAAGACTTCTCAGGGGAGACACCACTGTGCTTCTCATGAATGTTGACTTGTTTTCAATGCTTCAGAAATGGATCCTTGTCCAACTCACTTAGAAGCAAAGTGAAAACCAGCAATAGTGATAAAATTCAGAGCCTGGCGGTGGTGGTGCATGCCTTTAATCCCAGCAATCAGGAGGCAGAGGCAGGTGGATCTCTGTGAGTTTGAGGCCAGCCTGGTCTACAAAGCTACATGGAGAAACTCTGTCTTGACAAACTATAAAAAAATTAAAAAAATAAAATAAAATCCAGCAGTCGGGTGTGGTGGTACAATCCTAGTAATTTTGGAGGCAGAGACTGGTGCATCTCTGTGAGTTTGAGGCCAGTCTGGTCTATAAGGAGAATTCAGACAGCCAGGGCAGTTACACAAAGAAACCCTGTCTTGGGAGAAAACAAAATAAAATTCAGTTGTTTCAAGAGAATCTCCAAGAATATCAAGACGCCATGGAAGACTGTGTTTAGGATGGGAAGGCTCACAGGCTGCCACCCAGCTGTTCAATGGAAGCTCCTAGATTCCAGTTCAGCGATGTTTATCCTGGAATGTGAGAAGTCTCAGCCTCATACTTTTTCCCCTGTTGGGAAGGGCAAGCTCCATCTCCATGGACCTGGTGATCAATTGGCAGAGCAAACTTGGTCAGGGAATATATTTGTCTGTCTGTCTATCTCTGTATCTCTGTCTGTCTGTCTCTGTCTCTGTGTCTGTGTCTGTGTCTGTCCTCTCTCTCTCTCTCTCTCTCTCTCTCTCTCTCTCTCTCTCTCTCTCTCTCTCTCACACACACACACACACACACACACCCAATAAGCCACTAGGTTAACATTTTGCAAAGCAAATAAAACAGCTTTTGTAAAGCCTTCCAAAGAGACATTGTGTGAACATGTGTGTCTCTTAGAGTAGGGGTACTGAGAGAAGAACGTGGAAGCCAGGTATAGAGATGGGTCTCCCAACACCCACCAGTTCAGTTGGGTTCATCATGGCCTTTTATACGGTATTAAAAGCCCCATCTTTACACACTACAAGCTGCTTTCTGCTACATCTTAGCAAAAAGAAGTCTGCCCTCAGGGTTAGATGCTGTTAGTCTGTCAAAGGCATGCCATAGTAAAGAGCTTTTGTGATGGACAAGGGGCTACTAGGTTTGAAAGGCTTTGTTCCAGAATGAGGGTTATACATCAAAAGTGACTTGTCTGTTTTGAAGTGTGCAAGGCTGCTGGGTATTCCTATTGTCGGAGGTACTTTGTCCAGCACGGATGCTCATGTAATCCTGCTGCAGAGGGACCTCTGGGGTCCATATCACCCCCACTGATATGGGAACCATAGTGAGAGTCAACTCTCAGAGCACCCATTCCTTAAGTATCTAGGCCATCAGCAATTGTGCTATTAAGCAGGGTTTGTACCTCTTAGAAAGAAAAGTTTCACATTCAACTCTGAGGCAAGAAAACATGACCTCAGAACCAAGCATGTGTTCTTCTTCTAACTGAGCCCCATACTCCAGTATGAGACATCCTCCTGTCAATCATCTTTAAAGAGACTACTGCATGGAATTCCAGTACAGTCGGAAAACCTACAACACATTCTTGCAGCGGAGTTTCACAAATGTAATTAAACGTGAGAAAATTAAGTTTTCCTTTATGACCATTAAGTACTTGCAGAATAAGTAGCACAAATATTGTAAGTCAAAGGTACTTTCAAAAAACAAAGGGGATGCCATGGCACCCATCTCTCAAGGAGAAGGAAGATCATGGATATGCAGAAGATCCAGTGCCTGGTCAAGCATTGTACAGCTTAGCAAAATAGGGACAGAATCTTTTATACATATATTAGAAATTTGCCTAGGTAAAATCAGAGAACAGAAGCATAGGGGAATAGGTGTAGCCATGGGGGATAAATACACCAGCAGAAACAGCCAGTTGGCTTAAAGGAAAAGGAGAAGCCAAGAACATCCTTCTTGGTGATTACTCAAAGATGTTTCCCAAATGATGAGATTTCTGTGCTAGAGAAGGATGCGGGTAGGATGAGTTATCTCCTTATTCAACAAAGATTAGTGAATAATGGGGCATTTAGGGGGAGCAGGGAATTCCAAGAAACTCTGGGACATGGCCTGAGTTGACCTTAACACATGGTTTAGATTTCAAATTCGAGTGTATGTGTTGACAGCTTGGCTCCTAGAGCAGCAATGTTCAGAGTTGGGGCTTTGAAGACAAGTGGCTAACATGGGGTTCTAACCTCATGTCTCCAGTCATGGGTTCATAGCTTACATGGCTTTTAGGAGGTGGACATAACTTTACCAGAGGAGACTCAGTAGAAAGGCTAGGTCACTGGAGGACAAGCTTGAAGGAGCTATTTTGCTCCACTTAACACTGTCATCCCCCCATTTCTGTTCCACAGCCACCAGGAGATGAGTAATTGTGCTCCAGGCTAGCTCCTGCTATGGTGCCCTGCCTCTCCATAGACTCCAAGACAATAGTGACAAGAGACCCTGGACTGGAACCATAAAACAAACAAACCACTGTTCTTTCTTTTCAGTCGATTTCTCTCAAGTATTTTATCACAGTGACACAAAACTGACTGACACACCATGTTATGAACATGAGAATATAACCAGGATGTGAAGAGAGACTCAAATACCTAGCATACAGGGATGCTGGCCGTGTATTCAGAAACTGCAGAGCCTGGAAAGGCAGAGGGTTAAGAATGAATATTGTGGTTTAAGTGAGAAATGATACCCATAGACTCAGGCTTGGTTCTGGGTTGGTGATACTGGTTGGGAGGTGCAGCTTTTCTGGGGGGTGGGCTTTGAGGATATATAGCCTTACCCTACTTTCATTTCCCTTTCTTTGATTCATGCTTGTGGTGATCCATCAGCTTCCTACTCCTGTTGACGTGCCTCCCTACCATGACAGCCCCTTACCCCACTGAAATCATAAACCAAAGAAAACCCTCTCTTCTTTAAGTTCATGGGTCACAATATTTTGCCACAGCAATGGAAAAGTAATGAATACAGAAGAGAGAACTTTTGCTGTGAAGCACCCAATTACATTGTTTTTTTTTTTGTGGGGGGACTATATGGAAAACTTTAGGATGCTGGGACAGAAAAGCAGTTATACGCTGTAAGCAGAGCTTAGTGGACAATTCTAGAAGGAGCCTGGAAGATAGTAATGTTGAGAGCAATGATGACCATGGAAGCCCAGCTCAAGAGATTTTAGACAATATTAACAACTAGGCTATACTGGCTAGTTGGATAATTTTGGCAAAGAACTAGCTACTTTCTGTCTGTGTCCTGAGAACTTGTCTAAGACTAAATTTGAAAGCAATGGGCTCATTTGTTTGATGAAGGAAATTTCAAGACTGCATGATGTTGAGTCTGCGACACAGTGTTTATTAATAAATAACATTTATGCAGATCTACAATGAAGAAAAACAAGTGGGGAGAAAGCAGTAAGAACTTTAGAGTTTGTAGAGAAAAAAGCTTCAAGAGGCTTAATATTATAGGCAAGCCATGTGCTGATAGAGAGGCTGCAATTTTTAGTGAGATTAGCACAATTAAGGAGGGGCATGCTCAACACTGGACAAAGGGAAGGGTGCCCCCTCAGGGCAAGACCTGACCCAGCTAAGCTTCCAGTCTGTGAAAGAGACACTAAAGTACTCTCTGCTCCCAGAAAGTAATTGAATAAAAGTGTTTCAATTAATGCAATTCAAGGGGTTTCATCCTCAGCTGGCATTCGATCTTGGCAGTGCCGTGTTTGTGGTGTTAGCTTTGGAGGCATGGAACATGAAAGAGGGCAGAGGTTATAGATTATTCTTCTGTGATTTTAGAGAGCCACTGAGTCCAGGCAGTGAGTGGACTCTGCCGAGGAGTCCCTGTGTGAAGGCCAGAGACCAAGAGGCTATGGGAGCCCATGACATGAAACGGAAAGCAAAGTGTATGTTGCAGTGGAGACCTCAAGATATTGTAGATGCTTGAGCTGCCAAGGAGAGTTGCACATGGAGAATGGAATGAACCCAAGAGAGAGATAGATGCTGTGAGTAGCAAAGCCAGAAGGGTAAAGTCATGCAATTCCTGTAGCACTGGATATGAAGCTATAGGATTTGGTGTTTGCTCGGTTGCAATCTTTTTGTTGTTGCTGCTGTGTGTGTTTTTGTTTTGTTTTGTTTTTTGTTTTTTGTTTGTCTTTTTGTTTTTGAGTGAAGGTTTCTCTCTAGCCCTGACTGCCCTGGAACTCATGGTGTAGACTAGGCTGGGCTTGAACTCAGAGATCTGCCTGCTTCTGCCTCCTGAGCACATGGATTAAAGGCGTGCATGACCACCACCATTCTACTCCCACTTTGGTACAGTATTTTCTCATTATGCTCCCCTTCCTCACTTTGGGAATGGTGATATATACTCTGTGCCATTTTACATTGGAAGTATATAATTTATTCTTGATTTTACAGGGAGTGACAAGTAGAGATTGCCTTGAGTCTCTAGAGAGACTTCAAACTTTGAACTTTTAAACAGTATTGAGAGCGTGAAAGACTATAGGGACTTTTGAAGATGGACTAAATGGATTTTGTATTATGACATGGATGTGAGCCGATGGTTGCCAGGGAGTGAAGTGTAGTAGTTTGGGTGAGAAGTGTCCCTCATAGGCTCAGGAGTGTGAAAATTTCATCTCCAGTTAGTGTTATTTGGGTCTGTTTAGGAAGTGTAGCCTTGAGGAGGTAGTATGTCACTGGGGGAGGGCTTTAAGTTAGCCTTGCCTAATTTACAGTTCTCTCTTTGGTTTGTGCTTGTGGTTTATATACATGCTCTCAGCTTCCTGTTTCTGTTCCCATACCCACTGCTTGGTGTGATGTCTTCCCTTCAGGATGGATGCTTGATTATGCCATGAATCCATGAACCAGAAGAAACTCTTCCTTAAATTGCCTTTGGTTATTGTGTTTACCACAGTTTATGACACAGTTTATCACAGAATAGTAAGTAGTACTCTAGGAGGGAGAAGAGACAATTAATAGGTTAGGGCACAGTTGGTGGAGAGTCTTGACTTCTACCACAGGAATAAAAACTAGACAGTAGGGGATTATGCATAGGGGCATCTACATCAAGGGAAAGAGAATTTATATGGCAGGATTATCTTAATTGAAAACACAGTGAATGCTATGACTTGGATGCAGGTTTTGTGTGTATGTGTGTGCGTGTGTGTGTGTGTGTGCTCCAAGGATTCATACATTGAAGGGTCGATCCTCAATGATAGAATGTGGTAAATCCTTTAAAATGAGGAGTCTACCAGAAGGTAATTAGGTCATTGGGATTATGCCCTTAGAAGAAGACTGGTCTTCCTATAGCTTTAAAAAGATCAAGAGTGGTCTCACTCCATCCCCGGGCTCTGTGTCACCCTATTTGCTCTTCCTGCCTCTCCTACTATGATACCATGTGACATGGGATTTTTAAAAATTATTTGTCCTTTAATCATTGTTATTATGTTTATTTCCTGGCTTTAAAAGTATTTTTAATTTTTTGAGATTATAATATAATAACATAATTTTCCCTCCTACTTGTTCTTTCCTTCAAACTCCAATATACTGCTACTTGTTCTTTTTCAAACCGGACTCTTTTTTTTCCCCTAAAAGGAGGAAGACTAGTTCTCCTGCTCTTAGCATCCTTCAGTTGCTTGTAGTTTTTGTGTGGGGAGGAAGCCTCGTGGTCTTTCCCCATCCACTTTAGCTTGTTTTCTTTTTCTTTAGGTGGTCATATCAGCGAGACCTTATGGATATAGCTTCCGACATTCCTAGGAGATGCAATCTCACAGCAAACTTCCCATTCCTCTGGCTGTTAGACTTTTTCTGTTCTCCCTTCCTCAATGGTCTCTGAGTTGCATTGTATGTATATGTTTACATCCATTGGGACCGAACTCTGCATTTTGATTGGTAATGGTCTCCGTCTGTTGCAAAGAGAAGTTTCTTTGATGTGGAATGAGGACTACATTTACCTGTGGCTATAAGGACAAGCTTTTAGAATGTAGTTAGTGAAGTAGTGGTTGTAGGTTGTCCTCCAAGATGCATGACTTCACTTGCCATGGGTATTTGGCTAGGTTTACAGTACCAGACACGATTTCCTTTTTTTATTTTTATTTTTATTTATTTATTTATTTATTTATTTATTTATTTATTTATTTTTGAGCAGCTCTTAAGCCAATTAGGAAGGTATTGGTTACTACCAAAGTATGCATAGAACTACTGCATCCTTAGATTATCGTGGAATGTCGGTCATTGTTATGGTTCGTAGGCATCATAGCTGGGAAGAACTGTTGGTTGCCTCCCTCCCTTGGACACTTGCATGGTGCCTTCTACTTCCATAAAAGCTAGTCCTCAGGGAAGAGGCTTTCAAATAAGTTCCAACTTGGTGGTCTCTGGGCCCTGTGTCTGACATGCACAGTATCTTCAGCAATTGGGACTTAAGGGATCAAGCAAGTACAATGACAATAGCAATAGCCTGTAGTATTTTAGAAGTCTCTTGGAGAACCCTGATGAATAACTCAAAAGAGGACTTCTCATGCTTGGTCTTAGGGTTTTTGTAAGGTGGTCTTTAGCTTTTAGAGGGACCATTGTCATCGCAGATGATAAAATTTCATTTAAACTATATATGTATGTGTATACACAATCTTACATGCATTGTAGGTATTTCAGGCAGTTAATATTATGATACCTTGTGATATTAAAACATCTTTACTGTTATTTTATCCTCCTTCTTCTGTATTTACCTCCCGAATTTGAGCCACCTGCTGTTTTTCCCACTGCAGATCACTTGTACTCAGCTACTTACTTCTCTAGTGCTCCCTAACCCCAGAAATGATGTCTTTCACTTTCATTTTCTTCAGTTACTCTAGGATATATACTACATCTCAAGAGCTAAGAGCCTGAGATGAGAGAGAACATGCAATATTTTTCTTTATGGGTCTGGGTTATCCCAGTCAATATGATCTTTTCTAGTTCTACCCATTTACCTTCATGACTTCATTTTTCTTTACATAGTGTTTATATGCTACATTTTCATGTACTCTCATCAATCGTAGGACACTTGGTTGTTTCCATTTCCTAGGTGTTGTAAATAGAGCAGCAACGAACATGGCTGAGCAAGTGTCTGTGGAGGATACTGAGTCCTTCGGAACATATGCCAAGAACAAATAGAGCTGGATCATATTGTAAATTTATTTTTAGCTTTTTGAAAATTCTCCAGATTGATTTCCAGAGTGGTTGCACATGTTTGCAATACCACCAAAATGAATGAGTTCGAGTTAGGGTTACAGTTAGAAGTAGACTATGTTTTTTTGAGTTCTGTATATATTGTTGATCTCAATCATCTCTCAGATATATAAATATGTATATATACATGCATATCTGTGGACTTTCCATTCACCCAGTTGATTGTTTCTTTAGCTGTGCAGAATATTTTGGTTTTATGACATTCCACTTGTTACTTGTTGTTTCCCTAAATTCTCTCTAGTGTTTGGTGTCAGTTCCTTTGTTGACCTCAGCCATTCTAACTGGACTAAGACGAAATCTCAAAGTTGTTTTGATTTGCTTTTCCCTAATTGCTGGGGAGAGTGGATATTTGTGGAGATATTTCTTATCCATTTTTTTCTTTTTTTTTTTGAGAAGTCTCTGTTTAGTTCCAAGGCCATTTTTTTTTGAATGGGACATTTGCTTTTTTGTTGTTGTTTTGTTTTTTGACCCCGTTTTGCTTTTTGAATTCCTAATATATTCTGGATATTAATCTTCTGTCAGATATATACTTGGGACACACACACACACACACACACACACACACACACACACACACACTCACACAGCAAGGATTCTTATTCTGTGGGCGTCTTTAACACTAAGTTGATTGTTATTTTAGCTGTGCAGAGTCTTTTAATTTTATGAGGTATACTTGTTGTTCATTGGCTTTAATTCTTGGACAAATGATGCCCTATTCAGGAAGTCCTTCCATATACTTATGTCAGATAGGGTTGCACCTATCTTGTCTTCTAGTAGTTTCAGGTCTTTGAACCATTTGGAACTAGTTTTTGTGCAAGGTAATAGATATGGATCTATGCAGATGCATGTGGGAGGCCTGGTTTCCCAGCACCACTTGTTTTTAAGATGCTTCCTTTTCTCCAGTGTATATTGTTTTTGCCATTTTTGTTGAGTGTTAAATGTCTGCAATCACATGTACTCATTTTTGGATCTTTGATTTTGTTCCATTGGTCTTCATGTCTGTTTTGTGTTCTTATTAGCATGATTCTATAATAAATCTTAAGATCTGGAATTGTATTTCCTCCAGAGTTGTTCTTTTTGTTTAGGATTGTTTTACCTATCAGGGGACTTTAGTGGTTTCATATGAATTGTAGGAGTTTTTATTCTTTATTTTCTTATTGTTTTGTTTCTATGGAGAATAAAATCAGGATGTTGATTGGGATTACATTGGGTCTGTATGTAACTTTTGGTAAAATGGCCATTTTAACTATTAATTCTACCAATTCATGAGCATGGGATTTCTTTCCCTTTTCTAGGGTCTTTCATTATCTTTTACCTCAGAGGTTCAAAGTTTTTTATTGTAGTGGCCCTTCACTTCTTTGGTTATGTTTATTACCAGATATTTTCTTTTCTTTGAGTCTGTTGTGAATGAGAGTGTGCCTGTGATCTCCTTGTCTGTAGGTTTGCTGTTGGTAAACAGAAAAGCTATTGATTTGTGTAGATTGATTCTACATCTTACCACACTGCCAATGTCTCCCCCCCCCCAATCATTTCTACAAATTATCAGGTAGAATTTTTAGGATCTTTACTGTATAATATTATGTCATCTACAAACTGGGCTATTTTGATTTTCTTTTCTTATTTGGATCCCTTTAATTTCCTTGTCTTATTGTATGTTCCAGCTAGTGTTTTGAACACAATGTGTTCTCATTATAAAAAGTCTTAGAGAGTTTAAGACGAGATGGAACACACCTAGATATATAACAACCTATATACAAGAAACCCAGCCAGCATCATCCAAAATGGGGAAAAATTCAAAGCAATCCCTCTGAAATCAGGAATGCTACATGGCACTCATTGTCCCCACTCTTTTTCAACATTGTGTTCAAGAAGAAGAAGAAGAAGAAGAAGAAGAAGAAGAAGAAGAAGAAGAAGAAGAAGAAGAAGAAGAAGAAAAACTTCTATGACCATTTTCAGATCTTGAGCCACTTCCTCACCCATTTTTTTCTTGGCTTTCTTTGTATTTTTAAGGAATTTATTGATTTCTTTTAATTTTTTCTGTTTGTCTTTTCCTCTATCTCTTTAAGGGATTTCTCCCCACATTTCCTCCTTAAGGACTTCCATCATCTTCATAAAGTCATTTTAAGATCATTTTCTTGTGCTTCAGCTGTGTTGGAATGTCCAGGTCTTTCTGCTATATGATCACTGGGCTCTGATGGTGACATATTGCCCTTTCTGTTAGTGTTATATCTTTACACTGACATTTAGGCATCTGGATTTGGAATGATTATAGGTGTAGCTGTTGATTCTTGTATTTTCTATGTTGGATGAGTGTTGTGTTCTTTGGTTTCCATTTTCTTTCTGGTCTTCTGGCCTAAGTGGCCCAGGATTCTGGTGACTGGCGAGTCTTCACTCCAGTAGGATGTCTCCACCGAGGTGTTTGGGGGGGGGCTGGGTTCCTAGATCCTTCCTGGCTTCCAGTAAAGCCAAAGTCTTCTTCCAAAGCTGTAGGCTAGAACATGGAGCCTCAGTGGTGGGGATAGTATGCATTCTAGGGTTGTTGAGTGGGCTTTAAGGAGTGCTAGCAGGGAGTAGGTAGTGTCTTTCCTGGTGTCCCTAGGTCCAGCCTGGCCTCTGGTACAGCTACAGGGTGTTGTGGGCTAGGGTATGGAGCCCAGGAGAAGGGGTGCCATCTGGGGTTGTTGGATGGGCATTAAAGAGTGTTAGCAGCAGTAGGTGGTGTTTTACCTGGTGTCCCTAGGTCCAGCCTGACCTCTGGTAAAGATGCAGGCTGGGGTTGGATATACATTTTAAGAATCTATTTATATCATAGAAAGTTTTTCTGTCTTTTCCAACTATAGTAAATAGTTTTGCTGGGTATGTTAGTTTGGGTTGGCCTTCATAGTCTTCTAGGGCTTGGAGTGCATTGCTCCAGGCTCTTCTGTCTTACAAAGTTTCCCTTGAGAAATCAGATGTTATTCTAATGGTCTTTCTTTTATGTGTGACTTGTTTTTTCTCTTACGGATTTCAAGATTCTTTTTTTTTTTTTTTTTTCTGTATAATTTGCTGTTTTAGCTATAACATACCATGGAGATTTTCTTTTCAGGTCTTGTCAATTTGGTGTTCTGTGTGCTTCTTATACCTGTCTGAATATGTTTCTCCTTAGTCTGGGAAGTTTTCTGATATGATCTTGTCAAAGGTCTGTTTTATGCCATTGGGTTGAGATTATTCTCTCTCATGTATAATTCTAAGTTTTGGTCTTTTTGTAGTGTCCCACTTTTCCTATGTATTCTTTTCATGTTCTTGATTTTGAAAAAAAAATACTCATCGCTTGTTTGATTTAGATCCTCTATTTTATCTTTGAGGACTGATATATTGTTTTCTGCTTGATTCATTCTACTTGCAAGATTTTGCCTTGAGTTTTCTAATTGGGCTATTGAGTTTTTCAATTCCATCCTCATTTTGGCTTGAATCCTTTTCAATGTTTGTATCTATTTCTTAAATTCCAATCTCAAGTCCTGGGTTGTCTTCATCATTTCCATCAGACTCATGCTTTTGCTTTCTTGGGCATCACTCAAGTGGTTGTTTGCCTTAAGTTCTTTCTTCTTAATTTCATTGAGCTAGCTTCTGTTTGTTTTATTTTAGTCTTCTCTAAACTTCTTGAATTCTTTGATGAAATTTATGATTGTTCTTCTAAATTCTATGTCCATTTCCTTGAGGTAGTTTTTACTGACAAACATTTGTAAAGGACTCATAGATTTTAGAGAGACAGTTCTGGCTTGAACTTTCATATTGTTTGTTGTTTTGCAATAAGGATTTTGTCACGTGGAATTCTTTTGTTTGCTCTGTCTGATATGGACAGAACAGGTTAGGGCAGAATGGAGGATGTAAGGGCAGGTTTTGTCTAGAAGTTGGAAATGAAGGTGGAATGGAGTCAGGTGAACAGAGCAGGCTGTACTGGATTATAGGATGTACAACATGGTCCAAGCCCGAAGTGTGATGGTAGATTTGTCTGGGTGGAAAGCTTGGGTTTGACATGGGAGGAATCTGTGGGTTGGGAGCAGGCCACACAGGTCCTGATGGAAATCTAACTGTTGGTTGCAGTGCAGGCAGGGGTGGTCAGATAGACCAGGACACTAAATATGGGGCCCAGGCTAGATCTAGAGTTGGGTCATGCGTGTCAAGGGGAGAGTCAGGCTGATTCACAGGGCCAAGCCCTAGAGAAGCTGCTGTGGGTTTTTTTTTTTTTTTTTTTTTTTTTTTTTTACTAGAACTGAGCCAACATGGACACTGTGCTCATGAACCTCCAAAACTCCAAACAAGCATCCTCTCTAGAGGTATCTAGCTTTAGATATTTGCTGTGATATAAAATGAAAATAGAACAAGACCATGAACTCAAGGTGTCTGTCTCTGTCAAAAATGTTTTCTGGGGCAGGGGAGATACCCAGTCAGTGATGTGCTTGCCATATAAACATGAAAACCTGAGTTCAACAACCAGAACTCATGTGAAAAAAATGGGCATAAAGTATATGCTTGTAATCCCAGCCTGGATAGGCAGAGATATGCAGAACCGGAGGCTCACTGGGCCTCGCTTAGTTGGAAAGCTCCAGGTCATAGTGAGAGACTGCCTCAAAAAGGCCAGGTGGGTGGCTCCTAGATAAAGACACGGGACTGACCTCAGGCTCCACACACACGTGCACGTGCTCACACACAAACAGATGTTTCTGCCACTTGTTGTCTTTCCTTTTTTTTCCCCCAGTGTTCCAAAGAGGGTATGCCATTTGGGGCTGGCTCTGAACTTGAATAAGGTGAAGTCACAAAATGGGGGAGCTGCTGAGTAGAATGTCTTGAGATGACATGGTTCCCAGCTGGGCAAGTTTGGGGGAGAAAGTACAGGAGAGGCCTCAAGAAGTGACAGGAATAGGGGGCAAATAAGAAGGGTTTGTTTGCTACAAATACTTCTATGGCAGTGATCCCTTGTGTGACACTAAAGAAAAAATAAAGAATCTGAGATATTTTGAACATGTAAATGGAGATCGTGTACATTTCTTTGAACAAGACATCACTCTGACAGGTACACTCACACTTGCCCAGAGGTACTGATACGCCCCTGCTTATCACTTGTGCAAATACATCTACACTGTGTAGATACATCCACGCTCATGCAGTTGTTCAGATACATCCATACTTACACATTTGTAAGTGTGTACTTACACATCCACACCTGTACAGTTGTGCAGATACACACACACTTGTGCACTGTGAATTGACAGTGATGGCAAAGTTCTGAACCAACCTATGAGTCATCAGGCAAGGATTGATACAGCTTTTTTTTTTTTTTTTTTAAAAAAAAGATTATTCATTTTATTTTATGTATATGGATGTTTTACTTGCATGTATTTAAGTGTATGTACCATGTGTGTGCCTGGTGCCTGTAGAAGGCAGAAGAGGGCTCCAGATGCCCTGGAACTGGAGTGATAGTTGTGAGGTGCCGTGTGGGTTCTGACAATTAATGTCAGGTCCTCTGGAAGAACAGTACATGCTCATAACCACTGAGCCTGTTCTCTAGCCCAAGACAACGTACTAATTTCTCAAATCCTCATTTACACAGAGAAATGAGAAAACAAAAATTAAAAGCCCAAGGGCAATATTAACAACAAAACTAGGGCACAAATTATCATTGCTAACTGCAATGGATATAAGCCAATAGTATTAAGACTTTCTTGCTACCCAAGTCCAAAGGAAGTTAGGAATTAAGAAATGTGGATGCAATGGATCTAGCAACAAGAGTTTCAGAACAGTTCAGGCAACAAGAGAAAAGTACAGGAGATGAATTGAGAAGGTGGAGTCAGGAGGATAGTCCAGCAAGGGACAATGGAAGGGCCCAGGGACACGGAGCAAGGAGATAGGAGCAGTCAAGTCTGAAAAGAGAAATCATAGTGGAACCTGCTGAGAGAAAAGAGGGAGGAAAGAGAGTATATGTGCATGTGCACATGTACATGGGAGTGTGTGTACATGGTACATGCAGCTCTGTACATGTGTGTGTTTGTCCATGCCTGTGCATGTGTGCACATGTGTGAGTGGCATACATGTATGTATGTGTAGCTGTGTGTGTGTGTGTGTGCATGTGAGTGTGTGTGTGTGTGTGTGTGTGTGTGTGTGTGTGTGTGGTCAATTCCCTCTCCAGGACACATGGATGTTGGGAAAGGACAAGAGGCGAAAAGCCAACCTACTTTCACTATGTACCTCTTGAACTTTCATTGCCCCTGGTTATTCCTCCAAAAATTAATCAATTTATTGTTTTCTTTCTTTCTTTTTAGAAAAGAATAACACTCTCAAAGAGTCTGAGACTCTTTCCTCTAATTTTCTGGCCATGGCCACAGGGGCTGGCAGGTGGGTGGCGGGCCAAGCCACGCAGGGGCTGGCAGGCGAGGGCCGCTGCTGCTTCAATGCTTTTTGAGGGTACACACACTGTAAGGCTTTTTCTCATTTCAGCATCATCTGTCCACCTTGGCTGGGTATGGTTGAAGTTGGCCTGCATTTGGATGCCCCCATGGACACCACTGTATGTGTATATGTTTGTTAGCTTTCTGTCTTGGGGGCAGACTCCTGAGATAATCCATGTTGAAAGGATTGTTTTTCTTAGTTTTCAAGGTCTCAGTCCCATGATCAGTGAGCCATGGTTTTGAGCAGGAAACTGAACAGTGAACAGAATTCCTTACTTCGTGACTAGTAAAGGAGAAGCAGAGAGAAGCAGCCAAGGACATGCTTGAAAAAAATCCAAAGATTGCTCAGTGGGCCCCACTCCTTAAAGGCCCCCCAACCTGCTAAAGGCACCATGCTGAGCACTGAAAGGCTTCAACACTGGACCTTTAGGGATGTTAGAGGTGGAGACCCTAGCAATGTGTTCTAGACACTGTGGCATGAATAATAAAAAAACAGAAACAAATATTGAAGTTGAAGCTGAAGATCAGAGAAGCAAAGCTGCCAGCCACTAGAGAGTTCTCACTTCTACCAATGCTCAGACAGGGGGCCAATCCATCAAACCTCAGATTGCTCCCAACTTCACTGCTTTCCAGACTGCTCAGACTGCACTGAGCTCCTGTCTCCCCCCCCCCCTATATTCCTCTCTCTGGCCAGCCACATCACTCCTGTCTCCACCTCCCCAGTGCTGGGATTAAAGGCTTGTGATCCCAAGTGCTGGGATCAAAGGTGTGAGCTCTGCCTCTCTTTTAGACCGATTACCTTAAGGCTGGCCTTAAACTCACAGAGATCCATCTGCCTCTGTCTCCTGAGTGCTGGAATTAAAGGTGTGTGCCACCACTGTCTGGCCTTTGTGGCTGTGGCTAGCTTTGCACTGAGGGGCAACTGAGGCACTGGTTTTCCCATAGCCCCTTCCTTCTGTGGCTGGTAAAGGCTGCTCTATGGAATGTTAAGCCAGGCATGCTCTTTTCTCTACCAACCTGTTTTAGAATGTATGTGGTATAACATAGACTAAACCTCACCCTCCTTTCCCCTAGAAAAAAGCTTGGCACTGAGGTACTTAGGTTGAATTTCACATAGAATTTCAATATTCAAAACTGCTTTGGTAGATTGCTTCCTTAATATGCTCTATTATTCCCCAACATTATAAGTCCTTGGGTGACATGCATAATGACTTCAGAGGTTTATAATATTTGAAAAGAAGAGAAAATAGAGAATTGCTTGGTACAGTATGTTCTGAATAAGTTGGGGTTTACAGAGAAGTTAAACTGCCTTCAAATTTATTTTGCTTTTTTCAAAAATTACTGTGGCCTGTGTTTCCTAGAAATTCTTTTTTTTCCCCCAGGCCACATAATTGAACCTCTCTCTCTCTGTCTCTCTCTCTCTCATGCAGCTGAGATTGGCCTCAAACTTTCAGTCCCACTTTCATCCTACAGATACTGGAATTATGGGCTGTGTGCCACCACTCCAAGTCTGGCCTCTTTTAAGGACATAATACATTTTATCTATTGTTTTATTATGTACGTGTGTGTGTGTGTGTGTGTGTGTGTGTGTGTGTGTGTGTGTGTGTTATGTATGTATGTATGTATGTATATGGTGGTTTATGTGGTTGTGGGCACATGTGTGTGGAGGTCAGAGGACAACTTTCCAGAGTTAGTTCTCTGTCCGTCATGGGATCTGAGACTGAACTGGGATGCACAGGCTGCACTGCATTTCTCCCTTCTGATCATGTCGCTGCCCCATGTTTCACGGTTTTTACACTGTAAGAGACACTGTCAGGGCTGCAGAAGGAGCTCAGTACTATAGCCATTCCCTTAGAATTTGTGAGACTTTCGATTTGATTCTCAGCACCACACAGTCAACAAATAAAAGACAGCCAACTGCTATTACCAAAGATTGTACCAATGTGTGATCTCAACCACAGCACAAAACAGGAGCCATGTGCCTCTCCCTGAGACTGTCCCTCACGATCATGTACAGTGCTGCAGGTTCTTGTGGAGTATTGACTTAAATTCCTTCCCGTACCACGGGTCGGGATAGCTGGTCATTTGGTAAGTTGATGGTTAGTTTTTGAAGAAGCTCCATATGGATTTTTATCGTGGCTGTAAGAGCTTACATTCTTGTCAGCAGTGTATAAGGGTTCCTCTTTCTCCACATCCCTGCCAGCATTTCTAGTCATTTGTTTCCTTGATGATGGCTACTTTGATGGGGTAAGATGGCATTTTAATGTGATTTCAATTTGCATTTCCCTCATGGCTCAGGATATGGAACATCTTTCAAACGCTTATTGGCCATTTGTATTTCTCCTTTTGAGTATGCCCCATTCATTTGTCCATTTATTGATTGGATGATTCGTTTGGTAATTTTTGTGGTGATGGTGCTTAATTCTAAGGGTTCTTCATAGATTCTAGGTGTCAGTCCCCTCTGGTGTTTAGCTACAGATCTCCTATTTTATAGGCTCCCACTTCACCCTAGCAGCTCTTATTTTAAATTTAAATATATTTTAATATTCTTACATATTGATCCCAGTTCCCTTTATCCCCCCCCCCTCATCCCATCCCCCTCCCACTCCACAGGGAGGGTGATGCCTTTCTGGAGGGGTCATCTAAATCTGTCAAGTCATTTGGAGTAGGGTCTAGGCCCTCCCTCCTGCTTCTAGGTTAAGGGAGTATTCCTCCATGGGGAATGTGCTCCCAATATCGTTTTGTGCACCAGGGATGCATCCTGGTTCCAAGGTCAGAGGTCCTGTAGACTGCTCAGGCCTTTTAACTGAGACCCACATTCAGGGGGTCTGAGTCAGTCCAATGCTGGATTCCCAGATATCAGTCTGGGGGTCCATGAGCTCCTCCTTGTTCAGGTCAGCTGTTTCTGTGGGTTTCTGTAGCCTGGTCTTGACCCCTTTGCTCATCACTCCTCCCTCTCGGCAACTGGATTCCAGGAGTTCAGCTCAGTGTTTAACTGTGGGTGTCTGCTTCTGTTTCCATCAGCTACTACATGAAGGTTCTAGGATGGCATATAAGTTAGTTATCAATCTCAATATCAGAGCATTTAAGGTAGCCTTTCCACTCTTGCTCATATTGTTAGTTGGGGTCATCCTTGTAGGTCTCTGAAGATTTCTCTAGAGTCAGTTTTCTGTTCAAACCTATAATGGCTCCCTCTATTATGGCATCTCTCTCTTTTTCTCTCGCTCTCCTCTATTCATCCCTTGACTCAATCTTCCTCTCTTCCCCTTCTCTTTCTCCTAACCCCCTCTCCACTCACTGCCCCTCGCATCCCTCCCCCACCCCTGCTCCCAATATGCTCTGGAGATCTTGTTTCTTTTCCCTTCAGTGAGGGACCTTGTATGAATCTCTTAGGTTCCTCCTTGTATCCTAGTTTTTCTGGTGGCGATCCTTTGCTCTATGTCTAAAATCCATATATGAGTGAGTACACACCATGTTCCTCTTTTTCTGACTGGGTTACCTCACTCAGGATGGTTTCTTTAAGTTCCATCCACTTGCCTGTAAATTTCAAGAATCCATTTTTTTTTTTTTTTTTTTTTTTTTTGCAGAGTAGTGTTTCATTGTGTAAATGTGCCACACCTTTATCCATTCTTCAGTTGAAGGGCATCTAGGTTGCTTCCAGGTTCTTGCTATTACACATAATGCTGCTATGGGCATAGTTGAACACATGTCTTTGTTGTGTGGATGTGGATCATTTGGGTATATACCTAAGAGCAGAGTTGCTGGTCCTGTAGTAGACTAATTCCACCCTGGAAACTCTTGGCCCTGCAGTGCAGAAACTTTTACATTTCACACAGTCTCATTGGTCAGTTGTTTCTGAGCTTCTCTTCAGAAATTCCTTGACTATCCCAAGCCGAACCTCAAGTTGCCTCTGGCTGCTTCCGAGTTTGGGATCATCCATGAAGGTCTTTATATGTGTACAGGTGAAGATGTAGGGGTCTATTTCTACATGTGGACGTCTAGGATGAACAAAAGAGGAGGCAGGGCTTGTGGGAGGAGAGAGAGAGAGAGAGAGAGAGAGAGAGAGAGAGAGAGAGAGAGAGAGAGAGAGAGAGAGAGAGGAGACAGACAGAGGAACATGAATCTGATTGGCTAACAAAATTACATAAATATAAGATGACCAATAAAAACACAGAAGCTTTCCCCCATCTCTGAAAGAGTCAAAGTACTTGTAAAAGTGTAGTAACAAGAAAAGAGGGGTAACAAAAGGGGCGCAGGAAAATGAGTTTTGGAACCATTTGTTTCTGGGTCTTCTAAAATTGGCATCCTCCAGGTGGATGGACAAAGTTGGGGTCAATCACACTTGCAGACCTACCTTTCTAGTGCCCTGGGTTCTGAGCCTGTTCTGGACATATGTCCACCAGCACTGTCTTCACTGTGGGAGACTTTTTTTTTTTTTTTTTTTTTTTTTGCATGCCAGAGGCCTCTGCTGGCCATACTTGTCTTTTCAATCTGTTGTTAGCCCCTGGACTGGCTAGCATTCTAGCTGGAGTGTTCTAGTTCCAGCACTTTGGGAGGGTGGAAGAAAAAACAGTCCTTGGTAGGTAGACTTCTAAACCCACGAAGCATGTAAACAGCCTGCTGGAGAGATGGATGGTGACTGTCATGTCACCAGACCAGCACCTGAGTTCTCAGAATCCATTTAGGAAACTATGGCTGCGGGCGTTGATCCATCCACTGATCTCAAGTTCAGAGCTTTCTGAAGAGATGAGGCCAGCTATGAGGGCGTGCACTCCACTGTCCAAGCTGAGCTTGACTTGTTAGCATCTGGCCCATGCCATCTGAGTGAGTGCTTGAGGTGGCCGTGTCTCACCCTGAGGCTGTCAAAGGTTAGGTAGCAGACCATTTTAAGATCTTTAAGATCGGTCACTTAGTCACATACAGTGGCTGCGAGCAGTCAGGCTGTGCCCCACTACAGTCCTTTGTATGTGAGAGGGCACATAGGAAAAATAAGTCCAGCCGCTCCCCAGTGTGGCCCCAAGGAAGGTTTGAAGTCCTTCCTCGTGCCTACCTCTCCTCTTGACTTGTAGGCTTGGCCAAGCTAAGTGACATGGTATGGGATGCCCTGCTACCCCTCTGCACTCTGTGTAGAAAACCTCTCTGTTTATGGGATTTAAAGGCCTTTCGTTCCCTTCTGGCTCCCTGACATGTTATAGATGGTAGCTGTTTTGCAACTCTTCTGGGCTTTGAGGAGAAGGCGGTCTCCTTTGAAGGAACCATCACACTGTGCATGGTATGATGTACTCCTTCTAGCTCTCTCCTCAAGCCTCAAGCACTTCCTGACCCTATTTCTAAGATCTCTCTCCCAATAAAGCTCTGAAAGGTAATCCAGAGCCAGTTCCTTTCCTAAACCTTATGATGGATTTCTCCTTGTTCCCAGGCCTCTCCCACCCACTCCTCCTCCTAGGATAGCTCAGTTTTAAACAATATTATGTACCCAGATATTTCCTAGCCCTCTGAGGTATGGAGGGTGACAAACTCCTGCTGGTCTGTCCCGCTGAGGGAGTCTGTCTCAGTAAGCTCTCCACCTGGATTTGAGGCTCCTGGGATCTGTGGGCCAGTGTCTTTGTCCTTGGGCTTCCTTGCTGGCCAGTTGGATGAAGACTCTTTTCACCTGCCTCTGGCCACACAGCTGAGCCAAGGGCTGCTTGCTTCTGCTTCTCCCTCTATCCCGCTGTCCTCTCACTAGCTCTGACTTTATAGTTTCTATGGAAGCCAGTCTGTTTTACCATCCTGTCCCTGCTCATTCATCCAGCCTTACAGGGACATTTCCAAGCCCCATCCTCTCGTCTCTTCTCCTCTCCCCTTGTTTCTTCCCCTCTCCCCTTGTTTCTTCCCCTCTCCCCTTGTCTCTTCCCCCTCCCTTTCCCTCATCCTTTTCCTCCTCCACCATCCACTCTCTCTCTAAGACAGGGACTCAGTATATAATCCTGGCTGGCCTCAAACTCACAGAAATTCATTTGCCTCAGGCTCCAAGAAGTAGAGTCAAACGTGCTTGCCACCACACTTAGCCATTGCTATTTTCATATATATTTCCTTGATGACCGGTGTGACTAGCTTTCCAGTCACATCACTCACAGTTGTTTTTGTGAAATGTCCTTACAGGCCCCCTATCCAGGTTTCTACTGAGCTTCTTTCACTGACTTATTGGTATAAGAAGTAGCATTATTAATTCCTGTTAAATGGGGAGGGACAAGTATTGTCACTTCTACTGAGTAAAAAATTTTTTTGTTTGCTGAGAAATCTTACCAGATAGAATGATTAAGTTGTTGTTGCTGTTGTTTTTATGTTATCAAATACATCCTTCAAGATGAAAAAGGAACTTTAAGTCTTGTCCAGGGTGGATTTTGTGTATTGTGCTCAGTGAGAGCCTTAGCTAGAGCGAGGCCCTGAGTGGCAGCCTCCTTTGCTCCCTTTCTGGTCTGTCTTCTCTGCTGCCACCTGCTCTAGAGCAGCTCATGTTTTTTATACTGAGCACAGAATTCAGGTTTGCGCAGGTGCCAGTTGATTGCTCTAGCACAGATCTATAAGCCCAGCCCTGGTGCATGTCCCTCTGAGCATGAGTCAGAATGCCCCAGAGAGCTGTGAAAACCCAAGCCTGTGAGTCAGCAGATCTGTATGGATCACAGACTGATTCTTACAAGTTCCCCACTGACAATGGCCACACTTCAGAGGCCACACTTGGAGAACTACTTCTCAGAATGTGGGTTTGTCATTTGAAGTTCCTGGAATCTATTTATTTGTCCCTATCCTTGACATTTCATCTAGGAGCAACTCCTATTACCTCCTTTCTAGGTACCTTCTCTCACCTTTTTGCCAAGCCAACAAAACTGGATTTCTGTTCTCTCTCTTGTGGCCTTGGAACCATTTTCTGCATTGTTGAGCATCTTGTGATTTTCTGTACATTGTTGAGGGGCCATCATTTTGGGGTGTTCTACACATTGTTCAGGAGCCATCGTCTTGTGATGTCCTGTACATTGTTGAGGGGCCATCATCTTGTGATTTCTGTACATTGTTGAGGGGACATCATCTTGGGATGTTGTGTACATTGTTGAGGGGACATCATCTTAGGATATTCTGCACATTGTTCAGCACCCATAATCTGTCTTTGATCACTAGGAAATGCCAAATCTTCTCTCACCTCTGATATTTTGCATATGTTGTTTGCTACCTTGAGTTCTCTAATCCTAATGGTGATATTTGGTCAGTTTGATGAGTGGTGAAGTTGGATATCATTTACTAGGAAGTTTGCATATGAATCAGATAACTTGGCTCTGACTAAATCTACCAGTTGCTGGCATTACACAACCAAGCAGCTTTATATTTGGGATTCATCAAGTAGCCCCCAGGTACACTGTAAGAAACAGCACATACTTTCCTTTGAGAAAAATGGTCTTAAAGAAAGGCCTTTTTGAGAAAACTGACTCTAGAGAAATATCCAGAGACCTACAAGATTGACTCCAAGTAACAATTTGAGCAAGAGTGGAAAGGCTACCTTAAATGCCCTGATAATGAGATTGATGACTAACTTATCCACCATCATAAAGCCCTCATCTAGTAGCTGATGGAAACAGAAGCAAACACCCCCAGCTAAACACTGAGCTGAACTGGAATCCAGATGCAAAGAGGGAAGACAAGACCAGGCTACAGAAACTCACAGAGACAGCTGACCTGAACACGGGGGAGCTAATGGACCTCCAGATTGATAGCTGGATAGTCAGCATTGGACTGACTGAGACCCCCTGAATGTGGGTCTCAGTTAGAAGGCCTGAGCAGTCTAAGGGACCTCTGACAGTGGAACCAGGATGTATCCTTGGTGCACAAAAGGACTTGGGAACCACATTCTCCATGGAGGAATACTCCCTTAACCTAGAGGCAGGAGGGAGGGCCTAGTCCCTACTCCAAATGACTTGACAGATTTTGATGATCCCTCCTGGAAGGTACCATCTTCCCTGTGGAGTCAGGGGTGGTGGGGGGAATGGGAGGGAGTGAGAGAGGGAGGGGTGGATGGAGGGAGAGGGAACTGGGATCGATATGTAAAATAAGAAAAAAATTAAATAAATAAAGGCCCTTTTAGGATATTGACGGTGAAAATGAAAACATGAGTGTTGGTGTCTAACTTAGCTTTCAAAAAATATATTATTCGAGGATTTTGAGCATTTTTTATCATGAAATATGATCATGTCTATTCCTTTCTTCACTCCAGATCTCCTCATATCCACCCTAACTGCCCCTTCCAACTTAATTTCTGTTTGATAACCCACTAAATCCAGTTAGTGCTGGATGAGGGGTTGTCCTTTGGAGCATGGGAACCCACAAGTGACTACATTCTCAAAAAGATTCTCCCCTTCTCTGGCAACTATTAACTACCAGCAACTCTGGAGTAATGCCTGTAGCCTGGAGGTCTAGCATAGGATTTTAGCTGGCTGACCTTGGTCAGGCCTTGTGCAGGAACCAGTGCTGCAGAGTTCATGAGTGCCACGTCTATGGGATGCACAGGTTAGCATTTCTTAGCACTCCTTCCCTTCCTCTAGCTTTTAGATTTGTTCTACCTCTTTTTTTGAGATGTCCCCCAAGCCATGATGTTGGAAACATTAACATAGATGACCAGTTTAAAGACAGGCACATGGCGCCTTATTCTTATCACTTTTGCTCATTATGGAACCCTTCAATGACTGATGCTCACTACAAAATGAAGACTTTCTGAGCAAGGACAAGGGCTGCCTAGGACTATGGGTAAGAACTCTCTTGATTCTCTTCCTTCAGCCTCATGAATTCTGGGAGTATAGATTTGTGGCACCTCAAATGAATATTTTTTTTTTTTTTTCAGGACAGGGTTTCTTTGTGTAGCTTTGTAGACTAGGCTGGCCTTGAACTCACAGAGATCTGCCTGCCTCTGCCTCCTGAGTGTTAGGATTAAAGGTGTGCACCACCACAGACTGGTGTCAAATGATATTTTAAAAATCATTATTTTTATTTATTGAGATTATGATATTAAAAATGATATTAGCTCATTGAATGTTTCCTTCAATGTGCTTTGATCATATTCTCTCCCAGCTCTTCTCAGATCCATGTCTATCCACCCAACTTTGCATTCTTTTATTTAAACTCTTCAAGATAAATTTGTTGATTCCCAAATATACTTGGATGTGTGGTCTGATTTTTTTTTAGCATTTCTTATATTTTAAATAATTATTATTATATCACTTCCTTCTTCCCTTCAAGCCCTCCCATAAGCTTCTCCTTTCTTGCTTTCAAATTCATAGTTTCTTTTATCATTATATGTATGTATGTATGTATGTATGTATGTATGTATATATGTATGTGTGTGTGTGTAATATATATTTGTGTACACATACATATATACTTACAGACATAAATACAATCTGCTCAGTCTGTATCATGTTACCTGTGTGTAAATGTTTTCAGGGCTGACCGTTTGGTATTGGATAGCTAATTGGTGTGCTCTTTGCTGAGGAAGACTTTTTCTTCCCTTCTCAGCATTCCTTCAGTGAATTTAGTCTTTGTGTAAAGTTGAAGACTCATGATCTTTCCTCTCCTCATGTCAGCATGTCTGTTGGTGTCATCTTTACCTTATTCATGTTAGGCAGTCATGTTGGTGAAACTTTGCAGACATACTTTCTGACATTTTTAAACAAAAGCTGTTACCTTAAAACAGGAAATGTTCAATTAATACGTTAAATGGAAAATCTGTATCAGTAGCCATATGCAGAAATTAAATAGGTAAAGAAGGTGAAATAAAGTAATATGAACTTCTCCACTCTGTTTACTTAAGTCAAAGATCACTCCTACTGCCTTTTGTGATGGATCTCAGAACATGACTAGTGTTTTCATTGGTTCAATTTCGGCATTGTAACCTAAGTGGTTTTGTTTAAGTTTCCCAATACCCTGATCTTCTAAAGCTTAATTTGCAGCACCTGATGTCTTGGCTTTTTATCCTTCAGTAAGGAGACAGCATAGAGAGATCTTGGAGAGTAACTCTAATATACCTCCTCTATAAGGAAATGTCCAAATTGCAGCAAGCTAATGAATTGTTTCCCAAAATCTTATAAAAGAACCAGCTTCTGAGTCTAACGTATGGAATAAGAACTATATATTTCTATTTCCTCAATGAATGTCCATTGTTTTAATGATTAAAGTTTTGGATAAGTATAGATTACTACAAATAAGGCATATCAAGTTTTAACTAATTAATGGAGATGCTTGTCAATCATAGGTGCATTAAAGCTATTATATGAAAAGCAATAGAGCGTGGTCATCTCTTTCAAAGAAGATCTCTTTTTAAATTATACTGACATTTTCTTTTCTTTCTCTTCTGTTCAAGCTTTTCTTTTTTATTGAAGATAGAGTATTCTCTCATACAATGCAGTCTGAGTATAATTTCCTCTCCCTCTCCCTCTCCTCATCCCAGTTTCTCCCCATTTCCTCTCCCCTCCAGATCCACTCCCTTTCTGTCTCTTATTAGAAAAAAACAGGCTTCTAAGTGATAACAACCATACAAGAAAAATAAAACAATGGATGAAAACAATCATATCTTAGTTAGACATGGCAACCCAACAGGGGGAAAGAGTTCCAAGAGAAGGCACAAGAGTCAGAGACCCACTCATTCTCATGGTCGGGACTCCCATAAAAACACTAAGCTACCAGATGCAATGTATATATACACAGAGGAACTGGTGTAGACCCATGTAGGACCTGTGCTTGCTGCTTCAGTCTCTGTGAACCCATATGCACCTTGCTTAGTTGCTTCAGAGGACCTTGTTCTTCTGGTATCTTCTATCTCCTCTGGCTCTTACAATCTTTCCACCTTCTCATCTGCAGGGTTCCCTGAACTCAAAGGGTAGGAACCCAATGGAGACCTCCAGTTTAAATTCTCTCTCCACCCTCAGGCTGTGGGTCTCTGCATCTGTTCCCAACTGCTTCTGGAAGAAGTCTCTATGATGATGACTGGATAAGGCACAGATCACATAATATCTTTCTGGGTCTGAGTTCCTTCACTCAGGATGATTTTTTCTAGTTCTATCCATCTGGCTGCAAATGTAATGATGTCATTAAAAACACCTAAGTTACACTGCATTGCATCAATGTACTCCATTTTCTTTATCCATTCTTCTGTTGAGGGACATTTAGGTTGTTTGCAGTTTCTGGCTATTATGAAATAAAACTGAAATGAACATGGTAGGATGGCATGTCCTTTGGGTATATGTCCAGCAGTGCTATATCTGGGTCTTGAGGTAGACAGAGTCCCAACTTTCTGAGGAACCACCATATTGATTTCCATAGTTTGCACTCCCACCGGCAATGGAGGAGTGCTCCCCTTGTTCTACATCCTTGTCAGCATGAGCTGTCACTTGCATCTAACTTAGTTCTTACACAGCTTAGCCTTTCATCGAATGACTAAACCTACCACACATGCTTTGTGTGGAAATGAGAAGGCAGCATCATTTCAATGGCTTCATTTCGGCAGTTGGAAGAATTCATAATTAATATCATTCAGGGGTGATGCAGTTGGGCTTTAATTAGCTTCATAAATCATAAAATACTTTATTCCAACATTTATGGACTAGCTTCAGATCTAAAAGTCATCAGAAACTTCTCAGTGTCACTTTAGCCTTTGGGGAAACATAATCGATTCAGTGCCATTTGGGGGCATTGCTTCAGAGGTCTGCACCATCTTCAGCTCTGGGTTTCATGAATGTCAAGACTCTAAACTATATTGTGCAGATCTCTTTACTTTCTGTATGGGGGGAGGAGTGTGATTTACTGTGTGTATTAGGTACAGGAGACTTATATTAGTGGGCCAGCCTCTGTGGAAGACTGGAAAGCAGCCAGATGGTGTCTGCTTTGTAGTGCAGTCTTATTGGGTGTATGCAGCAGGATTCTACCGAGCAGGCAGGGAAATCCTGGACTGTATTTCTTACACTGCTAATGGGAGAAGAAGCTAGGAGGTGGGGCTTTACTTCTCCATATTGAAGTGACTAAGACATGGTCATTGCTAGGGTTCTTACATATTCATAGGTAGTACAGACAGAATTAGGCACATAGTCCATTATTTTTAAGATGGGGAACATTAAAGTGACACACAATCCATATCAGATCTTGTCCAAGAACTGAGATCTCCTGGCTTCTAATACTATGTTACATCTGCATAGATCGTTCTCTGAGGAAGGAAGTAGGGAGTGTTTTTCTTAGATGTAAAGTACTGTAGTAGGTGTTTGGAGGTCAGGGTGGGAGGTGTGTGCAGATTACATCTCAGGTCAAGGGTATGGCTGACTTTAGGTACATTCTGGATCTGTGAAGGCAAAATACAAACACTAGCAGTCTTCACTTTTCATAGTTCTAATAGGCATGAGATTCTGTTATTACGGTTTAGCTAAGTAACTCCAGTTTCTTCAAAAATTCGGCTTAGGTTTCAGTTGCCATGGCATATTAGCTGAGAATACAAACAGCAAAGAACAAACCCTGGGAATGCTGGGTCCACAAATCTACATGTAAATAACTGACTCAGCCCACGGGCAGTGACCAACCAGGCATGCCTTTCACTGGCTTCACAGTGGTCTCCACGCACCAGAGCTCCGGCTACCTTGTCATTCTCAGGAATGAGTCCAGATGACATTTTAGAAGAATGGATAACTGAAAGGAAGAGTTACCCAATAAGAATCAAAGTGTATATGTTAAAAAGTGAAGTGTGCATGTTAAAAAGTGAAATTTGAATTGCATGTAAATGGAGTCACGGAGGAAATAGTTGACAAGCATTGAGTTTAGGCCCCTGGTATGTAGGTGTCTGTTTTCAGAGCATGCCAGTAGATAATGCCACCAAACACACAGTAGTTGTACTCAGTCACACAAATCAGGCACAGAGGTCATTTCCTCAAAAAAGTTCTGGGTTTGTTGAGAAATTCAGCTGGCTTCTCTGGTGTCTTAGGTTACTGTGTTAGTTGCTTTTCAGGTAGAACAAAACATCATGGGCAAAGGCAAGGAAGAGAGAGTTTATTTTGGCTCTTGGTTCCTGAGGCTTTTATCCATCATAGTGGGGGAGGCATGGCAGCAAGGGGCAAACATGGTGGCAGGAGCAGGAAGCAGAGAGATCATGCCTTCGCCTACAGCCTTCATGAAGTGGGGTGAGCAAACTTGAAGTAGGGTAAGGCTGTTTGCTCTCTAAGCCTACCCTGGGGACACGCTTCCTTCACCAAGGTCACACCTCTTAAGCAGCTCTGCCAACTGGGAACCAAATGTTCACATACCCAAGCCAGTTAAGGAGGATTTCTCATCCAAACCCCCTCAGCCACCCAGGGTAGGGAGACTCCTGGAACACCTGAAGTCATTGCCTGGGAGGCTGCTTCTTACCTGTGCTGGCCTTCAGCATTTTCACTGTCCCATGGAACCCATGCTCTGCAGATGACAAGCCTGCTGTAAAAGGTCAATGCAGCAGAAACGAGAAGCTTACGAGAAGTAGCCATTTGTCCTGGGATTCCTCTGTCACTTCAATAACCCTGTCACCTCTGGAGAGCCCTAGACATGAGTACAGAAGGGATAGTCTGACACCCAGATGACAGACATAAAAGCAAAGGGAGGATGTGACAAGTGCAGTGTTGTCCCAGGGAAAGTAATGTCAGCAAAATGCAAACCCAAACAAAAAGATGCTTCATGAGAAAGGAGCCCTCGGTACAAGTCAGGACACTCAGAGCCAGGAGCAGGAAGCAGAAGGGATCCTAACTTAGGTGAGTGTGAAGACTCACTGAGGCCCCGAGACACAGCAAGGTCACTTGCCTTGTGTTGTCGCCCCTGCCACAGAGAAGGCAGGCTGTGTTCTTCCAGTCTTTCTTGTCAAGTTTCTCACAAGGAAATGAACAACTTCAGTTCTATTGCTTAAACTTATAATGTGTGAAACAAATACCTTATTCTAGTTGTTCATTTTTGAGGTGCTGGGATCCAACCCAGAGCTTCAGGAACACTTGACACTCTGCCACTGGCCACATGCCTAACCCAATTTCTGGAAAGATAGATCTTTAAAGGTCTGACAAGCATTTTTTGGTGTCATTGAGAAAAATCTTGCTTTTCCTATTGATTATTAATATTTCTTTGTGTGGTTTCAGATTTCATGGCCATTATTATAGTTCTATGCTACCATTATAACCTATAATTTAACTTTTCATCTACATGTGCACTGTTTCTTAATGTCTCCTTCTAGCTGAATCAGGGCTTGCCTACATTTGAAGAGTTAAACTATAGATTATACAATAAGACATTATACAGTAGGCATTGAAGAAACATGGGATCAATGGCTAATTAATTAATTAGATTTTTAAAATGGAGCCTTGCAACGTGGCCCAGGTTTGCTTTGAACTCTCTTGCCTCAGCCTCCAAAGTATTGTCATTGTGGGCTTGTGCCATTGTCCCTGACACAAAATCATGGCTATAAATACTAATTTTCTTGTGAGATCACAGGAGGGAAAGACTGGAAAGCTAGACTGAAAGATGAAGATGGTGATGATGACCCAAGATTCAGGATTTCCAATTTGAACAGAACAGTGAGGACAACAGAAAAGTGTGACCCAATTCACAGTAGTTGATGTGACACTTGCTATGCTCTGTGTCAGAAGAGAGACTCTTTGGCGTTCTTCACCTTTAAGAAACTTTCTGGACAAATAATTTGATGTCAGAGTGCAGGTCTAAAAAGCAGTTTCCTAACTGAGCATGTTTGAATCACGAAGACCACAGAACAACCTAGGACTAATCAGGTGCTTGACCAACAGCTGTGCATTTCTCTCACACTGGTTGTCAGTCTTCCCGATGCTGCAGCCTGTTAACACAGCCGCTTATGTCACGGTGACCACAAAACAGAATTATTTGCTTTGCTATGTCACAGGTGCAATTTTGCTCCTGTTGTGAATCATAATGTAAGTATCTGATATGCAGGATATCTGATATGGACCACTTATGAAAGGGTCACGACCCACAGGTTGAGAATGGCTGCTCTGGAGGGTCACCTCAGCCCACCTCATATAGCTGCTGCTCAGGCATTCCACAGCCCTCAATAACAATTGTTGTCACATATAATTTAATAGTTATGACTACAGTATAAAGCAGAGACAACTGGGAAGGTTTAGGTTCATGACTACTCCTTGGCTCTTAGACATGTAGCCCCAGGAGTAAAAGAGTCAACAACTCTTTTATTTTTAAAGCTAGAAGCCTTGGTTTTATATGCAATTTCCTAACTAGAAAAGGTTGGCTGAAACATTTATAAAAAAAAAATGTATCACTCAAGCATGGAAAATTGCACAGTCCTGTGCCGGTTCAAGCTGCCTGTGGCAACTGCTCTGCCGGATGGTGGCGCTGTTTTATACCCAGTATCTATCTAGTTTGATTAGGCAGGGATTTCAACAGGTATGAAGATACATGCTTAGCAAGCTGACAGTTTAATCAAGAAGGACTGAGGTTAAGATCCAGCCATCGAATGCCTCACATGATGCTTTTTTCTTTCCTCCATGAGATCGGTTGGCTCATCAACTGCAAGAACAAAACAATCCCCCAGCTATTGGCCTGCAAAGGAAGTAGATCAGTGTGGGAACCAAGAGGCCTCAGTACACAACCTCCACACACAGATGGCTGAGAAATATTTGTGCGAGATAAGATGTTCATTGTTCTACCCAGGTTCCTGGAACTGTTTTTGACAAAGCCCTTTCCGGGAACATGATGACTGGGTTGTGAACCCAGGCATGTGACACGAGGGAATACCTCGCTGTCTCCCCTCCCTTCTTGAGTTCAGGGTATATAAGCCTCCAAGCCGCTTTAATAAAGAGCCTTCTGATCTTGATTGCTGTGTGCATGTGTCTTTAATCCTGACGCCCTTGAGTGACTCGAACCTAGGCAGTGCAGGCACGGCAATTGGAGGTCTCACTGAGACCGCGAAAGAGAAGAGATAAGCGGACAGGGAAATCCGGAAGTCGGCAGGGGCGTATTAGGGTTAGCGACAATGGGTAATCCCCCCAGGAAAAATGGAAATTCAACATCAATTAAGAAAGTTATTGGAAGAACAGTGAAACACAGTCAAGAGTAAGATTTTGGATACTTTCATCAGATCCATAGAAAAGGCGAGTCCCTGGTTCATTACTGGAAGAGGTTTAAATATCCCTGATTGGGGAGGGACCTCCATCTCCACCCCCAGAAATTGTTGAGAGACGGGGGTCCCAATTCACTCCCACTGTCAACCTTCTCCTTATGGAGATTGGTTAAGGATGCCTTACTGACTGACAAGGTCTGGGTCAGACAGGAGGTAGCTGCCGCCAAGGAGGTCCTGCAAGAGATTCAGGAGGCAGAAACCAGGAAATCACTGTACTCTAAGGATAACAGTGATGAGGAAGATTAGAAGGGGGCAACAGGAGGTCGTCCGAGTCCAAGAGACAACTGGACATGACCCAGTGTGAATCCCGAGCCCCTAAAGCAAGCAGCAGGCTCTATCTCTCTCTGAATTAAAAAGTGAAACTGACTCTGACTCCAAAAGGTTGAAGGAAGAGCGTCTGCTTGAGGAAGTTCTAAAGAGAAAATCAAAAAAGACCCATCTTAGGGAAAAATTGAGTGAGATCTCTCCCGCACCCTCACCATATTCAGACAGGGATGAGGAACTAGCAATTACTCTACAACATAATATTGTCCCACAAAATCACAATGTCGCACCCACTGGGGGAATTCAGTTTTGCCCCATGGTGGCTCCTGTGTTTGAGATCCCTGACCCCAATAACCTGGGTCAGGTCAATCGACACCACCATCCCCTGAACTCTAAAGATACTAAACAATTGAAGGAAGCTGCTATGAGTTATGGGACTTGGGCCCCTTTTACTGCCTCCCTCGATAAGTCCTTTATGGCTTTGAATCTTACACCTAGTGATTGACAGCAGCTCTGCCAAGCTACCCTGTCTGGGGGAGATTACTTGCTCTGGAGGGGAGAATTTCAGGAGAGATGTTCAAAAATGGCCCAAATGAATGCTCAGGCTGGCAGCCTCTGAGAAACCTTGACATGTTAACCGGAACATGCTACCCTCCAATAGCAAATGCAATATGACATTGCCATTTATGCTCAAATAGCAGCGGCCACAACAGGCGCCTGGAAGGTGCTTCCGAGCAAGGCGGGAGGGGACCAGTTGTCCAAGATCCTTTCAAGGACCTTCTGAACCCTTCCATGAGTATGTGGATTGGCTTATCCAGCTGGCCGAATGGCTCTTTGGAGGAATGGGACAAGCAATGCCTATAATTAAGCAGATGGCCTTCAAGAATGCAAATAAATACTGTAAGGAGGCTCTTCGATCCCACAGAAATAAAAGTCTCAATGATTACATAAGGATCTACAGGGATATAGATGGTAATTTCATACAGGGATGGTACTGGCTGCCGCCATTAAACTGCCCGGGCCCTTCAAGGGACCCAACCTAAACAGGGAGAATAGACATTGTTTTGGATGTGGAAAAACGGGTTACTTCAGCAAGGAATGTCCAATGAATAATCAGGGTGCCACTAGGAGACCAGGCTTATGCCCTTGCTGTCACCGCAGGCGTCATTGGGCAAATAATTGCAGATCTAAGACTGATGTCAAGGGCAAACCCCACCCTCCCAATTCTAATTCGGGAAACTGGACTCGAGTCCCGCCTCAGGGCCCCAGAACTAATGTGTATGGGGCAATGACTCCCTCTGTGGGCAGCAGACAGATTCACTTTCTCCCTCAAAGCAACCCCTTTGCCTCACTGACCTCTTCCGAGCCACCCCAGGGAGCACAGGACTGAACCTCAGTCCCACCACCAGGGCAATTTTAACACCTGAAATGGGTATCTAGGCACTTCTGGAGTACATGGACCCATGCCCTCTAGTTCCATAGGGCTAATCTTGGGACGCTCTAATACACTCCTGCGAGGAATACAAATACACCCAGGGATTGTTGACCAGGATAGTGAGGGAGAGATTAAAATTATGGCCTCTGTGATGCATGGTGTGGTTGCCATCCTGGAGGGGGAACGTATCGCATAACTGGTTTTGCTTCCTGAGTTCCCACTGACTAGTAGATCCCTCAGGGCCAAATGTGGGGACCAAAGCTTTGGTTCTTCGGGACCTGCTGCCTTCTGGGTAGCCACTATGACAGACCGTCCCCAACTCACCCTACACAGAGGGAAGGCCCTTCAGAGGAATATTGAATACTGGAGCCAATGTTTCAGTTCTGTCTGATGCTTCATGGCCTGTTACCTGGCCTAAGGCATAGATAAGGCAGGCCATACCACAAAAGAGCCTTAGGATTCTCAAATGGCAAGATGAGGAAGGGCATTCTGGGTACTTTCAACCATATGTGCTAAAAGGCTTACCAACAAATTTATGGGGATGTGATTTATTACTAGAAATGGTAGTGATCCTCACAACTCAGCCTACTGCCAAACCTAATAAGGTGCTTGCCATGATGCACAAGATGGGTTGGTGGCAAGGCCTAAGACTAGGTAAGGAGGCACAGGGAGAGACTCAGCCACTCACTGCCCTTCCACAAGATCCCCGATCCCCTGAGGATAGAAAAGGGCTAGGACATTTTTGATGAGGGTCACTGTTAGGTTGCCCACACCCATACCTATAACTTGGCTCTCTGATGATCCTGTATGGGTAGAACAGTGGCCCCTTACAACAGAGAAATTACAGGTGGCTCACAGACTTGTTCAGGAACAGCTAACAGCAGGGCATATTGTGCCCTTGACACCCCCTTGGAATACTCCCATATTTATAATTAAAAAGAAATCTGGAAAATGAAGACATAAGATTTACGGGTGGTAAATACCACTATGCAACCCATGGTGGCCTACAACCGGGACTACCATCTCCAGTGGCCATACCAAAAATTGGCATCTTATTGTTATTGATCTTAAAGATTGTTTCTTTACTATTTCCTTGCATCAGAAGATTTGCCAAAGATTTGCATTTAGTCTGTCATCTATTAATTTTTGGGAACCTGCACTTTGCTTTCAGTGGGTAGTGCTCCTGCAGGGTATGGCCAATAGTCCCACCATTTGCCAGGCCTGTGTTGCATTAGATGGAGGTTTCCCACACTCTACATCATACATTACATGGATGATATTCTGCTGGCTGTCCCCACAGAAGAGGTCTGCCTTGAAGCCTTTGCTGAATTACACCTGCAATTAGAATCATATGGGTTGGTTATTGCCCCTAAAAAGGCACAAAACAGCATTCTTACACTTATTTGGGGCATACAATACAACAAGTTGGCTTAAGGCCCCAAGGGTTACAAATTGATTGTTCTCACCTTCTTACATGATTGGCAAAGATTCTTGGGGGACATACAATGGATTTGGCCATCTCGCTCCATTAAAACTGGTGATCTAAAACCAGTGTATGATCTTCTCTCTAGGGATCAGATCTAGGCAGCTTACAGAGTCAGCCAAGGTGGCCCTACAACTACTCCTACAGAGTATCGATGAAGCTCATCTTCAACAGCTAGATTATGGTCAGCCTCTGCTATTGAATGTGCTTTCCTCCCATTTTGCTCCCACAGCAGTATTTTGGCAGACAGGGCCTACATATTGGGTATACCTGTCAGCCTCTCCTAAAAGGGTGGTTTCCCCTTAATATGAGCTTGTATCACAATTATTATGGAAGGCTCATAAATCAAGTCTTCAAATATTTGGGAAAGCACCGAATAAAATCATTGTGCCTTATGATAAAGAAGAGTTATCACATTTACAGACTAGTCATGACAGCTGGGCATTATTTACGTCCTCTGTGAATGCTTCCTTTGATTGTCATTATCCTCTAAGCCCTTTGCTCACCTTCTTTAAGAGACATCCAGTGATATTCCCCAAAATAGTAAAAGAAATGCCACTGTCTGGGGCACGAATAGTGTTTGCTGATGGGTCGTCCAAAGGCTATGCTGTGGTGATCTCCAACGGAGAATGAAGACAAAGGCCTACTGGCAAGGTGTCTGCATAAGCAGCCGAGCTTTTAGCCTGCTTGATGGCATTTCAGCTATACCCCAATAGCTTCTAAACTTCATAATAAATAGCATCTAAATGCACATTCTTTAAAATTCTACTCCGGCTGCTCCAGAGATGTTGCCACCATATTGCAGCCCAATGCCCTGCTTGCACACCGTTCCACACTATTCACAATGATGGGGTAAATCCTTGAGGCCTAAAAGCTAATGACATTTGGCAGATGGATGTCACCCATTTGAGGTCGGCTGGTAGGTTAAAATTTATGCTTGTGTCTGTGGATACCTATTCTAAAGTAATCTTTGCCTCCCTTCATTCTGGAGAAAGAACCAAGGATGTTATTTCACATTGCTTGCAAGCCTTTGCTTACATGGGCATTCCAATATTCTAAAAACTGATAATGGGCCTGCCTATGCAAGTTATAGATTTGCTGCCTTTTGCAAAGATTATGATATTCAACATCATTTTGGTATTCCCCACAACCCCACAGGCCAAGCTATTGTGGAATGCTCACATGCAACATTGAAACAATATTTTGAAAAAATAAAAAATGAAATATATTTCATCCCTCAACACTCAGCTTTCTATAATTCTTTCTAAATTTTTTGACTGTTGATAATGAGAACCGTTCTACCATGGAAAGACATCGGAACAATGCCTTTAGCTTCCTGTCTTATATTGCAGATTTTTCAAGTTATTCATCTAACAGCCAGGTTCTTGGTTTGAAGGATATTTGCTATCTTTCAAGAGAGAGAATAGTACCAGGGTGCCCCCTCGACCAGCGCTGCCCTGCTGGCCAAATGATAAAAGATATTCATTACCTTCCATTTTACCCTGGGGAAATTGTGTTACTCAAGACCCTTGGCTCCTCAAAGGAACTGATTCGTTGTGGTGGTATGGCACCGTTCACCTTTTAAGACTGCTACAGATCCAGGGGAAGAATATCACTTTAGGAACCCTAACCAGGCCAGAGACATTCCTGTATTTTCTAGTATGTTTTTCTGTGGGTCTTGGTCTGTCTCTTCCCAGACTATAACTAAACTGGATGCTCTCTTCAATAGGAATGCCTCCTCCTTTGTGTGGCCCACTTAGACAGAGCATTAAGAATCACAGGTCACTAGGATGCCACTCAGTTGCATGCATTAAATGATTCCACTGCCTTGAAGCACTAATTTGCCCAGAGTAGCCTACTCTCACTAAATTACAATGCTAATTTACACCATTTTACTGAGGAAGCCATTTCCTAAATGGCACCCTAGTGGCCTGAACCAGCCATTACAGCTTCCAGTCCTACTTAACTTGGAAGACACAGCCTATTGAAAAATAAAACAAAGCAGAAGAGATGGTTTTATCTCAACTCATCAGTCTGTGTTCTACTCCCAGAAGGTTGAATTGGGAACTCTCTGAGAAAGGTCAGAAGCAAGAAGCAGAACGTTAGCACTCTGTGTTGGTCATGCTAGTGACCATGGCTAGCCAGGCTGTAGCTAATCAGCACAGACTTCTTATGCCAATTAGAAAACACAAAGGGACCAGCCTTTGTGCTTGGTTTGGAGAGTGAAGGCAAGTTAAATCTTACTGTATTCATTGCTTCTTTGACTTAGAGACTGTGATGTGGCTTCCCATTCCTGTTGTCTAGTGACTGATTCCAGGTCTAGTCATAAGATGGAGACAAAGCCTTGAGGCACCATGGACAGGGAGTTGGTGGAGAAGATACTGGCATGGAATCTGGAAGAAATACATTCTGGCTGCAGGCCTAAACGGCACTAATGGATTCATTGTTTCTATTCTGTCTCTGTGCAAGGTATAAAACAGGAACTAAAACACGTTTTTTTTTTTTTTTTTTTTTTTGTCGTTGTTGTCTGCCCCTTCAATCTAGAAAATGGAGTCATAGGTTTGTCACGTAGAAATAGATCGGATGAGCCAGGCATGAGGTGCATATGCGCAGTTCCATCACAGGGAGGCCAAGGCAGGTGGAACATGAGCTTGCAGCCAACCTGCAAAACAAACAAAAAACCCCAAACAACAACAGCACTCCCCTAGACTCCACAAAGAAACCGATTAAACATTGCTAGTTTAGACAAAGCAGAAGTTGAGTTTAGGATACTGTCTGTCTTTCTTCCTTGATTCCCTCAGTGATCCCTGGTGTTGGCCATAAAATGCCAGGTCCTTCAGAAAGGACATGATGTGACACCAGGAACCAGAATGGTTCTGAGATATTCCAAGACTCTATCTTTCTATCCTTAGCTTCCCAATGTGACACATCCATGGGACACTAAGCTATTTTATTTATTTTGTGTTGTGTCTGGTGTGTGTGGGGGTGTTAAAATACACACGGCTGTAGGAAACAATACCAAGAAAGAAATTCATCAAGAGTCAGGGCTGCACAAATGCTGATTGCTGTCAGCATAGTGGCAGCGTGTGTCAATCTCTTTACTGTCTGTTCTTTCCTTTAAGCCTCACAGCAACCATAGGCATCACCACCACATTCACACAAGGAAAGGGATACAAGAATATGTAGTAGTTTGACCCCGGTCCCACAGCTGGAAGGAGTTGCCAGTGCATCCAGGTGTTTTGATTCTGAGCCGACTATTTCTGCCTGGTCTATATGGCTGTGGCTGTGTTGATCAATCTATAGATTAAAGCTGGGAGAACTAGAGAGGCGACATTAAAATGGCTATAAATCTGCAGTGGGAAGACAGTGTGTTAGCATCTCAGAGGCGGCAGAGGGAGAGTGGAATGAGGTGTGCACAGCCCCTGCTCTCCTCTCATTACATAAAGGGTTCACTTGTCAAGCGCCATCTGCGGGATGATTTGCAGCTGCCTTTTCATGAAGAATGAAGACACACGGAGGCAGATTTGAGGAGAGCAGCACATAGATCTTTGTTCAGTAATGTCAGACACAAAATTGAGTTGTTTAAAAACATGTTTTCAAACGCCAGCACAAAAGTCACACTATAGGAAGGTCGTGTTAAACAAGCCAAGAATATGAATGCTGAGCAAACGTGTTTGGAGACGAGATTGAACAAACCTTTAGTCATATGACTCCTGTCCTTAAGTTTACTTATGTGCCACATTACACAGAATGTGTTACACGTGTGTTATGTGTTGAAACCAACTTTGAAGCCTTCAAATTGTAAGACCCTCAGAATGAGGAGTCTCCCCTTTTCGGTCAGTACTCCCAAGAACTCAATGTCCAGTCTAGTTAATGCAACACGCAAGAGGCTTTAATGAATGGGAAACATTTGCGCAAATGGGCTCCCTCAGCACGCAGGCTAGAGAAGTAACATTTTCTGGGCGTGGGTACTTTTAAAGGAAAAAAACACAAGTGTAGGGTGGGGCTGTGACCCTTTGTCCATACGTGACCAGAGTCATGGGTTCTCTTTTGAGGCCGATGGTCTCAGGTCAGCAGACCTCAGGGCCTCAGGGTGTGCTAATTAATCTTGTCTAAGTAAACTGGAGTTGCAGCTATTTCTTTGTTTCTTAAGGACCCTATTTACCACCTGCTGACACACAGGCTATCTTAGGGCCTTGTGAGTGAAAGTTTCAGGTGGTTAGCAAATTCCAGGGAACTGATAGTGGCCTGGGTTAGCTTTCCAGGGCAGACTGCCCTTCATTTCAAGTGGGGGGTTTCCTTCTTTACATTTGTCTTTCAAAATAAAATCAAGGTGGCTATGGAGTATAATTTTCTTTGTGCCCTCATGAATTCAAGTTGTAAATATTTTATTGAGAATTTCTGTGCCTATGCTTATCAGGGAAACTAGTCTATTTTTGTTTTGGTTGTATTGTTATCTGGTCTTAGTTGTAGGGTAATACTGGGTTTGTAGAATTAATCTGGTAGTGTGTGTGTGTTTTTTTTTTTTTTCTTACCCTTTTGTGGAGCAGCTCAAGGAGTACTGATGTGCATTCTCCCTTAAATGTGGGAGAGATAAATATGTCTGCTTCTGGATTTCCATCTGATCCATCTCCCCAGGGGGCTGCCTTAGTGTGAAGACTTTACTGTTGCCTCAACCCCATTGCTTCTTGTGGCTCTGTTGAAATGTTTTCTCTTTCTTTCTTCCTTCCTTTCTTCCTTCCTTTTTTTCTTTTTTGCTTTCTTAACAGAGTTTCTCTGTATAGCTTGGAAGCCTATCCTGGAACTCAGTCTGTAGACCAGGTTGGCCTCGAACTCACAGAGATCTGCCTAACTGCGTGCTGGAATTAAAGGTGTGGGCCACCAACACCCAATCTTTTCTATCTTCTTAATAGGAATCAGATTTGTCTAGGAATTTATCAATTACTTCTACATTTTCCAGACTTAAAACATATACGTTTTGAAAGTATTTGCTAATTGACTTTCAGTTTTCACTGGGGTCTGTTATGACAGACTTATTTATTTCTGGTGGTATTAATTTGGGTCTTTGTTTTGAATAGTTTGGCTAAGAGTTTGTCAATATTGTTTATTTTTTCAAAGAACCACCTTGCCATTTGATTAATTCTACACGTCGTTGTTTTGGTTTCCATTTTATTAATATCTGCCATAATAATTATTGCTTCTTTCTAGTTAGAAATGTCAGGTTCATCTCATTCTCATTTTTCCAAGACTTGGAGTGCATTATTAGGTTATGTAAGATGTCTCTGTCCTTTAATGCAAGCACTCACCACTCGTCAATTTTCTTCTCAGAACTTTCTTAGCTAGATTTGACAGGTTGTGCTCTCGTGTGCATTTGATCCAATGAATTTTTAAATTTCTTCCCCAATGTCTTAACTGACTCACTGGTCATTCAAGTGTGTATTGCTCAGACTCCAATATTTGTGTAGTTTCTCTGGTTGCTGTTAATTTCTAGTTTTATTCCACTGCAATGCTATCAGATAAAAAAGTTATTTTGACTCTTTTGCAGTTTAGACAATGGTTCTCAACCTCCCTAATGCTGACAACCTTTAATGCAGTTCTTCATGTGGTGATCCCAACCATAAAATTATTTTTTGTTGCTACTTCATAACTGTAATTTTCTACTTTTATGAATCACAATATAAATATTTGATATGCAGGATATATGTTATGCAACCCTCATGAAAAGGTCATTTGACCCCCACGTAGGTCGTGACCCACTGGTTGAGAATACTGGCCTGAAGTGTGGTCAGTTTTAGAGAAGGCACCATGGGTGCTAAGAAGAAAGTGTATTTTGTTTCTGTTGGGTAGAGTAGTCAATGCACATCTCTTGAATCCATTTGACTCATGGTATAGTTTAACTGAGGTTTCTTTGTTGATTTTTAGTTTAGATAACCATCTAGAGGTAAGAGTTAGGCACTGAAATAACCCATCCTTACTATATCAGGATCTATCTGACCTTTTATGCTCACTAGTCTTGCTTTATAAATTGGAAGCCCCAATGCCCTAGTCACAATTGTGTGACTTCTTTTAAAAATTATATACTACACACACACACACACACACACACACTTACTCTCAATAAACTACAGTGTGCTGTACTATGATCTTCAGGAGCTTCTAGGCTCTTTTCCTGTTTCTACCTCCCATCTTGTTGCAGAACATCTGTAATCCCAGCATTCTTATGGTGAGATAGGAGGAAGGGGTCATGGGAACTGAAGTCCATAGGCCTTAAAGGTGGAAGGAAAGAAATGACTCCTGAAAGTCACCCTCTGACTCCACACTCATGACATGCCCTGTCTCCACACACCCATGGGAATGCTGGGATTACAGATGTTCACTGATTCCAGCTTTATGTGGATTCTGAGATTGGACTCAGGTCATTTGGGTGCATAGAAAACACCTTTATCTGGTGAGCCATGTCCCTGGCCCTTTTATGTTGTACACTCTTGTACATGCGCCTTTTTTTGCATGCATGTGTGTTCATAAGCAAGTGCAGTTGCATGAAGCTGTGTGTGATAGCATAGGTCAGAAATTGATGTTTCCTGTCTTCTTCAACCCCTCTCTGCTTTGTTTTTTGAGTCAGGGTCTTTCATTGAATCTGTAGTGCATCCAATTTGGCTAGGCTGGCTGGACAGTGAGTTGCAGGGATCTGTCTGTCTTGTCCTTCTCCACTTCCCTGTGCTGGGGTTACAGGTATGCATGGCTGTGCCCAGCTTTATCTATGAATTCTAGGAATCTGATTTCAGGGCCTCATGCATGGTAGCCACTTCTCTTCCCTAACTCTTTTCATATCTTTCTCACCCCTCTATCCCATCCAAATTTATGTTCTTTCTCTATTTCTAAGAAACAAAACAACAACAAAAACAAACAAACAAACAAGAAAAAGAAACCCCCCCAAAAAAAACAACACAAAAAGAAAACTCAGAAATACACCAAAATAAACAAATTAAAAACTAGGAAAAATAGCACCCCTCCCCCAAACCCAAATCAAAACAAACTAAAAAAGAAAAGATGACCAATAAGAAAACAATACAACAATACAAACAAACAAAAAACCTCACGGAATCCTGTTTGTGTTGACTAACTACTCCCAGATGCAGCGCCTGTCCTAAGGTGTGGTTGATATACCCAGTGACACTCCATTGGGGAAAACTGATTTTTCCTCCCCAGCAGGTATCAGTTGCAGATAGTTTCTTGGTTTGGGATTGGACTGTGTCCACTTCCCCTTCTCATTGCTAGAAATTTTTGTGGTTTGAACCTGTGCAGGTTGTGTGTGTGCTGACACAATCTCTGTGAGTTCACACGTTTATCTGTTTTGTTATTTCTGGAAGACATAATTTCCTTGGAGTCATCCACAACTGCTGGATCTTACAATCTCTTTCCTCCCTCTTCCACAGAGGTCTCAGAGCCACGAGGAAAGGGGCTTGATGAAAGCATCCTACTTAGGGCTGAGTGCTTTACAGTCCCCCACGCTCTGCTCATCATCCAGTTGTCAATCTCTTCATTAATTACCATTGACTGTAAGAAGATGCTTCTCCAATGTGAGCTGAGCAAGGCTCTGATCTATGGGTGTAGGAGAATGTCACTGGGGTCATTTTGTTGCTTTGCTTCTTTATCAGAATAATAGTACTAAGTTTTCCCCTGGACACATGGCCTATCTCATCTCTGGTTCTTGGCCACTTTAGCAGTGTCAGGTATGGGTTCAACCTCATGGAGTAAGCCTTAAATCCAACCAAAAAGTGGTCATTTATTCCCGTTTGTGTTGTATTGCACCAGTATATCTTGCAGGCAGGTCACTGTAGGTTGCAGGGTTTGTAGCCGGGTAATATTGGTGGTCATTATTCTCCTCTGGTGGTGTGTAGAGTAACTTTTAGAATCATGAATCCTAGTCAGTAGGAGTAAAGCTCCAGGCTGGGCACCAGCTTGACTTTTTTATGTTTCATAACATAAGTAAAAGGTACCTTAAGCAATAGGACATTACCATGTTATGAAGAGTGACCAATAACTAGCCTATGATGTTTGGGGTGGGCTCTATGAGATCCCTTTGCACAATCACTTAACAAGAAATGATCCATTCCTGGTATCAGAGGTTTTACTTAGTGACATAAGTAGGGCATTGTGTCATTATATGACGACTCCATTTAAATTCCTTTCATATATGTACATGTTTTTTGGAAACGTCTACATATGGCTTTTCAAACATGCCTCTAGTGTTAGTCGTCCCTCCTTCACTCTGCCCTCCATCTTCCTGCCGTTTAACCATCCTATTCTAGTTTCCAATTTATCTCTTTATAATTCTATATTAGCCCTTCCTTGAGAGTCCCTCCCCCTTATTATCTACCTAATCTATATGATTATTTGGATTGAAACACACATATTTAAATCTTAGAAGCTAACATTCATACATAAGAGAAAACACATAATATTGGCTTTGTTTAATCTGCATTACCTCAATCAGGATGACTTTTTCTGGCTCTGTCCATTCCCCTGTGAATTTCATTTTTCTTAACGGATAAGGCAATCAAGAAGGAAAAGGGACATAAGTTTAATAATTGGGTTATTTGTTTTCTGGTTTAGGTTACTATTTAACATTAATTAAGCGGGGCTTTTGTTATTTGTTTGTTTGTTTGTTTGTTTATTTATTTACTTATTTATTTATTTATTTATTGAGACAGCGTTTCTCTGTATAACAGCCTTGGATGTCCTGGAACTCACTCTCTGGACCAGGCTGGTCTTGAACTCACAGAAATCCTCTGCCTCCCAAGCGCTGGGACTAAAGGTATGACACCATTTCCCAGCCCAATTTCTTTCTTCAGTGTCTTAAAGATTTTGTTATACAAGTCTTTCACTTGTATGATTAGAGAGTTTTTGTTTGTTTGTTTGTTTGTTTTAGGCTATTGTGAAAGGTATTGTTTTCCTGATTTTTCTCCCTCAGTCCTTTTGTCCTGTGTATATAGGAGGGCTACTGACTTTAATGAGTTAATTTTGTATGATGTTACTTTGCTGATGGTGTTTATCAGCTATAGAAGTTTCCTGGTGGAGTTTTTAGGGTCTTTTTTTTGTATACTATCATATCATCTACAATTAAGGACACATTGACTCCTTCCTTCTCTATTTGTGACCCTGTGATCTCCTTCAGCTGTCTTATTGCTCTAAGATTTTAATTACTGTATTGAATAGATATGGAGAGAGTAGCTTTCTGTCTAGGATGTTGTTAGGTGTGGGCTTACTGTAAACCACCTTTATCATGTTGAGATGTGCCTCTGCATTTCCAGAAACTTTGTCTCTCCAGAAATGTTGTCTCTTCAGAAACTTTGTCATGGATGGATGTTGGAGTTTTGTCCAATGCCTTCTCTGCATCTAGTGAGATGATCACATGGTTTTATCTTCCACTCTCTTTAATATGGTGGATTACATTTATCAATTTATGTATGTTGACTCATTCCTGTATCTCTGGTATGAAGTAAATTTGTTCATGGTTGGTAGTTTTTTATATGTTCTTAAATTTGGTTGGCAAGTATTTTAATGAGAATTTAAAAAAATCTGTGTTCATAAGGGATATTATATTAGTCTATAATTTTTTTATTGTTTATTCACTTCATTGATTTGGTATTGGGGTAATAGTGGCTTTGTAAAATGAAGTAGAAAATGTTTCTTTAGTTTTTATTTTGCAGAGTAATTTGAGGAGTGAGTATTGGCACTAGCTCTTCTTTGAAGAACTGGTCTAATTCTGATCTGAATCCATCTGGCCCTGAGCTTTTATTGATTGGGATATTTTTAATTACTCTTTCTATTCCACTGGGGATTGTGGGCCTGTTTAAATGTGCATTTCATCTTGATTTAACTCTGGTAGGTTGTATATATCAAGCAATTTCATCTTTTTTTTTTTTTTTTTTTTTTTTGGCTTTCCATTTTGGGGATACAGATTTTTAAAGTATGTCCTATGGTTTTTCCAGAGTTTCACCTGTGTCAATTGTGATTTCCTCCTTTCTATCCTTAGTTTTACTAATTTGGATCCTCTCTTTCTCTGTCTTTTGCCTAATTTGGCTAAAGGTTCTTAATTTTGTTGATTTTTCTCAAGGAAACAACTTTTCATTTTATTGATTCTTTGTGTTGTTTGTTTGCAATTCATTGATTTCAGCCCTGAGTTTGATTATTTTTTTTTTCTCCTCTACTCTTTTGGGGTATTATTTCTTATTGATTTTTTTACAGCTTTCAAGTGTGTCACTAAGATATTAGTGTGTGAGATTTCTCTAGGATTTATCTTTTTGGGTTTTTTTGGGGGGGGATTTTTAAAAATGTAGGCATTTAGTGCTATGAAATTTTCCCTTGGGACTGACTTCATTGTGTCCCAAAGTTTGTGTTATGCTGTGTTTTTATTTTCATTCATTCTAAAAAGCTTTTAATTTACTTCTTGATTTCTGTCTTAACCCAATTTCTATTAAGCTTCCATGGGTTTGTGTGTTTTCTGCCATTTCTATTTTTAATATCTAGCTTTAATTCATGGTGGTCAGATAGGTTTCAGGACTTTGTTTTAACTTTTAAAAATATATGCTGACTCTTGCTTTGTATACTAATATAGTCCAGTTTTGGAGAAACTTCCATGGGCTGATGAGATGAAAGTATATTTTTAGTGTTTGGGTAGAATATTCTGTAGGTGACTGTTAGGTCCATTTTATTTATGATATTTAACTCCAGAATTTTTCTGTTTTGGTTTTTCTGGATGTCTTAGTTATTGTTCTATTGCTATGGAGAGACACCATGACCAAGGCAACTATTACAAGAAAAAGGATTCAATTGGGGGCTTGCTATGGTTTTGGACATTTACTCCATTATCAACATGGTGGGGAGCATAGCAGCACACAGACAGGCTGATAGCCACATCCTCCCTATCTGTAAAAAGAAATAGCCACTGACTTTGGTGTGGGTTTTTGAAACATCAAAACCCACCCAAAGTGATTCACTTCCTCCAGCAAATCCATGCCTCTGTATCCTCCCATTCCTTTCAAATAGTCCAACTCCATGGTAACTAGATTTCAAATATTTGAGCCCAAGGGGGGCACTCTTATTAAATCAACACACTAGGTAACCTTTCTTTTGGTGAGAGTGGGGTATTGAAGTCACCCACTGTTACTGTGGGAATAATATGTGATTTTAACTGTAGTAGTGTTTCTTTTATGAACTTGGATGCTCTTGTGATTGGTGAATAAATGTCTAGAATTGAACTATTCTCTTGAAGTTTGCCTTTAATAAGTATGTAGTGCCCTTCCCTATCTCTTCTGATTAATTTTGGTTTTAAATCCTTTACATATATGAAGATAGCTATGTATGCTTGCTTCTTGATTTGATTTGCCTGAACTACCTTTTTTCCAGCTTTCAATCAGATGACTGTTTATCCTCTTGGTTACAGCAGAAAGATGGGTCATATTTTCCAATATAATCTGTGAATCTATGTATTTTTATTGGGGAATTGAGACCATTAATATTGAGAGTTGTTCATGAGCAATGTTCGTTAATTCCTATTATTTTGTTGTTCTGATTTGCCCCTTCCCCCTTTTTGACTAAGTGTTCTGAGATTATTTACTACTTTTGTTATCTTTGGTGCAATAAAATTTCTCTTCAGACTGAAGTTTTCCTTCTAATGCCTTCTGTAGAGCTGGATTGATGGACATAAATTGCTTACACTTATTTTACCCTGATTTTCTTTCTTTCTTCGTTGATTGTGATTGATAGCTTTGCTGAGTTTATTAGTCTGGGCTGGCACCTGTTGCCTCTCAGAGCTTGAGCTACAAATGTGCAGGCCCTTGTGGCTTTCAGAGTTTCCACTGAAAACCCACATTTACTAGAATTACACGGGTATCATAACAACATGTGACATGGTTTTTTGCTCTTGCTGCTTTGTTTGTTTGCTTGTTCAAGATAGGGTTTTTCTGTGTAGTACTACCTATCAGCCCTAGCTTCCCTGTATAGTGAGATATTCACTTTGTCTGCTTCTGTGGCACTGACCACGCCCATTGGAGGTGGAGCCAGGGGCAGAAGTGACCTGGGGAAGAGGTCTCAGGAGGAGCCTGGGAGTGCTCTCTTGCTGGAGCAAAGCAGAGAGGAGAACATCCGATGGAACCTGCTGGTGTTCATCTGTCTAAGTTGTAAGTTATTTCTCCATGAATAAAGATCCGTTCGGCCTATTTGTTTATCCTGATCTTTATTAAACCATGATATCTGGTGTCCAAAGCAGGATCAGGATTTTCACCGGACCTGGGTTTCACCCAGGTGGCAGACCCTTCCCCCACCATCCCTGAATAGGTGGTTGCCTTGCCTAACCAGGCGGACAGACCGCACCTTGTGAGACATTTGTGTTGCCCTACAACTCTTTTATCTCCACCGCAGCCCTGAGACCATTGCTCATCTCCTGCCATTCCCTCACATTGCATTCGCACAGAGCCCTGCCGTGCCCACCCTGCCAGGCCTTGGCTAGAGGTGAGTCTGGGACCATTCAGGTGGATTCTGCCCTACACCCTTCCCTGGGAACTCCCTGGGTTAGTCCCTGATCTCAATGCCCCTGTGTCCTGACTCCATCGAGAGCACTCTTGGAGCTTGGAGCTCTGATACACCCACGCCCACCCCCACTGAGACCCTGTCCTCCCCCTACCCTGCCTGTGGAGAGACCTCCTAGAGAGCTTGGGCCACCCAGAGCTACAGACATTGAACTTCTGACCCACATAAGTCCACCAGGGAAGTAACATAGAGAGAGGAAGAAACCCCACCAACGCCTACTAAAAGACACTATGGGAAGACGGCAATACAAGAAAACACCTAACAACAGAAAGACAAGCATAACACCACCAGAGAACCTACACCAACTAGACCAGAATACAACAAAGCAGATGAAGCAGAAGAGAACGACTTAAAAATTATCATCATAAAAATGATAGAGACCCTCAAAGAAGATGTGAGAAAATCTCTTAAAGAAATGGAAGAAAACACAAACAAAAAATTGGAAGAAATGAACAAATTCCTTAAAGAAAGTACAGAAAGCCAAGAAAAGCAATTAAACAGGTGAAGGAAACGGTTCAAGACTTAAAAACTGAAATAGGGACAATAAAGAAAGCACAAACCAAAGGAATGCTGGAAATAGACTGAGTAAACAATCGGGAACTATAGATGTAAGCATAACCAACAGAATTCAAGAGATGGAAGAGAGAATCTCAGGAGCTGAAGATAAACTAGAGGAAATAGATTCATCGACCAAATAAAATTGTAAATCCAACAAACCCTTAACACAAAACAACCAGAAAATGTGGGACACCATGAAAAGGCCAAACCTAAGAATAATAGGCATAGAGGAAGTCGTGAGGAAGCCCAACTCAAAGGGGCCGAAAACATATTCAACAAAATCATTGAGGAAAACTTTCCCAATCTGAAAAAGGACATGCCCGTGAAAGTATAAGAAGCATCCCAAACACCAAATAGACTGGACCAAAGAAAAAAGAACCCTTGACATATAATAATCAAAACACCTAACATACAGAATAAAGAAAGAATATTAAGAACAGTGAAGGAAAAAGGACAGGTAACATATAAAGGCAGACCTATCAAAATTATGCCTGATTTCTCCATGGAAACCCTCAAGGCCAGAAGATCCTGGATAGATGCTCTACAAGTACTAAGAATCCACGGATGCCAGCCCAGGCTACTATATGCAGCAAAACTCTCAATCACCGTAGATGGAGAAAACAAAATATTTAATGACAAAGCCAGATTTTCACAATATGTATCTACAAATCCAGCCCTACAGAAAGTTTTGGAAGGAAAACTCCAATACAAGGGAGTTAACTATGCTCACAAAGATGTAGGTAGAAACCAAGGGTAAAGCAGGACAAATATATTCACAATACCACTGCCAACAACAAATCTAAAACAAACACTCATTAACAATCAATGGTCCTTACTCTCCCTCAACATTAATGGTCTTAACTCACCTATAAAAAGACACAGGCTAACAGAATGGATATGAAGACAGAATCCATCCTTCTGCTGCATACAAGAAACACATCTAAGCTTCAAAGATAGACATTACCACAGGGTAAAGAGCTGGGAAAAGATCCATCCCTGACTTTAAGCTCTACTACAGAGCTATAGTTCTGAAAACAGCCTGGTATTGGCACAAAAATAGACAGGTAGACCAATGGAATTGAATCAAAAATCCTGATATTAACCCACACACCTATGAACACCCGATTTTCGACAAAACAGCTAAAAGAATACAAGGGAGGAAAGCATGTTCAACAAATGGTGCTAGCACAATTGGATGATGGTGCATAGAAGACTGCAGATAGACCCATGTCTATCGCCATGCACAAAACTCAAGTCCAAATGGATCAAAAACCTCAACATAAATCCAGCCACACTGAATCTATTAGAAGTGAAAGTAGGAGGTATCCTTGAACAAATTGGTATAGGAGACCACTTCTGAACATAACTCCAGTAGCACAGACACTGTGATCAACAATTAATAAATGGGACCTCCTCAAACTTAGAAGCTTCTGTAAGGGAAAGTACACAGTGGACAAGACCAAACGGCAGCCCACAGACTGGGAAAAGATTTTTTACCAACCCTACATCTGACAAAGGGGTGATCTCCAAAATATACAAAGAACTCAAGAAACTAGTCAACAAAACACCAAATAACCCTATTAAAAAATGGGGTACAGAATTGAAGAAAGAATTCTCAATAGAGGAAACCAAAAGGGCTGAAAGACACTTAAGAAAGTGCTCAATATCCTTAGCTATAAGAGAAATGCAAATCAAAACAACTTTGAGATACCATCTAACTTCTGCCAGAATGGCTAAAATTAGAAACACCAATGACAACTTATGCTGGAGAGGATGTGGAGAAAGGGAAACACTCCTCCACTGCTGGTGGGAGTGTAAGCTCCTACAGCCATTTTGGTCTTCAGTATGGCAGTTCTTCAGGAAAATGGGAATCAGTCTACCACAGGACCCAGCAATACCCCTCTTAGGCATATACCCAAATGATCTACAACCATGCAACAAAGACATTTACTCAACAGTGTTCATGGCAGCATTATTTGTAATATAGAGAATCCAACTGAAGAATGGATAAAGAAGATGTGGCACTTCTACACAATGGAATACTACTCTGCAGAAAAAAATAATGGAATCTTGAAATTCGTAGGCAAGTAGACAGAACTTGAAGTAACCATCCTGAATGAGGTAACCCAGTCACAAAAAGAACATGGTGTGTACTCGCTTATATATGGATTTTAGACCTAGAACAAAGAATCACCAGCCCATAATTCACACTACCAGAGGAACTAGGATACAAGGTGTATTCTAAGAGGTTCATATATGGTCCCTCATAAAAGGGGAACAGGACAAGTCCCCCAGAGCACATGGGAAGTGGGGCAGGGTGGTGAATGGAGAGAAAACTATGAGAAAGAGAAGGGAGGAGAGGAAAGCAGGTGTGACTAGGAAGATTGAGTCAGGGTAAGAATAGAAGACAAAAGAGAGAGAGAGAGAGAGAGAGAGAGAGAGAGAGAGAGAGAGAGAGAGAGAGAGAACATAAAAGAGGGAGCCTTTATTGGTTTGAAGAGAAAAATGAACCTAAAGAAAGGTCCAGAAACCTACAAGGCTGACTCCAACTAACAATTTGAGCAACCATGGAAAGACTGCCATAAATGCCCTTCCCTGATAGTGAGATCATCAACTAAATTATCCACCATCATGGACCCTCATCTAGTACCTGTTGGAAACAGAAGCAAACACTCATAACTAAACACTGAGTGGAATTAGAATCCAGATGCAGAGAGAGAGGACAAGACCAGGTTGCAGAAACACACAAAGACAACTGACCTGAACAAGGAGGAGCTAATGGGCCCCCCAGACTGATAGCTGGGAATCCAGCATGGGACTGACTCAGACTCCCTGAATATGGGTCTCAGCTAAGAGGACTGAGAAGTCTAAGGGACCTCAGACAGTGGAACCAGGATGTATTCCTGGGCCACAAATTGACCTTGCGGACACATCCCCCATGGAGGGATACTCCCTTAACCTAGAGCTAGGAGAGAAGTCCTAGTTTCTACTTCAAATGATTTGACAGATTTATATGATCCCACCTGGACAGCATAGCCCTACATGTGGAATGGGGGTGGGGGAATGGGAGGGGAAGGTTGTCAGGGAGCATTTGAGGAGGGAAAGAGGGTAAGAGGGAGGATGGAGGGAGGGAGAGAAAGGAAACTGGGATCGACATGTAAAAATTTTAAATTATGTTATTAATAAAAAAACATCAAGAAAAAAACCACATGGAATCATTTGTAGTTGGAGAAAGTAAGAAACTGACTGATGCAATGAAGGCTCTAGAAAGTTATATGATTCAAGAAGTTCAGACACTCAAAGAATCAATGGTGAATAGATTTCAGGCCTTAGGAGACCTTCAATCTGACACACCTGAAGAAGAACTACAAGGTAACAGGGTGTGAAAGAGACTTAAAATTTTCTACACTGTTTAGGGTCAGGGGAGTTTTCCCTGCATCTATTAATGAAAAACCAGCAATGAAAAATACCCAAAAGGTGTCATTGCATGTCAGTGGGAACCTATACATATGAAAGATTTAAAACATATAAAGGAAGCAGTAGTCTCTTATGGCATGCACTCGCCATATGTGAAGCAATTAATAGAATCATGGGCAAGGAATAACAAGGTGACCCCTAAGGATTGGGATCAATTAATATCAGCTATCCTTGAAAACTCATCTCAATTAGAATGGAGGGCTTCATAGAGAGAGGAAGCAAAAGCTCTTGAACTTCAGGGCTTAAAGAAAGTTATAAAGATAAAATTCTTGGTGAGGGTCTTTATGCTGATCCAGAAAACAAAGCTGCCTATGATGAATATATCTTGTCTCTATGTAGTACAGCAGCTCTGAATGCTTGGGATAAGGTTCGTGAACTAGGGAGAGGATAGAATCCTATACCAAGATAAGGCAAGGACTGAGAGAATGCTTTAGTGTGTTTCCAGAAAGATTGTCTAGGGCAGTACAATTAGGAGTAGCAGACATAGATTCTAGGTGAATACTCATAAAATCATTAGCTTATGAGAATGTGAATTCATAATGCAAACAAGTGCTTTGGCCTTTAAAAATTAGATCAGCACCCCTGGATGAATGGGTTCTATATACAACCAACATTGAGTATAATGACAATAACACTGAAGCTTAGATAGGAGAAGCCATATCTAAAGGTCTGAGAAGACATCAAGATAACAGAGGTCTTAACTATGGTGACATTGAAGCTTAGGTAGGAGAAGCCATCTCCAAAGGTTTGAAAAGATATCAAAATATCAGATGTTTTAACTGTGGTAAGATAGGACATCTAAAAAGAAATTGTAGGCAAAGCATCTCTAGAAATAACACTCCCAGGAATGAATCAAACAGAAGGCCTTGGCCTTCTGGGTTATGTAGAAGGTGTGGACAAATGAGTGTAGATTGACCAGAGACAAACAAGGAAACCCTTTACAATTGAGAAACTCATTGGGGGGCCTCTCAAAGGCCCTCATGTCAAAGGTGGTCCAAACATTCCCAGTCACTGTGGAGGACAATCTCCCACAGGACAATTAGAAAATTCAGTGCCTATTGTAAAAACTCATACCGCTCTGGATGACAAACTAGTGATGAAAGTTGAATCAAACATGAAAGAAGGAAACAAAAGGTATATTTTGGCAAACCTCTATAAACAGTCAAAGGCCTAGATTGATAGTTAAGATGTAAGATGAATAACAGACTGTTTGGTGGCATTGTTGACACAGAGGCTGAGGTAACTATTATAACTAGTAAATCTTGACCTCAGAAATGGCCCCTGCAAGAGGTATATGTTCAATTCTTAGGAACTGGAACCCTGTCTCAGGTAAAACAGAGCACGAGATGGATTGAATGTGTAAAGCCAGAAGGACAGAGAGGAAGGTTGAGACCATATGTGGCTGATACAGTGGTAAATTTATGGGGCTGTGATCTATTACAGCAGTGGAATACACAAATTAATATTCCCCCAGTATTAGATAGTAACCATAAATGAGCTCATGATTGTGGAAAAAATATTATAAAGTACTATACAAGTCAGACACCAAATATCCAGGCTGTCCAAAAACAAAACCCAAGTGCCATCAAACAGAGGAACAAAAAGCCCTACCCTTAAAATAGCTAACAGATGAACCTGTCTGGGAAAGGCCTATTACCTCTGAGAAGTTAGAGGCTTTAGGAAACCTGGTTCAGGAACAGCTAAATGCTAGACATATTAAGGAATCTACCAGCCCTTGGAACTCTCCTGTTATCAAAAAGAAATCTGGTAAATGGAGAATGCTTACAGACCTGAGAGCCATCAATAAAGTTATCCAGCCAATGGGCTCTCTACAGCATGGAATGCCCTTGCTTTCTTTGATACCTGAAGAATGGCCTCTTATAGTTATTGATTTAAAGGACTGCTTCTTCACTATACCTTTACAAGATCAAGATAAAGAGAAATTTGCCTTCACAGTACTTAATTACAATAATTCTCAACCAGTAAAGAGATATTAATGGAAGGTTTTGCCATAGGGAATGTTAAATAGCCCCACCCTGTGCCAATATTTTGTACAAAAACCCTTGGAAATAATTCGTAAACAGTTTCCACAATCCATAATCTACCATTACATGGATGATATATTGTTAGCTGATTCCAAAGTAGACATATTAGAAAAAATGTTTGAGAAAGTAAAGGAAGTTTTACCTCATTGGGGATTACAAATTGCACCTGAAAAATTACAAAAAGGAGATTCTATCAACTACTTAGGATATAAAATAGGTCTACAGAGAATTAGATCACAAAAGGTACAGATCAGGAGAGATTGCTACCAGACTCTTAATGATCTTCAAAAATTACTAGGAGAGATTTCTCAACTACAAACCATTATTGGAGTAGAAGGGCATGATTGAAAAACTTGAAAATGGCCCTAAAGGGGGACAAGGACTTGAATAGTCCCTGAATACTATCAGCTGAAGCTGAAATGGAATTAGGATGGGTAGAAAAGAGGATACTAGAAGCACAGGTGTGCCGTGTGTATCCAAACCTAGACTGTATTCTGGTTATATTACCATCTAGAGAATATCCTTCAGTGATTTTGATGCAGACAGAAGATATCATATTAGAATGGATACTTCTACCACATAAACAGAATAAAAAACTAAAAACATATATAGAAAAGATCTCTGACTTGATTATAAAAGGTAAATTAAGACTTCATCAACTAACAGGAAGGGACCCAGCAGAAATTATAGTACCTTTAACTAATGAGGAAATTTCCTCCTTATGGAAAGATAATGAATATTGCTAGAGAGCATGCAGTAATTTTTTGGAAATGATTGGCAACAATTATCCCCAAAATGAAAGAATCAAATTCATAAAGAAAACAATTTGGATCCTTCCACGCATTGTAAGAAAAACACCTGTCTCTGGAGTTCATACATTCTACACTGATGCAAACAAATCTGGTAAGGCAGGATATAAATCAGGAAAAATAAGTAAAGTGGTTCAAAGCCCTTACAATTCTGTACAAATGGCAGAATTGTCCGCCATTCTCATGGTACTTATGGATTTTACAGAACCCCTCAATATAGTTACTGACTCTCAATATGCAGAGAGAGTCGTCTTAACGCATTAAGACTGCAGAATTTATTCCTGACGATACAGAATTAACTTCATTGTTTATACAGTTACAAGATACTATCAGAAATAGAACTCATCATATATATATACATATATATGACAACTCTATTGTATACTCCTTTATGCCTTCATCCTAGGACTAGATATGTAGTTCGTTTTGTTCTCGATTTTCCTTTTCTTAGAGCACACTTGTTATTCACTATTTTGTATATAGTTTTGTAACAAGCCTAAATCTTTTCTTTAGACTAAAAGGGGAATTGTAGTGAGATATTCACTTTGTCTGCTTCTGTGGCACTGACCATGCCCATTGAGGGGTGGAGCCAGGGGCAGAAGTGACCTGTGGAACTAGGTTTCAGGAGGAGCCTGGGAGCGGCTCTTGCTGGTGGGATGCGGAGAGGAGAGCATCCCGTGGAACTTGTTGGTGTTCATCTGTCTAGGTTGTAAGTTATTTCTCCTTGAATAAAGATCTGTTCAGCCTATTTGTTTATCCTGATTCTTATTAAACCACGATATTGGGCTGGCACCTGTTGCCTCTCAGAGCTTGAGGTACAAATGTGCAGGCACTTGTGGCTTTCAGAGTTTCCACTGAAAACCCACGTTTATTAGAATTACACGGGTATCATAACAACACGTGACTTGGTGTTTTTTTTCTCTTGCTGCTTTGTTTGTTTGCTTGTTCAAGATAGGGTTTCTCTGTGTAGTGCTGTCTGTCAGCCCTAGCGTCCATGGAAGTTCCTTTGAAGAGTAGGTTGGCCTTGAACTCACAGATCCAGGTACCTCTACCTCCAAGTGCTGGGACTAAAGGTGTGCACCATTATGCCCGGCTTCTCTTGTGGCTTTTAATATTCTTTCTGTGTTCTGTACATTTTATAGTTTGGTTATTATGTGTTGTAGGGAGTTTCCTTTCTGGTCCTGTCATGTCTTGAATGCCTCCTGTGCCTTGATAAGCACTTTTTCCTTTAGACAGAGCACACTTGCTTCTGTGATTTTGTTAAAAAATAATTTCTATGCCTTTGACCTGTGTTTCTCTTCCCCCTTCTCTATCCTTGCTATTCATAGGTTGGTCTTTTCATGTTGTTCCTCATATTCTGGGTGTTTTGTGCCTGAAATTTTTTTTTTAGATTTAACATTTTCTTTGACTGAACTATCTGTTTATTCTAATTTGTCTTCAGTACCTGAACTTCTCTCTTTCATATCTTTTTAATCTGTTAATAAGGCTTACTTCTGAGGTTTTAGTTTAACATCCTGAGTTTTTATTTTTTTATTTCTAGTTTTATTTCAGTTTGGGTTTTCTTTAGTGATTCTGTTCCTTTGTTAAATTATCTTTTTATGTCTTGAATTGTTTTCATTGTTTCACTCAACATTTTTGTGTTCTCATTAAAGCATTTATTCATATCTCTTTAAATCTTTGAACGTATTTAAAATTGCTATTTTCAAGTCATTGTCTTATACTTTATTCTCTGTGTGTAATACAATAGTGCTTCTGGCTTCTACCTTGGTTGTTCACTTTTGTGTTTTTTTTGTCCTGGGATCCAGGCACCCAGAGTGATGATGTTTTTAGTTGTTTCTTCATGTAGCTGTCTGGTTGTATGTTTGTTGTGTGAGGTGTCCCTCCCACCCCACACTTTGGTTTGTAGTGCTCAATTTGAAAACTAGCTGTGGCATTCCCAAGTCCCACCAAGTGTGGTGGCTGTAGGGTCGTAGGTAAGAGAGCGTTCTGAGGGTAGGCAGAGAGCAAAATGGAATGGAGATGGGGAAGAAGGGAAGGATAGAAAGGAGTAGTGGGCAAGAACTAGAAGGACCATGTGTTTGCACAAAGGCAGCATCCCAAGGTGATGGAGGTGGGCTGGTAAGAGGGGTCCAATCATGCATGAACCAGGGTAAATCTGGAGAACTGACTGGTTGAGTTATTGCTTGTTTTTTTCTTTCTCCCCCCTATTAATATCAGAGTTTTGCTAGTTTTCTGTGTTGTGCATGATAGATTCCTTCTCATTTGTTCTGTGTTCAGCTATTCTTTTCATGAGATTTATACTTCCCTAGTCTCTCTTGATTGTCTTTCATATCTGTATATAACATTTTGTCTTAGTTTGTGCCTGTCTTGAAAAATACTTTTTTTTTTTTTTTTTTTTTTTTACATAAATTTAAAAAGATAGTCTTTCTGGGCCGTTCTGGATATAAAAATCTTTGTTAGCAGTTTTTTCACTTTTAGGGCTTGAAAATGTATCATTCTGTCCCTCCTGGATTTGGTGGTCTCTGGGGCTATTAGGATGTGTTTGTGGGTGAGTTGGCCTCTTCACCTTATACATGTTAATACTTTTTAACCTGCATTTTTGACAAATAACTGTGACATGACATCCGGAGAGTCACCTGTTGTTAAGCCCCTTTGCAATTCTACATGCCTTAAATTAAAAAAAAAATCAATATGGCATTTCCTTTATATTTATTTTATGTTTGGCAAACAGCACAAAAATCCAGCAACATTTTGAACACGTTAAAAAAAGTTAAATGTTAAACAGTACCGAGGGTACTGTTTTTAAACAATAGAAATAATGTGTGCACAGTTAACATCCTGTAGACTAGCAGAGTGAAAGTGCTTGGTTTCCAAGCATGTACCACAAACATAGAACACACGTTATGAAACACAACAACACAATTTGTCATCACAAAAGTCACAGCCAGGCAATAGAAAGCACATTAATGATGAAGGCACCAACACATGTGTTCACTATGAGTGGAGTGTTGTACACATGGAAATGCTACATCTCCTATCCTGAAATACCATAATCACAGAGCCAAGCAGAAGAAATTAAGACTTATTGCTGAGGTTAACAATTGTTTGGGAATAATAATACCTAATCAAAACTTTCTATATAGCCATTCCTAGATCACAATAATGTGTTAATTCCACCGTATGCCTGAGAAACCGAGACTCATTGTTGATAGGAGTTTCTGACTCCTATCAAGGTTTTGGTGAAACACTACCTGAAAGCACTTTCTAGTGTAGGCAGATGGTACAGGGATCTATGGATGGTGAAGGAAAGCTCAGATTTCACAGTAAGTTTCCGCTGAGCTCTGTGAAACTAAACAGCTCAACTATAAGTTAAGATAAAATAGCCCTACAGCAGAAGTGGGTCCTACCTGGTGAAGGTGGGAATGTCATCTTGGGAAGACACCCTACATGGAAAGAACTGGGACAGCTGGCATTGAGAGGGTCACACGGGGAAACAACTAACATCCTGACACCAAGTCATTGGTTCAGAAGCCCAGCGATCTGTTGCCATATCTTATTAACTTAACGTTTTGGAGTCCACACCCGTTCACTAAAACTCAAATTGTAATATTTATTCTTTATTGAAATGTATCCTTTTGTGTTATGTGAATGTAACTATACTTAGGTTAACAAAAGCTGATTTGTTCAATTTACTGCATGTTTTTATGCCTGTTAGGTAGCAGCTGAATTCCTTTTTAGGCTTTGGGGTACTTTGAAGATAAGGTCAATTCACAGGATCACACCTTGCTAAAGCATTCCTTAGCATCAATTCAAACTTGAATTACCTTTTTTGCACACACTGAACTGCATGATGGCACAGCTGATGAGGGCTTCTTACAGGTCTTTCCTTCTTTGAAGCATTTGGTATCTGCCCATGCATTTCCCCCAAATTCTTTGCCATCCAGATTTTTAGACTTCAGTTGCTGTTCCCTTTCAATTCTCTGTTATTCTAGCACCTTTATTCTGGCTTCTCTCTGCTCTCAGTCAAAGAGTTTGGTAGTCACTCCCTTCAGTGACAATGTTCTCACAGCCCCAGTGGCCAGCTCCTCACACGGCTGTTTCTTGGAAGCCAAGTCTTGAGCAGTGGCTCCCAGTCATACTGCATAAACTCATGCTTCCTGCAGCCACATTGCTTCTGAAAAAAAAAAATTACTCTTTCAGTGGTTCTGCATAGTGTTCTTCATTTTCCAAAATATCATCAGTAGAAGATGCATACATCATCCACGTGATGCCCAGCACTCTGTAGTCAGTCCATCACCCAGTTCTCTTCTTATGGCATTCCATTCACTAAAAACGCATCCATCATTCTCATGTATTTTATACACACTGAAGGGAGTTGTGTATTGTGGGTTTCTCCCCTCTGGAACCCAGATTAGGCACAGACCACACCCAGACACTGCTTTCCAAACACAAAAAGATTCTTTATTGAGTAAGGCAAAGAGACAAGGTGGCTGAATCTGGATCACGCAGAAACTGCAGCAAATAGCTTTGCAAGTGTTAAGTTGTTTTTTTTTTTTTGTGTATATATACTAGTTTTTGTTTGATTCTTTTTTATTTCATTTTATTTTGTTTCTCGAGACAGGGTTTCTCTGTATTGCTTTGGAACCTGTCCTGGAACTAGCTCTGTAGACCAGGCTGGCCTTGAACTCACAGAGATCCGCCTGCCTTCCAAGTAACACCAATGCCCGGCTGCAAGTGTTAATTTTAAGAGGAATAAGGGGGAGGTCTGCATTAGAATGAGCTATAATGGGTTGGTAAATTGTGATTGGGTATTCTAATTAGGATACCCAAATGAGGATTTTTGATTGCTTGACCTTGAGATTTTGATAGTTGTCCTTGTTGATTAGCCTCAGGAATGAATTAGGCATAAAAAAACTGACCAAACGAGGGACTAGACCTTGGAAGCCAGCCCTGTAATGTAATCTAACGATTTAGCAAGGGATACGGAAGGGTAAGACCTGCTGGTACTATGTTTGCCACCCTCGGGCCTGCTAGAGCCCCTTCACACACCACAGAGTGGGGCTGCCATTCTCCCTCTTACTCACAGAAGGTTCGAGATGACGACTCCATTTAGTGCTGCAGTGCTTCTTTGAGCTCAGTGAATCTGCCTGGGTTTTTCACTCTGTTGCACGAAGCACCTCTAACCTGGCGTCACCCTTCAGCTGAAATCCAGTCTCATTCAGTCTCCCTCTAGATAACCTTCCTGCACTAAAAAACAATTAGAAGATTTTGTCTCTACAAAAGACACGATGTGAAGTGACCCTCAAGGCAAAGCTCCCTAGGCCTTTCCAACGTCTATGACTGGATCCGTGTTGTAAGTGGAGACTTTACGCCACACAAACCCTGCCTGCTTTTCTGGAAGAGGTGGCATAACAGTGTGTGGGTGCTACACCAAAAAGTAGTTTCTCAGCAGCTGGAACGCACTGTACCACTGCCACAGTGACGGTGAGAGAACCTGCTGACTATGGGCACGCTCAACTGACCGTGACGGGAGGTAAGCACTGTGCCTTACTTCCACGTTCTGCAACAGTGACTACTATTTTCTGCAGCTAAAAATTATTCCCCATCATCCTGTCCACCGCTAAGCCATCTTCCTGGTTTTCCCAGGTCTCCTCATCCACCATGGCTTCTCCCAGGGTGCCCAGTAGCTCCAGGGGTGTAGCTGTAGGTTAGTGCTACCCTACATGCCTCTTGTTCTTAAATGTTTATTTCTTGTTTTAGATCTGGTGAATTTCCCTCTACAGTTTCATTGTCTACACAGTCTATACCTTTACATTTTATTTCACCTTTGGATTCTCCTTCTTGGTCTCTTGTTATTCTAGCGTTCTTGGACATCATGGTCATACTTGCCTTATTTTTTTTCTCTATTGACGTTTAAAATGTAGATTTTCCTCCATCTTGTGTTGCATCCCTGACAGTTTTTCCTGTGCTTATTTAAGTCTATTGTTATTTTTAAGTGTTTTTTAAAAAATTTCATTCATTGAGTTTTCCCTTCCCCGCATTTCCATTATTTTCAAAGTATCACTTTCTTTCCTGAATTTTCTCCATATTGTTATTTCATTTGTGCTGGTGACTTTTTCCACTATGTTGCATTCTTCTTCATTTTCTGCATTTAATTGGTAAGTTTTTATTCTCTTTGAGGTCAACCTTTTGAAATCATCATGTGAATTTTGGATACTTCAGTATTGTTGAGTTCAGTAGTTGAGGAGATCTAAGGCTTTTGAGGAATCATGTGTTGCTTTTTCTTGTTTATTGTGTTTCAATTTGTACATTGTTGGTTTGGAGATCTCTTCTCATTTTATACTTCTGAGTGAGGAGCTTTTATTTTTTTTAACAGATTTTCTTTTTCATACAATATATTCTGATTATAGTTGCCCTCTCCTATACCTCTCAGTTCCTCTCCACTCCCCCTCCCACCCAGACCCATACACTTTCTATCTTTAGAGAACAGACAGGCATATAAGGGATAGTAATAAAATAAGATCGATAAGATGAGTCAAAACAAACTAATTATAATATGACAAAACAACCAAACAAGAAAAAGGGCCAATGAAAATGTACCAACCCCCCAACCCCCTACCTTTGCAAACTCAGGAATCCCATAAAAACACAAAACCAGAAGCCATAATATATACACAAAGAACATGTATGGTAGAAAACTAACAAACACCTTGACTTAACATTACGAGACAAAGAACTTCCAAAATGCCTTTGAGTTCATTTAATGTTGGTCATCTATTGTCATTACAGTGGTTTGTTTCTGCAGTGGGACTAACTAGGAGAAAATTAATTTTTTCATTTGCAAGTAGCTATCAATTGGAGGCAGCTTCCAGGTTAGGGTTGGGGGCATGTATTCACTTTTCCTTTCAGATCTAAGACCATATCTGGTGTAGACCCGTGAAGACCCTGTGCATGCTGCCACAGTCTCTGTGAGTTTATATGTGCCCCAACTCCATTGTATCTAAATAGCCTTGTTTTCTAGTGTCCTCCATTCCTCTGGCTCTTAGACTCATTTTGTGTTTGGGTAAAGTGTTCCATGAGTATCTATTAGCTCCACTTGGTTTATGACATCAGTCAGCTTCTACATTCCTCTGTTTAGCTCTTGTTGGGATGACCTGTCCCTTGGTGAGAGTGGGTTATTGAAAGCCCCCTCTATCAGTGTGTCAGAATATTGCTTCTTCTTGTTGCAGACTCAAGTTTACCTTTTGATCTCTTCCAACTGAACTCTTTCTAGACTAGAAGCTGGAGCCCAGAGATGTAAGTTTAGGGATGAATACTAATAGAATGATGATTGGCACTTGGAGTGTGCCATAGGTGAAGTGTTGCAAGGATTCTCCATTGTCACATCATTTAATTCCCACAGGGACTCAAGAGGTGGGTACTATCAGTGTGTACAGCAGGATGGGGAAACATGTCAAAACCATGAAGCATGTGGCCCCACCTGCAGCCTGGCTCTTTTTTTCATCCTACCTTTCACATACAAGAAAAGCCTCAAAGCTTGGATGAAGGTCACAAAGAGGTTGAAGAAAGTCATTCCTAGCAAGAATGATCCACTGCTACCTGGAAGCAGAAACAAACAAAGGTCAGGATGTTTTGGAGCAGAGTCCTGGGGAAACCTCTTGGAGAATGAGGAGAGGTGTTGCTGGTGGCCCAGGGTTTCATTAAACCCAGAGATTATGGGCATCAGATTCTGACATGTAGGTCTTGGTGCTTTGCTGTTGTCTCACCATTGCTGTGGGGAACGTAAAGGACAGGAGAGACGAGTGAATCCTGACACCTTCCGTTTGTTTTCCTTTGGTTTTCTCATTGTAAAAATTGTTAGTGAAAGGGTTCTGGTTGAAGGTGACTCTCATGCTTCAAATCCAAATGATAAATTTCACTTCATCATTTTCTGTTCGGTTGATGGATGAGAATCACAACGTCTCATGTGGCTTGGTTCATAATTTTGATAGTTTTCCTAAAGGCAAAACATTTCCTTCATGTATAATTTTGTCAGAGTCAGTGTGTATGAATATGAATAGCTTCTTATTCTAATGAAATCATTAGAATACATAGATTTCTAATAACTTGATTTAATAATGTGAGTTGAATTAACTTAACTGGAACTTCCTTCTTAGCCTCATTACCCTCTCTGGATAATCCAGCATCAGTTATTTCTCAGGGGATTTTCAGAAAATTCTAGTCAATAGCAGCTCAGAAGTGATAAGAATTTTCCATTTTAACACAGAGCTTAGGATACAGGATTAATTTAATAAATAGAGCTGACTACCACTATCTGTGAAGGGCTGGGCCAGGTACATTAGGATGACACGCATGACTGGACTGGGCTCAATATTAGTGGGATATTGCCACTCAGCAGTCAGCTCCCAGTCTTTGCAAAATCCTTCCTACTCATGGTGTAGTAAAATCTTATCAAGAGCCTATGAAGTAACAATATCTCAGGGTTTGTCAGAGGAGGACTGTCCTCTCTGTATACTCGGTTGTCTTTCAGCTAATTCTTTTTATTTAAAATAAACTTTTTCTCACATAACATATCCTGGTTATCCTCCCTACACTCCTCTCAGCCCCATTCCCAAACTCCTCTCCCACATAGATCCACTTCCTGTCTGTCTCTCACTAGAAAAACAAACAAGCTTCTAAGGGATTATAAAAAAAAAACACAAAGTATAGTAAGATCAAAGAAAAATTAATACATCGGAATTGGACAAAACAAATAAACAGAAGGAAAAGAGCCTGAGGGAAGGCACAAGAAGCAGAGGCTCACTCATTTGCACAACCAGGAACCCCATAAAAACACTAGACCGGAAGACATAATGTATACGCAGAGGACATGGTGCAGGTCATCTGTATGCTGCCTCAGTGTCTGTGAGTTCATATGAGCTTTGTTCATATTGATTTAGAGGCCTTGTTTTCTTGTTGTCATCCATCCCCTCTGGTTTTACATTCCTTCTGCCTCCTCTTCCACTGGATTCCCTTATGCCTGAAGGAATGGATTTGATGGAGCTGTCCCTTTCAAGGTGAGTATTCCAAGGTGTCTCACTCTCTGCATAATGTCTGGCTGTGGGACTCTGTGTCCCATATGCTACGGGAGGAATTGTTGTGAAGTATTTGTACACTGTGTAAAGATGCATGGCTGTGGTTGGTGTAATATAAAGCTGAATGGCCAATGACTAGGCAGAAGAGGATAGGTGGAATTTCTGGGGAAAGAGAGGAAGAGGTGGGCACATTATGACAGCAGACTTGAGCAAGTCAGACTTGCCATACTGAGGAAAGGTAAAAACTACATAGCAGAATGTAGATTAATAGAAGCAGGTTATATTAAGTTATAAGGGATAGTTGGGGGAAAGCCTATGCTAAGGTCAAGCTTTCATAATTAATAATAAATCTCTAGGTCATTATTTGTGGGCTGAAGGCCCAAGGATAAGATAGTCTGGCATGAAAGCTTGCTACAAGAAAGCTTCTCTGATGATGGCTGAGCAAGGCACTGATCTATGAGTGTAGCAGAGTGTCATTAGGAGTAATTTTTAGTGCTGCATTTCTTTTTAGTACAGTAGTATTTGGTTTTCCCTTAGGTCCTGTCTAATCTTACCCACCCAAACAGTATCAGGTATGGGTACTGTCACATGAAGTGTGCCTTAAGTCAAATCAGATAGGGGTTGGTGACTCCCACATGCTTTGTGCCATCTTTGCTCTAGCAGATCTTGCTGGCAGGACTTCATTGTAGATCAAAAGGTTTGTCTTAGTTGGTGTTTGTTTCTCCTTTAGTAGTCTACAGAGTACCTTCCTGAACCAAAGACTCTAAAATGTAGGGGTGTTGGCTCTATGTAAGCACCAGTGACGGGAGATGTTATTCTGTAAATATGTTTCTCATACTGGTTAATAAATAAAGCCCTGTTGGTCAATAGAAAAGGAAGATAGGAGGGACTAGGAAACTAGGAGGAAGGAGGAAGTAGTTGGGAGGAGTCAAGATGTAGACCAGAGAGGAAGGAAGACGCTGGCCGTGGCTCCCCGATAAGATGACCACGTGGAAATATTTAGATAAGTAGAAATAGGTTAATAATTAAGACAGAGCTAGCCCATAAACAATAATGGTAATTGGCCAACAGCATTATAGCAAATGCAGCGTCTCTATGTATTATTATTTGGGACTTGCGCTGCGGCAGGACCAGACGGGCGGGCGGGCTGGCGGAAAACAACAAGCTACACACCAGCTCAACTTCTCCATGTTCACTGAGTTGTGCAGGTGCTGTCTTCAGCAAAGGGGCTTTGCCATCAGTGTGTGAAGAATAACCTATAGTCTTGTATACAAAACTGGATTGTTGGGGATTTCTGTGGGGCCCTTTGGACAAAATCTCATAGATATAATCCAATCATGGTACTCAAAGCTTTATTTGGTGACAGGAGATGGCTCTGCCCCAATATTTGGTGATTTTATTTAGATTGTCTCATATATTTGTATATTTTAGGAAGCCTCTACTGTATTGGGTTCCAATATTACCATTCACATGGCTTTACTTTTAGCTATTTCTCCCTATATTCCCTTTGTCATCCTCCTTTCCCTTCCTCCCAACTTGGTCCCCTTATCCAATTATAATTATCTATTCTATTTCCTTTTCTGAAAGAGATTTGTCCCTCTGCATCCCTCTCCATTACTCTATACCTAACTTCTGAGGTTCTACATATTATAGCTCGGTTATCACGGACTTAGCTGTTTTTCAGTTACTATGGTGGCAAAAGGAAGGGTATTTTTAAAGGCAAGAACGTAAACAAGCCACTTTCATACAGACACTCTTCTGCACCAATGTCCTGGGACTTTCACACTTCCAACTCTCCCACAGTGGTTGTCTGAGCTAACACACTCCAGAGATGGTGATGGCAAGCAGAGGATGCCAGTTGTTCAGTTCAGTTCCTGTAGGCAAATACTTAGGAGGGGCGACCTATCATACTGTTTTCTAGCTGCACTATTCAAAGTCCCTAAAGCAAGGAGTTTCAAGTTTTCCACATCCTACCTAACAATTACTTCTTGGGTTTTTTCCCCTCTAAATTATAGCCATTCTAGTGCTCATAAAATGGTATTACAGTGTGCCCATTTCTTACTGTGGTAAAATACATTTACCACAAAGCTTACCATTGTAATCACTTGTAAGTAAGCAATCCTGTGGCATAGAGTATAATTCAGTATTGTATGATCATCATATATAGTGTAAGGTTTTAATTTTTCCTAGCAACATCCCTGTGTCTGTTCAACACCAGTTTCCATCGTCTCCTCCTCCAGTGAGCAGCGATAGCCATTCTACTTTCCTTCTCCATGAATCTGACTACTCCAGGCTCTTCTTATAAACACAATGGTTGTTTGTCCTTTTACATCTTGCTTCTTTCATTTAGCATAATGTACTGAAGGCTTTCCCACGATGCAGTGCCCATCAGAATTTCCTACCTTTAATACTGAATGCCATCCTTGTGTAAGTCACATTTGATTCTCTCCTTTAGTGTGTGTGTGTGTGTGTGTGTGTGTGTGTGTGTGTGTGTGCCTATGCATATGTGTGCACAATATGCATATGCCATGGCAGGTATTGGTGTGAAGATCAGAGGGCAACTTTGGGTTGTCCGTTCTCACCTTGAGTCTTTTTGGGGTGGGGTCTCTTGATAGTCACTGATGTTGTTCATACACCAGCCTAGCTTGTTTCCACCAGTTCTCCCATCCCATAACTATGTGCTGAAATTGCAGACACCTGTATACTCTTCTGGCTTTTCCATGGGTTTGGGGGTCCAGACTCCGGTCATCAAGCTTGCATAACAAGTGTTTCTCCCACTGGTCCACACCTAGACTTCCACTAATTTGTTACAGAATAGTTGAGTTGTCTCTTGTTCACTGCCATGAACCTGAATGTACAAATATCACTTTGAGTCTGTGCTTCTAGATTCTTTTGGCTATGTAACCAGAGGTGTTTCTAAATCATAGGATTCTTATTTTAAACGTTGTCAGGGTATTCTTATAGCCATTTTCTACAAGGGCTCCATTACATTGTAGCAATGTACAACTGGCCTAATTTCTCCATATTCTTGCCAGTACATATTATTTTCTGAGCTTAATTTTCTTAATAATGTTCTTTGAGTTATAAAAAGGTTTTAGTTCCTTGAGTATGATTTACCTAATAGTTTCTTCATTGTGCATGTTTTTGTTGTAATAATTTACTACTCAACTGTTAACCTGATATACCTGAAATACCTGATATAATTAGTTTATGAAGAAAAATGGGTTTACTTTAGTCTACTGTTTTGGTGATGCCAGCACAAAACAGAGTGGATTCATTGCTTGGAGAGCCTCTGATTCACCTATCAGATGGCAACCAGATGACAATGGCAGGGATTACATGGTGACCCAAACCTTATCCTAGAAAATAAAAGAGTGAAGGTGCCAGACTTCACAAACTCTTTTGAGGGCTCTCTTGATTTCTTTTTCTGTTGCTATAACAAAATGCCCCAACAAAGGCAGTGTAAGCAAGGAAAGGTTATTTGAATTCCATTTTTGTTTGTGGTCAATCATGGGGAAGCCACAGCAGCAGGAGCTTAAGGCATCTGGTCAGATCACAGCCATAGTCAGGAAACAGGAAACAACAGATGCCTGTGCTGAGACCACTCTCTCCTTTTTACACAGTCTAGGATCCTAGCCCAGGGAATGGTGTTACCCACTGTGGGCAGGTCTTCCTGTCTCAGTTAACCTAATTAAGACAATCCCCCACAGTTGTGCCCAGAGGCTGGTCTCCCAGGTGAGTCTAGAGTTCATCAAGTTTATATTGACTTGTCACAACTGTCACAACTGCATTCCTTGCTAATTTGACATTCAAAGACATCATTTAAAAACTAGCTTTTTACCCCTTGTCCCCAGAATCCCATGCTTATCGTATAATGCAAATAACAGTCCAACTTTAAAAGTGCTCAGAGTCTTTAACAAATCCAACAGTTTGACAGTCCAAAATCTACATTTTGTCTGAGACTTAAGGTGATGGTTTAACTGTGAACTTCTATAAATAAATAACTTCTACAAAAATAAATGAGAACTTTTTAAAAATAAAACAAAAAAATAAAAAGTCATAGAGTTAAAAGCAATATAGAGAAAACTAGTTTTCCTCAGGGAATGTTCATTGGTCCTGGCTTCTCCAATATCCTGGGGTCCCAATTACAACTTTGATTTAACCTACGTAGCTTCACACAGTAGTTCCTCAGGATTTTCCTGCGAGGACTCTATCCCTGATACTCATTGCCTGCCCCTAGCTGACCTCCAAAGCAGTGGAACAGTACTCTATGATCCCCCAATCTTGCATCTTTCACACCTCCCGGCAGTTACACATGAATGAGATTACCAAGTTCTGATGCTTGCTTGAGGTGCAACTGGTACTCTTAGACCACAGCTTCACTGGACCACAACTAAACCATGCAAAACATCCTCAGACAGTCATCTTCCAGGAGCAGGGAACCGTTTTAGCCCAGGCTTTCCAATGAATTTGGACCTTCACGTGGTAGAGCCTCAGCTGGATGGAGTTTTATCTTGAAGACACCTCCCCTAGTATCCCTGTGCCATGTGGGAGGAGCCTCTTCAGTGGCACTAGTCTCTTTAACTATTGCAGCTGCTTTCTTACCCCTGGCCTGAATGCTTTACTGTCTTGAACTTTTCTCTGCCCAACAACTAGTCCATTAATTTTCAGTTCAATGTCATTCAAATTTTAAAGACATGGCAGGTTGCAGTCAGTTTCTTTGACAGCATATATCATGAAGCTCAGGCCCTATTAGAGACTTTGTACACACACACACACACACACACACACACACACACACACACACACAGTATACATATGAACATCAGCAGACAACTTTGTGGAGTCGGTTCTCTCCTTCTACCTTTACATGGGCTCTGGTAGCTGGACTCAGGCCATGAGGCTTGCATTGTCAGATAGATTGATCCACTGAACCATCTCACAAAGTCCTTCCTTAGCATTCTTGTCTTCCAACTGCCCACCAGAAAAATGGCCCATGAAATGCTGCTTCAAGCATTTCATGGTTTTTCTAGTTCCAAGTACCAAACTCCTCCACAATCTAGTCACAAGGTAGTTCCAAAAGCCTAAGAAACACATGGTTAAGTTAATCACTGTAATAACCCCACTTCTGGTACTGCTTTCTGAACTGTTTTCTTCCCCTGCTGCTGTGACAAAATATCAATTCAAAAGCAATTTAAGGAAGAAATGTTTATTTTGGTCCATAATTTTAGGTTATTGTCCATCATGGCCAGGAAGTCAGAATACTAGGAGCTTAAAGCAGCTGGGTATATTGCATCCACAGGCAAGAAACAGCAAGGAATGCTGTGCTATGATTGCTGTCTCCTTGGTATATATACATCCAGAGTTTCAGCCAGGGAATGGTGCCACCCAAGGTGGACAGATTGTTCTGCCACAATTAACAGGATAATCCCCCACATGCATGCTCAAATGCTAGGTGATGCTAGAGCTCATTAAGTTGACAGTTGAGATTAACTATTACAACTAATACTCTTGATGACCTGATGAGCTAATGACTTTTCCAAGGTCCTATATTTAAAAGTTGTACCACCTCTCAACATTACCACTCTGGGGATTAAGCCTTTAAATATATGGGCCTTTGTGGAATGCTCAACATCCAAGCTACATCACATGTAAGAATCAAGGTCATGAAGTTTTATACCAATATTGTCTTCCTTTGAATTTTATAGTTTTTGCTCATCTATTTAGAGCTCTGATCCACTTTGACTTAATTTCTATACAGGATGTGAAATTGAAGTTCTACTTTTTATTTTGCATATGCAAATTTGTTCCAGAAATATCAGTTGAAGTTTATTTTTCCCTGTTGAATGGAGTTAGTTGACTGACACCCTTATCAAAGATAAGGTCTTGCATGTGTGGATTTATTTCTGGATTCTGAATTCTATTCCCATGGTGCATTTCTTTATCCTCTGATAGTACCATATCGTTTTAGTTACCGAAGCTTTGTAGTAAGCTTAGAAATCTGGAAGTGTGGATTTTCCTAATTTATTTATTTATTTGTTTATTTGTTTATTTATTTATTTATTTTTAGATTTTCTTGGTATTTGTGGTCCCTGTAATTTTATGTAAATCTGAAGGGCTTGTTTTTCTATTTCTGCCAAAGATGCTGATGTCTCAATGATATGTGGTTCTGTAGAATTACTTGAGTATACATACACATATTTTTTTTTCTATGAGACAGGGTTTCTTTCTATAGCCCTGGCTGTCCTATAACTTGCTTTGTAGACCAGGCTGGCCTCAGACTCACAGGGATTTACCTGTTTACGCCTCCTAAGTGCTACAATTAAAGGTGTGCACCACCACAGTCCTACTTGTATTTTTATTTAGTGATTGAATTTCTTTTAGGAATGCTTTGTGATTTAGGTAGTAAAAGACTTTTAACCTTTTGAATATAGTCATAGAATCTTAGATCTTACTGAGAAGAGATCTGATTCATTAATTTCCCTTTCAGACTATTCATGGCTATGGTTTAGAAACACAACCGATTTTTGTATGTGGATTTCCCACCTTATAATTTGTTTGAATTTATTAGATCTAAATAGCTTTCCTATGTATTTTGTTGGATTTTCTATATATAGGATTATGCCACCTGCAAATTGACATCATTCTGTGCCTTTCTTTTTTAATCGTGACACCTTTATTTCCTTTTCATGTCTAATTGCTCTTGTTAGTGGAATGTTTACTTGCAGTGATGAATGCATATTTCCTTGTTGCAGCCCTGATCTTGGGAAAAACCTTCTAGCCTTTGAATACTGAGACTGACATTAGCTGTAGCTTTTACATAAATGCCCTCATCCAATGCTGAAGGCATTAAGGGAAGGGGAGAGTTTGCAAGTGTGCTTGTAGAAGTAACTCCATATCTACGAAGACTTTGCTGTCTGTCTGTGGAGAGGCCGTTGTAAGGCTTTTGTCAGCTCTTAGAAGGTTTATACACAACTGTCTTTGCTGCAGGCTGTGTTTGAGGTTTCTGGGTACCTTTACTTCCATTTGGGGTTCCATAGCAAAAAAAAAAAAAAGGAACTGGATTACCAAGTCCACAGCTCTAGAAACCTTAGTATTCAAACACATCTTTCTAATCCCATTGTTCACTCACCTCACTGGTTTCTTCCCCTCTCGGATCTCAACATGATGGCCCTTCATTTTCTCCATAATTCTTTCAGACATTTAATATTCCAAAACATTTTATGTAGTTCTCAGTCATCTTGAGCTGATATTGCTAGTTTTGCATTCCCAAGAGATTGTCCCTTGGACCATTGCTTGCTGATGATAGAGACTCTGAGTACAAGTTTCTTCTTGCTTAGAGAGGACACAAGGAGACACCTTTATTTCTCATGCTGTACATGCTGATAGGGGCAAGAATGGAATTAATTGCATGCAGGGCAAGGCATTTGGTTAACATTACTTGATTTTTCATGGCAAGAGATGTAACTAACTTGTCTTTCATCAAGTTTAGCTATCTGTTTTATTGTGCTTTTAAAAAAAAATGATGGTTTTAGTCAGCTGACCAAGGAGTTGTCTTCAGTTGGTCCTGGAGGCCACCCAGACTCTGCTGTCACAGTATGGTGTGTTTTATAGGAGACACATCCTGAGGCTCAAACCAATCAGAGCAGAGCAAAGATCAGATCAGGATCAGAGCAAGAGGGTAGGTTCATAGTTGTGCCATCTTCTTCATCCTCCCCCCCCTTCCTTTTTTTCCTCATGGCTTCAAGCCCCTGAAATCATCTCAGTTTAATTATAACTCCAAATTCCAAGATAATCACAGCCATTATTGTCAACAGCACAGAACTTTAAAATTCAGTGAAACAACATCCAAGGAAATTATAGACTGGGTTCACATGGGATGTTAGAACTGACCAAACCAGACCAGCATCCCAGAAATGCCAGACTGAAGCCGAATTGTTCATCTGACTTCCTGAGAAATGTCCAACACTTCAGTTCTAGTGGTCTGATAATGGCATTCCCTTTGCTTTAGTGTTCACCAGGAAAGGTCTTTGGAAACCACCAGCCTTTTGGTTGAGGACTGTGTAGGAGAGTTCTGACTGTGAGAACTACACACTGCTCTTTACTCATTTGTTATTGAATTATTTTGTCCTAAGCTCATTAAAACAAAACAAAAAACAATGGGACTAATTTTTAGGGCAGCAAAGTAAGCTCAATTTCAGGATCCATCTCTTGGCTCTCTCCATGTCAAAGTTCCCAGTGGAGGTAGATATTTGTAATTCACCTCACTCATGCCTCCTGCTTCTTAGAACTATCTGCATGCCACTCATAAATGGGAAACCTCTACATTTACTTTGGAAGTGATTTTATTAATAAATGAGTTTCCTAGAGACAGAATCCTAGCACTTCCTTGTGTTCAAACCATCACCCACGGTTCCTAAGCATCTCTGTCTGCAAGTCTTCACTGTAACCCAATCTACTCGGCAATCCTTGCCCCCCACCCCCGATCTGTGACCACTGCATTCCCCTTACCGCCCCCCCCCACCTGATAGTAACAGCCTCTGAACTGCACACTATGACCTGAAAGCATCTTCCAGCCCAGGGGCTGGTGGGGAGGGAGACAGGTGTAACAGCATTTTCTATCCCACTGAACCCAGATGCAACTGACTTTGGAGCTATTATCCCTGTGCTGACAAAGTCTCCAGGCAATCAAAAGTCCCCTGGGTGGGAGCCGTCTGCTTCAGCTTATCTCAAATCTTTCTGGCAAACAGTAGGGGTCTAACATAATTTTGACTAGTGTACAAGTGGATAAGCTAAATAATGTGTTCATTTGTTATTCTGATTATTTCTCTTGTTTTGTTCACTGAGGTACTATTTTTCTAGGAAAGTCTTAAATGAATGGCTTCTGCTTAGACCCCTATTCTGTTTTCAGAAGAATGCAGGAATGGATGAGAGAGGTAAGGGCAGTCTGGCGTCACACTTTGATATTGTTTCAAGCACTGACAAAAACACTGCCTTGAGAAAACACCTCCAGGAAATTGGAATTTGCACTAGGGCGCTCTAAACACCTGGCCAGAGGCTTATTCATTTTACAAAGAACTGGGAGAGATGGCAGCAGTTGGTCACAGGCCAATATTTTGAGGTCAGCCACTTTATCCTGGGATTCCCATCCTCTCTCTTCATCCCTTGGCCATCCAGTTAAATTGGAAAATAAATCCCATCCCTGGTAAGGTGTTGGCTGATAAAGGCTTGAGCTATTGCCCCTTCAAGGGGAATTTGCATTTTAATAGAGACTCGTCAAGCCCCAAAGGAATCAATATCTCTAACGCTGAAATTTCAAGCACCAGCAATTGAGATATTTTCAGGACACTGTTCAGTCCACCAAACAGTGGCGTAGGGATTGGGGTGGACTCCATAAGTCCTGCCAAGAGGCCATGAAAGAATTGCCTTTGCCTTATATCCTGTTCAACTTTGCCTTTTATTTTTCGGTCAAGCCTTCACACTTCCAACACTTTAGGCCCCTTTCAACATTAATAGGTTTAAAGTTGTTCCATCAACAGGGCCACAAAGCCATCACGACGACCAAATTTCCAGGTTTCCTTGAGATTCCAAGGAAGCCAGTCTTTGTTAAAACTGTTGGCAAGAGGGAGTATAGGAGATTTAATAGGTTGTTACTATGTCCACTTACATTCGCTTTGCATATTGTTTGTAAGCTCAAACTTGGGACTTGTTTGGTAAAAAACCTCACCAAGGAAAGGCGGATGGATAGAAGGCAACCGCAGCATGCCCCTAAGTGTCCTAGGTGGCAGCTAGGGAGATTCTGGAACTGCAGGAAAGCATCTAAAAGCTTATCTTGGTCTCTGCCCTGCAGAGGGGCTGGGGGCCGTCACTTCTAGGGCTCAGAGCTGGAAACACACATCCCAGGGCTCCAGGCCCTCAGCGCCATAGGTCCCATAACCCGGCCCCCCGCGCCTTAGTCAAAGACTCCCCGCGGAGCCAGCTCTCGCCCCCTTGCCCTTGTCGAGACTACGTCCTCTCTCTACTAGGAATTCTCCACCGACCGGGAGGAGGCGCCAGCGCGGACACACCTGCGACTTCTCCCGCTCCCGGCTCCCCGCCGGGTCCCCGCTCCCTCCCGGGCCCAGCGCGCCGCGGCTAGGCTCGCTCCCGAAGCCCGCGGCAGCTCGCGCCGGGCACGGAGGCTCGCGCCCGTGCTCGGCCAGGGGAGCGCGCGGACGAGCGAGCGGGCGGGCGGGCGGGCGAGCGGGAGAGGGCGCAGCGTGGCCGGCGGGCCCTGCGCAGTGGCGGTGGTATGGGCGCGGGCACCGGGGCTGGCTGCGGGAGCCCGGCTTTCCGCCCGGCCCGACCCGCTCGAGGTGGCTGCGCGTCGCAGCCTCTGCTGTCCGCGGGGAGGCGGTCCCCGAAGCCGGCGCAACTTGCCTCGGCGCCTCTCTAAGGAGCGCAGCGTGGAGAGAGCTTGCGGGGCGCGATGCCTCCGGCCGGCGGCCCCCGCACACCGCGCCCGCACGCGCTGCCCCGCAGCCTGTCCCGTTTGCGCGAGTGCCCGGGCCGTTCCCGCATCGTGCTGGCTCTCGGGGCCACGCAGATGGCGCTCGGATGCCTCATCGTGGCCGTGAGCTTCGCGGCGCTGGCGCTCACCACCTCGGCCCGCGTGCGCCACTCCTGCCCTTTCTGGGCCGGCTTCTCGGTGAGTGTCTGCGGCGGTGGCGCAGGCTGGGACCGGGAGCTGCAGTGACAGGGACGCGGCCCGCGCCGAGTGGGGGCGCGGACGCCCGGGTCTGGCAGCTGCAGCTCGGGTGCAGTTTCCAAGTCCCAGGCAGGGGAACTCCGGGGACCGTCTCGAGTCGCGCTGCCGCTCCAACGCGCTGCGCCCAGAGTTACTTTTCTGGGGGGAAAGGAGCCTGGCGTCCTCCCCTCGCCACCTGGTGGGTAGTGATCGGCGGTGTGTCCCCGCCTGGGGCAGCTGTCGGATGCTCCGCTCGCTAGTGACCGACCCGGGCAGCGGGCGACCGTGACCGAGGTGGCGCGGCGCGCCCGGTGCATAGCCCGTTGCGAACGGCATCCTTTGCCGCGGTGCTCGCTGGGGTGCGCGGTGCTTCCCGTTAGGTCGCGGTTCAGTCCTGGGGAGACCCGCTGGTCCCGTTCTGGCTTCTCATCTGGACGCGGGGGCGTCTTGTTTCTCTCGGAAGCCCGGAATGGTCCTGCTGGACAGGTTGGCGACCGGGAGCCAGGAGTGTGTGTTTTGAACTCCAGACTGATTTTCAGGTTCTTGACCCTCAAATCTTCCCCTAGGAAACATTTATTAAAGAAGCCACCGGCCGAGATGATTTATTTATTTGTTTAGGTATTTTGTAGCGTTTTGATGAAAGTTGCTTATTTTCTATGTTAATAAAGAACGGGCATATGAGAATTAGGAGATAGATGCGGCACGGGTATTTATAAAGACAGGCACTTGTCTCGAGAACTCTTGACATCAGTAACTACATTTAGTTGATGGTGCACCAATGCATTAGTCTTCTAGTGAACACCCTGCGTTTAAATTCCGCTTACACAGACCCAGACCAAGCCTTTGAAATTAATGATCGCCGTTTGTTCTTAACTTTTATAATGAAAAAAAAAAAATCAGTCTTGCTTTTATTCATTTATTTAGTTTGTAATGGCCTTTGTTCTTGCAAGTTCCTTGTCTGGTTTAAAATGAGATCCCAGCAAAACTACCCTTGAAACAAGAATCGATGCAGGTGTGGCTGTTCATCCTAATGGGGGTATTAATTTTCAAAGCTTATTTCAGAAGGGGTGGGGGGGCTCATTTGGAGAGCTGAATAGGATGACAGAACCTGTGGTCACATCTCCCAGTGTTCAGATCGATGAGCGGAGGTGGCGGCAGCCTCTAGGGAGTCGTGGTCCAAACCCGCCCCTATATATAGTCTCCACACATCTGTTGCTCGGTTTTTAGCATTACTTAATATGCATTGTTTTCATGTCTGTCTAGTGGGTGCTGAGTTTCAGCCTGCTGGAACCAGCCTACAGGTGGCAGACTGCTGAATTAGGCTTCCTGGCTCTTTCCTGAGCCTCCCCCACCTCCTCTGAGCCTTAGCTCCATTTCCCCCGGGGTTTGCAAAGAGAACTGCCTTTTTATAATAAGCCTTAGGAAGAAAACATTAATTGGAGACAGCAGAAAAGAATTTATGTTAAAACACGTTCACTACGTTTTGTTTAGGGAGTTAAGTTAAACGTGTAAAACAGCAATGCCGCTTGGGTTTCAAGCGCTGTTGTCTTCAGCAGCTATGAGTGGTTGGTTCTGGTTTCCCCCAGTTCTGAGTCATGTCCCAGTATTAGGCTAAGTGCTTGCATTTCTCGGAGCTCCAGCATTGAAGCCACCGTAAAGTGCTTACATGTTTTACCTCCTACCCTCTGTCCTTCCACCCCACAGGTTTCTGTTTAATCTTCACACTTAATCAGCTGCAAGTGTTTCTAAAATTCTTTTTTTCCCCCTGTGCTGGGGATGAAACATCCCCATACATAGGAGGTAAGTACCCTGCCACTGAGCTCCAGCTCCAGCCTTTCAATTCTTTCATTGAAGTGCATAGTTGTCTCTGCCCTGCAGAAAGAATGGTTGGTTCCAGTTGGAGTGGGCTTGTGTGTGATGTGGTTGTGAGTAGGTAACACAGGTTCTTTGCCTCCCTCATATGCTCTGCCCTCAGCATCAGCAGCTTCTGTAGCCATGGATTCAATTAACCACATTAATGAAAATATTAAGAAAAACCCTGTATCTGTACAGAAATATGCACAGAATTTTTCTGGTCATTATTACCCAAACAATACAATATAGCAATGTTTGCATGACATTTAGATTGCATTAGTTATTATAGGCAGCCTGAAGATGTCTTAAAAGTATACAGGAAGATATATGTGGGTTATATGCATATTGTATGGCATATAAGGAATATGAACTTCTAACCATGGGGGCTGGAGGTTCCTGAGTTCAGTCCCCTATGGATTACAAATATGTTTGTCCTAACTTCCTTGAAAGGTCTTCCTTATAGACAGGTGACCAGGATGGCAGGCTTCTATGGAAACCCACACTGTGCTTATTGCTGGACTCTGATCTTGGAACCTTCTGAGAGGAGTGCTTTGTTGATGCTTCAGACTTTTTGATTATCTGTAGTTGGACCTGATGAAGAATCATTGTATCAGTGGTTCTCCTATTTTGGAAAGGTAGTACTAAGAAAAGCAGTTCTTACTCTGCACTTACTGTGTGTGTGTCAGACCTGACCTTCCCTCTTACATGGGTCCTAGGCCGTTTCACTGGTGGCCTAGTGTTGTGTGTCTCCCAGTGCTCAGGGCCTTGGACTTCTGTGAGGTGTCTCATTGGTCTTAGGCAGGGGAATGCCACACAGTCAAGCCAGCCTCTCCTTCAGGGCCTGCTCCTCATGCAGTCGGGCTACTTGTAGTCAGTGATCTGAAACTGACAAAGAAGACATAAGTAACTGCCCTGAGGTCACTAAGCCAAGAAGTGGCTTTGAACTTAGTCACTCACTTTAGAAACACCAAGTCAAGCAAGTTCCAGGACAGCCAAGGATACATGAAGAAACCCTGTCTGGAAAAAAACAAAACAACAACAACAGAAACTACCAAGTGCCTAGCTGAAGACCACATTTAACTGTCCATGCTGCAGAGAGTGGAGGAGTCCACCTTAGAAGACAGTCACAACTTCTGTTTCTTAGGAAGAATCCTAACCGTGCCTGAAAGGTGAAGGTTCAAGAGACATTTGAAGACACATTACACCGGGGACATTGAGAAAATGTAAAAGCTCCATGTGTGTGTGTGTGTGTGTGTGTGTGTGTGTGTGTATATATATGTATGTATGTGTGTATGTGTATATCTGTGGGTGTTCATATGTGTATGTATGTATGTGTTTATTGTGTATTGTGTGGTATTTGTATGTATGTGTGTGTCTGTCACTATATGTATAGGTGTGTATCTGCATATATATGTATATGTGTGTGAATATATGTGTATATGTATGTGTGTGCATGTGTATATGTGTCTGTGTGTGTACATGTATGTGACTATGTGTGAATGTGTATATATGTGTGTCTCAGTGTGTGTGTGTGTATGTATATATATATATATATATGTATGCATGTGTATATCTGTGGGTGTTCATATGTGTATGTATGTATGTGTTTATTGTGTATTGTGTGGTATTTGTATGTATGTGTGTGTCTGTCACTATATGTATAGGTGTGTATCTGCATATATATGTATATGTAAGTGTGTGAATATATTTGTATATGTGTGTATATGTATGTGTGTGCATGTGTATATGTGTCTGTGTGTGTACATGTATGTGACTATGTGTGAATGTGTATATATGTGTGTCTCAGTGTGTGTGTATGTATATATATATATATATGTATGCATGTGTATATCTGTGGGTGTTCATATGTGTATGTATGTATGTGTTTATTGTGTATTGTGTGGTATTTGTATGTATGTGTGTGTCTGTCACTATATGTATAGGTGTGTATCTGCATATATATGTATATGTAAGTGTGTGAATATATTTGTATATGTGTGTATATGTATGTGTGTGCATGTGTATATGTGTCGGTGTGTGTGCATGTATGTGACTATGTGTGAATGTGTATATATGTGTGTCTCAGTGTGTGTATATATATATATGTATGTATCTGTGTAATTATGTGTATACGTGTGTGTGTGTATGTACACAGGGTCATCATGTGGAGGTTTTAGTCCCTGGCCACCTGGCCCATTGCTTTTAGCACATTGTGGCAAGCCAGCACATTGTGATAGGATTGTATGTCCTGCTTTCTTTGAACCAGAAAGCCAAGAGAGGAAGGAAGAGGAAGGGGCTGGGACACACTGTCCCCTTCTAGGTCACGTCTAGGCTCCGCCTCCTTCCTGCAGTGCCATGCAGAACCAAGTCCTTCTCACATGGGCTTTTAGTGGATATTCTAGAGCTAAATTATAGTAGGGGAGCTTGGCAAAGCTGGAGGCAGATGGGGTGGGACAGCTGTGGCCAGAAGTTATCGATGAACAAGCCACATGCTACTTTCCTTCTGAGGACCACCCTGGCGTGGTTCCCTGTCAACAAGTTAGGAGATGGGTCACTCCCTCATCTGTGAACCTTTGGCACAGTTGAGTGGTGATTGGTGGTGTACAGGAGCACAGAGCTGGGTGGGATCTTGACCAGTTCCCTTTAGTGGAGCTGCTCCATTATTTTCTAATTTTGCCAGTGCCTGGGACGCCGAGTAAGTGCATTTGAAATCACCTGCACAGCAGCTGCTGGCAAAGAAGCGAAGTCTTTGTGTTCCCTTTAAGAGCAATGCTGCTAGACTTCTAAAAATATTCCCAAAGCAATATGCAATTGTTGCCACAACTAAAGCCCAGGAAATGCACACACATGTGCTCTTCTTCCCCACCAGGGCTCTGCCGGTAGGTAACTGACTTTACCAGTGGTGTCTGATGTCCCTCCACAGACTTCAGTCACAAGTATATCAGAATTCTTACATGTGCAATGCTTCCTTTTCTTTTAAAGATTATAAAGATGTGATTCTACCACCCACACTTTACTCTGTGGCTCCCTTTAAAATGTGATGTGCAGCGAATAGTCCCTTGTCATAATTGGTGATGATTTCAAATCTGTTCTTTCAGCAGCTGTGTAACAGTCCACACTGCCGGTTTGCACACTTTATTCAGTTTCTATGCGGCTGGTAACTTCATGGTGACACAGATTCTTTGTGCCTGATGCTGCTTATCTTAGATGTCAGTTCCTGCTTTTGAGAGTGATCTCCTAGGGTGGAATTGCTGCTAGTCAAAGGGTGTTCAATTTGGAATTTTGTTAGTTCTTATTAGATTAGTTGAGAGGAGAAGTTATAAGCATCCTCACCCCCAAGCCTTGCATAGGGATTTGAGATCTGGGATATTAGCAGCCTTGAGTGCTTTTATTAATCTGACAGAAGAAGACTGGTGTCTGTTTTCATTTGATATGACTTTTCGTGTCCACTTTATTCTGTCTTGCCAATATCTTATCACTGAGCTCAGTGCTTGCTGTCTTTTGCAATATTTAAAACTTTTGTGGTCATATGTCCATTTCTATTTTCATAATTTCTGCATATTTCACTCTTAGCTATCATTACAAAGGTCTCTCTCTCTCTCTCTCTCTCTCTCTCTCTCTCTCTCTCTCTCTCTCTCTCTCTCTCTCTCCACACACACACACACACACACATATGCCAGAGGAAAACTTGACTGTCATTTCTTCTTAGGTAATATCTACCTTTTTTTTTTTTTTTTTTTGAGGCAGAGTCTGTCACCAGGACCTGGAGCTCTGTGATTAGTCTAGGCTGATCCACACAGACCTCTCTGTCTCTGCCTCCTCAATGTTAGGATTGCCAGACTTGACTTTTTACATGGGTGCCGGGAATGAACTCGGGTCCTCAAGCCTGCCTGGCAAGTTCTTTACAACTGGGTTATGCCCACAGCCACATAATTAGAATTTTTATGGCCCTGTCTTTATTCACCTGGCATTTTTTGCACATATGATATTAAGAAAGGGCCCAACTTTGTTGGCCTTCAAATTTCCTACGTAACCAAGTCCTATTTTGGATTCTATTCAGTTTTTCTTCCTTAATTGTCTGTTTTATGGTCAATACCTTTCCCCTGGTCCACTTTTTCTCTTCCTCCCTTCCTGCCCCCCCTCCTTTGGGTACTGGGGATTGGATGCCCAGTCTTGTACATACTAGGCAGACAGTGTACCACCAGGCCACACCCCCAGCCCAGTGGGTCACTTCATGGTGAGTTTTGCTAGCTGGTAAGGCAAGTCTGTCCAGACCCTTTCTCTGTTTCAGAGGTGACACGGATGTTCTGTCTGTTCCTAAGACTGACTTAGGGTTGGAATCATATCACCTGTGTAGGTTTTGAACACACAGGGTTTTATTCTTCCAGGTAAGGAACATGCCATGTTTCTTCATCAATCTGTCCATTGAAAACATTTTAGGAAAGATTCCACGGGGATGTGTTTTGTGTGGCACAGCAGTTCTTCGCTCGATCCTAGACTCCCACTGAGCCAGAGGGGAGATGGCAGCGGATGAGCTGAGGGATGCCATCTCAGCAGAGGGGACACGATGCTTCTGGTGGTCTCAGGACTGGGTGACTGGGGCACAGACTAGCGGCAGCAGGACCATGAGGTACTGCCTCCTAAAAGTAGAATGGCAGCCAGGATGGGCACTTGCAAGAGCAAATGGCAAGGTCCACCAAGGTTTTTTACATGGCTGAGAACAGCAGACCAGGGATGTGGGGGAGTCTGTATCCCATCTTGGAAAACCTTAGAAACACAAGAAGTCCAGAAAGCCTCTTTTGAGCACAAATGATTAGAAATGTTCATGAACTTGAACAGCACAGGATTATAAAGGGCATGGACAGTAGGCTCAGATGGGGGAGGTGAGGAGGAGGGCCCTCAAAAAATGGCTCTCAGAAACGCTTGTGTCACATTTTTGTTACTGTAACAGAACACCTGAGGTAATCAACTTACAAAGAGGAAAGGTTGGGACTGGGAGATGACTAGGTTGATAAAGTTCTTGCCATGTAAGTATGAGGGCATGGGTTCAGATCCACAGCACCAACATAGAACAACCTGGGCGTGGTGGTGTGTAATTATAACCCAGAATGGCTGGACTGGAGAAATGTGGATCTCAGGAGTTTGTTGGCTCACCCCCTCACTGAATTGGGAAGTTTAACAGATCCTGTTTAAAAAACAAGGTAGTAGTGACTGAGGAAGATGCTTGATGTCAACCTGTGATCGCCTAATGGATGTTCATGCACACAATTGTGTACTCACACCACACATGTGCCAGAAGATTAAAAGGTGATGCTTCAGTATACATTAGCAGCTTTGTAGGAGAAACACCAGTCATATCAAGAGCATCCCAAGAATATACATAGATAAGAAGTGAAATGAGAAAGAATCCAGAAGAAAATGTAGAAATGACCGAACTATGAAGGACACAGGAGCACAGGGGTTCCACTGAGACACAGAAATGAAAAGAGATGAGAAAAATGAAGTGAAAATAAGATGGCATTTGTTAAAAACCACAGAAGATGGGCGAGTGGAGCCAACACATGGAGATCAGTGTGTGCAAGGAAAGGAAACTAAGCCATGAGTGAAAGAAAGCTATGCAAGCATTTTCCTGAAATAGAAGATCCTTGAAAGATGCCCTGTGTGGATAGGACAATCAACAGGAGGCAGAAGGAATCCAGACTTGGCCGAAGACAGTGAACTTCCAAGACTCATTTGCACATCAAAATGAACATCCTGGGCACTTGTAGGCATCTTGGAGTGTCATAGCCCATTTCATGCTGGCAGCGAAGGGAATATACTCATTAAAACAAGATTGCTTTGGAAAGCTTTGAAATGAATGCCAACCCAGACAAGTTGCAGAGCAGAACTGAGGACCTGTGCCCCAGCTGCAATCCCCAATGCACTGGCCTTGTGCTCGAGGATGCATTTTCTATGAAAAACAAATGCAGCATTGTTTATCTTGTCTTTTTTTTTTTTTCCCTGAATGGTTTGGGGGGGGGGGGGGCGGGCTGCTGGGTTGATGTGACATCACTCCTGCATGGTTCAGTGTGCTTTCCTCATTGAAGGATGCTATCTAGCCAGTAAAAACCTCTGGATTAAGACATCAACACTGGAACAGTCTTCCTGCCCCAGCTACAGACTCTATTCCAGTTTTATCGGAGGTCTGCATGTTCCTACTCTCTCTGTGGTTATTTGCCATCTTCAAACCTGCAGCCCCTATTGGGAGGCGACTGCTGCTGGTTCATCCTGGGAAAGCAGACCTGGCACAGCATCCTGACTGTATGATTTGATTCTGTAAGGACACTTCCTTCTGTACTTCAGGTTTTTTTTTTGGGGGGGGGGATTTGATTGGGAGTTTGAAGAGATCAACAGCACTGCGCCTTAGGGCTTCTTATGATGGCTTCATGTCATAAGAAACTTTGCGTGTTTGTTTTGCACTCTTGCTGGTGAGTTCAGATGCTGTGGGGGGCATTTTACCACTACAGACTGTCTTTGTTGTGACAGTCCTAGAAAGAAAGATGTTGGCACAGCTTCCTCTCAGTGGTTCTCAGCCTGTGGGTCCCGACCCACAGGGTCACCTATCAGATATCCTGCATATCAGATATTCACACTACAATTCATGATAGTAGCAAAATTACAGTTATGAACTAGCGATGAAGCAACTTTATGTTTGGGGGTCACCACAACATGAGGAACTGTATTAAAGCGTTGCAGCATTAGGAAGGTTGAGAACCACTGATCTAGAACCTCACCCTTCTTACCCTTTGGGCCACCATAGAGGCCAACATCTGGGTGAATGGGACACACCCTCAGGTTCTTTTGATGACTCATTTACCTTTAAAAAATACGTTGAGTGGGGACAAGGTAGCTCATTGGATAAAGGCACTTGCTGCCACACCTGAAGGCTTGCTTCAGATCCCTGAGACTCACATTGTAGGAGAGAACCAAGTCCTGTAGGTTGTCCTCTGACCTCCACATGTGTACTGTGTCATACATGCCCACACATAAATAAATAAGTAAACAGACAAACAAATAAAGCTCCAAGTACCTTGAGATAATCATATACAGTGAAAAGGAGTATTTTGTCTCCATTTATAGAGGATTTGGCCCATTGTTGGTGAGCCCTGTTGATGACAGGCCTGAAATGGGGAAATACATCATGGGGGACATGTAGTAAGGTAAACTGCTCATCCAGTGTGTGTGAGCATGTAGGGAAGGAACATGACCTTGCAATGACCTAGAGATCTCCTATTGGGCCTTAACCGGTAAAGGTTCTATCCCCTCCCTGCTGTGCTACATTGGGAACAAGAATGCTACACATGGGTCTTTGAGAGAATCACTAAGATCCAAACTATAGTATCTGGTGGCTGTAATGGGTCCTCCCATGTGCTGACCAGGTACAGCCTGAACCTTCTGGTGCGGAGACTTGGCAAGAGAATGGGATTTGTAGGCTTTTCTTCTCAGCATGTCAGACTTATCTGGATTCTATTCCTCTATTTAGGTATTTTAGCTGATCTTTCACCCTCCGATTTATTGAGCTACGGTCAACAAGTGAAAAAAAAATTAGATGCATTTAAGATGGCAATATAAGGGCATAATCTCATGTGACGATTGTTCCACAACAAAACTAATTAACAAGTCTATGAGCTGACAGTTGCCTGTTGGTGTTTTGTGGTGAGCCCATCAGACAGCTCCCATAGACAACTTTTGGCATGTAGCACATTATTGATAGCGGCCATTGTCCTGGTATACACTAGCTAACAGAATACATACCTGAGGATTTGTTTGTGCATATGACCCACATCTTACTTTTGAGTCAGGTTTGAAGTGGTGACTTCGTGTAGTGATGAACTATCTTCTCTTTCTCACCTATAGCTGAGAGGTGCCGTATATCACCTCTGCGACACAGTACAGTGTGGTAGACAGTGATTTATGACATGAGCCTGGAGGAGCCAGGAACTGGCATTTTTAGGGGTTTGTGTGAGATATTGGGGCACAGTAAATGCAAATAAAATACTTCTTTGTATCAGTGGCTGCAAGTGTAGTAAAGCCTCAGAGTCTCTCGTTCCACATCCTCTGAAACAGCTTTGAACTTGTTACATAGCCAGCTGTGGTTGGCCTTGCACTCCTGACCATCTTGCTTCTACCTCTCTGAGTATTTGGTTTCCTAATGCATGGTGGTACACCCGAATTATCTTAAAAATTCAGATTTTAAAATACCTGAATCTGCTGTAACAAACCTAAATTTAAACAAAATTATTTATTTTTATTTTTGTGCATGTAAATGACTGCTTACATGTTATGTATGAGAAATGTTCATGCTTGGTGGCCATGGGCTGTGAACCATCATGTGGGTGCTGGGAACTGCGCCTGGATCCTCTGGGAGAGCAACAGGTGCTCTTAACTTCTGCGCTATCTCTCCAACCTAAATAGAACATTTCAGATGGACATGAAAGTTAATCGTTCTGAAATGAACACTTAAAACTTAAGCTGCCTCTCTTGTATTGGAAATCTGAAACATGATGAGATAGTAAAATTTTATTTGAAAAATAAACCTTGCCATCCTCATTAGTTCAGGCTTGTCACCTGTAATGAGATCAGTCAAAGTGAATCATTTGTGTGTTTGGGGACTGCATCTGTGCTTCTAACTGCAGAGCAAAAATACTCAGAAACCACAATATCTGTGCTGGACTCGTGCAGACTTTACAGTCATTCCTTCAGCAGTGCAGGAAGCACGTGCCTGTGTGGTGCTTTGTTATGTAGGCATTGCATGTTATCCAGGGAAGATTTAAAGCAAATGGGAGGATGTGGGTAGATTCTATGCCAAGACCCCTATCCCCCACATTGTGTGTGTGTGTGTGTGCATATATACTTGAGAGGGCAGACTAAAATATCAAGTGTCCTGCTCCATCACTTTCTGCTCTACACCTTTGAGACCAGGTCTCTTACTGAACTTGGGATGAGGCTGGCAACAGCAGGGATCCTCCTGTCTTCATACTCCCATAGTTCTGGGGTTGCTGAAGTGTTCATGGCCATCTCTAGCTTTCTATGTGGGTGCTGGGGACCCAAACTCAGGTCATTAGTCTGTGTAGTTAGTGTTCCTACCAACTGAACCATCTTCCTAAATGTACTATACCATTTTATAAAGAGACTTGGGCACCCATGGATTTTAGTGCCTGTGAGGGAATGGAGTCCTGAAAACAGCCCCTGCAGACACTGAAGGACAGTCACAGACACAAAGGGACAGCCACAGACACTGAGGGACAGCCACAGACACTGAGGGATGAGCACAGACACTGAGGGCAGCTGTGGGTGGCTCTCACTCAATACATACGGTAGTGTGAGACACGGTTTCAGCCTCGATAGCATTGGAAGGACTCCAGTGACTGTACCTTTTGAACATGTTGGTAAGCAGCTTAGCCTCGTGGAACATAAACTTACCAAATCTTCTGATTTAACAAACAATTATTTTCTAGTTACACCTAAGAATTCTTTTTCAAGCACTCACAAAGATAGTATCTTTATAGAAACTGATTTTGGCCCTGTGTCAGCAAAAGAGAAAAACAGAGCATCTATTTTGTACCTGCCACATCTCCAAATGCAGGCTTCATGTCACCAGGTCCCCTTTGCTGGCTTGCCAGCACCCTTGAGTGCCATTAGAGAGTGTGGGACACAGTAGTATTGGCTCTTCAAACAGAATGGAAGGACACTTAAGAAAAGCCATAGATTACAGAGCTGCCAGTCTGTCATGACACATAATATACAGCTGCTTCTCAAGGTTATCATGTTCTTGTCGATGTAGACACATACACACAAGCATACACATACATACATAGCAGCACACACACAGATACATGCTTAATATACATCTACTTGCATGCATACATGCACATATATGCAATACATAATACATGCATACACACATACAAATATGTACATAATACAATAATATACATACACTTGTAGGAGAAACTTCAAGCCAGCCCACCCAAGCTGCAGGTGGCTAGACCAGCCTGCATGAGCATTCAGGGCAGGCACTTCCTCCCTCAGCCAAGCCTGCCTCTATACCAAGAGACTGCTGACGAAGAGACACCTGACCAGAGACACCAGTGAGGAAAGGACAATGCAGCAGAGTCAGCCGCCTGAGCCAATGGAACCTTGGCAGCGGGTATAAAGGCTGGTCTAACTGCCTTAACGAAGAGCCTGCAGCATGCTCCGCTACTCACTGACTCCCTGCCTGTGTTGTTGGTGCTGCATCTTCTCACCCCCTCCCCCAAGGGTGTCCAAGCGAATCGTCTGGTGCCTAATGTAGGGCTCGTGAACCCCGCGCTGGCATGGGCCTCCACCCTGCTTGAGTCAGGGTGTATTTTTTTTGGGGAGGGCTGGTCTTTGCCTTTTGTTGCTGGTGGTGCATCTGTGGATGGATCCTGTTTGTGCGCTTTCGCTTTCTCTATCAGCATCCTTTCGGATTTCTCTTGATGCTTGCGGTGTGTTTCGGTGCCTCCTCTTGGTGACTTGTTCCGTGACACTTGGCCCCTGTGTGTTTCATGTCCTTGAGAAGGTGAGCGTGGGAACCCTCTTTCTTTTCTGTCTTTTCCGTTGTGTCAGTCTGGTACCCCTGGCACATTAGGTAGGAATATCTACTACACGTAGGTCCAGCACACGTGCTGCTTTAGTTCAGAGTCTGTCTTGGTTTTAGACTTTGTTTTTGTCTCCTGCTATTAAGAGAATGGGGAACTTACCTTCCCAATGTAAGGAACCTCAGGTGAGGGCATGAAAAATCAATATTGGCTACCAGGTGCCTTAAGGTTAAGACTGTCAATCTGGAGGAAATTTGGGATGAGGCCATGGCACTGGCCCTGGCCCTCTGGATTTCTCCAGAGACCATGTGGGAGCCTGATTTCTGGATGCATGCGCTCTTTCTTGCCCAAAAATATGAGATAGGCTCAGGAGTGACCCTCTTTTTCTTATGCTTTGATTGGGGTATTGTCTTATTACTAATCGTTCTCTTTGAGTGTTTGCTACAGTGTATTTCCACACTCCAGGTTCTCATAGCACTTCAAAACCCAGTATGTGCCTCCTTGGGAGGTCCCTTGGGCCTGGCTCACAGGAATTCCGGAGGCATCAGTTTGACATGTGTTCCTCCCATCAGGGCATGCTTCCCAAAGATGTCATCCTTCCAGGGCCAGTAGTCAATGACGGGTAAGGACCCGAGAGGCACGGTCCATCATGCTGGATGCTCTCTGAGGCTAAGTTGCATTCCAACCCACACATACACACACACACACACACACACACACACACACACACACACACACACACACACACACACTGTTACTCTATTATTCTTTGTGTGTGTGTGTGTGTTTCTATCATTGATAACCAAATACCACCTAACCAGCCAACCACAACCATAGAGAAATCCCAGAATATTCTTAGTGCCCATGGTTCTTCCCAGCATTTCCAGATGATGCATGGATTTCAATGACAAGGATGGAGTCTGAGCTCAAGGAATGAGGGATCAAGTGGTGCTCCACTGTGGAGAAAGAACCTGGCAACCATGTGCTCTCTGGCACTGGAAGTGGTGTAGCCGGCCCTGCCTTATCCATGGGGGATACCACTCAAGGCTCCCAGGCCATGCCTGAAAGTTTGGCTAGTGTCCAGCCTTCTGCAGACTGCATGTTTCCTTATACTAACTTCACACTATAGCATAACTTTTGCAGTTTAAAGTTTAACATCAAACTAGCATAAAAATATTTCCTTTTCAATTTCGTGAATAGGAGATTTGTTCTTACCGTGCATTGTAGCAGCCTTAGCACATATATTTTCCTTACTAAATGGAGAGTTTTCCGTTGTTTACACAGGGAAGCACTTCCCACTCCCTTTCCGAATCTGAGTTGCCTGCATGACTACTCTTGTGTGTTGGGGCTGTTATTAAGTAAAATAATGGTTACGTCAGTGCAAATGCTTGATAGCACAGATGGCTTAGTAACTAGATGACCCAGGAGTCATGCACACATACAGTTGGATATGTTGTTGGATGTAAGGTCAATTCCTATCTGTGGCATGACAGGGCAGGACGGTATGAGCATCCAACACACTGCTTAGAATAGCATGCAGTTTAAAATTCACCAGTTATTTCTGAATTTTTCCACTTAGTATTTTAGGCCTTGATTGACTGTGGGAAGCCCACAGAAAACAAACCAGGATATAAGTGGAGGCTACTGGATATACTTAAGGATGTGATGTGATAACAATTCTGATCTTAAAGTAATATACGATTATAGCATTTACAATTCATAGAGTATGGAAGGCACAAACAGAAATGCAAAACCCATTTTGGGTTCCTCTTGCCCTCCATTATTCAGAGGTCAGTTTTTTTTTTCTTTTCAAACTTTATTCTTCCTCATTGGTCACACAGCATCATTGTTTGTATATCTAACGCCACGGACCTATGGTTGGTTGGTAAGCTAATCTGTTTTTCCAGTCTGGGGTCCTTTCTGTTCTAAGTGCTTAGACATTGTCCCCACATTTGCATGGGGGCCACAGCCTCTCAAATGTCCCTCCTTCGGTGCTGAGCACTTTGTAACTTGGTTGTTTTCTAACCTGTGCAGTCTCGGTTGTCTTGAACAGACTCCTGCTGGATATCAGACCTCCCGTGTTCACTTTGCAGGTCTCTTCATTTCTCTACACCGTTTTTGTTTGCTTGCCTTTTGCTTCTTCAATCGGGTATTTGCTCAAATCCATCTTCTGGACCATCTAATGCAATCTTCAACGATAACTGCAGCAGGGGAAAGCGATGAACAACAGAAAGGACACCGGAGTGTTGTGCCGACAGTCCTCCAAATTGAAGCACTTCCTCTTAGGATGGAGAGGTCTCCTAGGGCTGAGACAGCTGGTGGAGCTGTGTGCTCCAAAAGCTCATTCCAGGGCTGCTCTGTGGGGATCTATCTGTAAGCATCAAGCAGTTGCTGGAGAAGAGGAGACTTTCTAGCGCTTGCCTGCCAGCCCTGCAGGCATCTCTGGAGATGGTGCTCTGTCACCCATATTGGAGTGTGTTTTTGGTGGCCGAGTTTCTTAGAGTCACTCGTGCTTCTGTAAGTAACCTCCAACTCATGCTCCTGACATGACCCCATGTACGCGCCTACCCCTGCCAGCAAGGAAGATGAGACTCCGGGAAGATCTTCTTCATGCAGTTTTAATCAGGATCCTTGAACATGCTTCCTCTGACCCGCGAGAACCCAGGGGACCCCTGCACAGGCTTAAATCCCCTTGTGCTAACCAACCCCAGTGAGCTACGTGGACCCTGCAGATAGGCTACTTATATAGCCTACTTATAGGCTACTTATAGGCTACTTATATAGCCCTTATTTGGTTAAGTCTGTTCAGCAGACAGGCTGAACAGACTTAACCAAATAAGGGCTTGTTTACGCCAGAGAGCGCTCACCCTTGCGGAGGTGGAAGGCGGAAGCCAGCACCATCTTTAAGGCGTGGCACTTCGCAGCTCTCTACAACCCCAGTGACCATAGGTTCCCTGGAATACTGGGGTGGGACCATTTCTTTGGTGCCCTGTGTCTTGTGTCTCCCCCAGGAAACACAGAGACTATCCAGTATATAATTGTGTAAAACTTTATTGAAGGGGCATGGGGGGCAGAGGGGGGTAGCACAGGAGGTCTCAGGGGTCCAGGTCACCCATGTGCAGCTCTCTGGGTCCTTTCTCTGTCACACAAGATGTGCTTGGGAGCAACAGGCTCGTCAGAGAAAGAAATATTTTTAGCTTTCTGGTCATGTAGTGAAAATCAGGCTTCTTGATCAATTCAGGCAAAAACTAAGAGGAAACAGGTGTAAACTACTGTGGAAACATTTCTGCAAACATCTCACAGTCGCTCTGGTCTCCTTCTGGCTTAGCCGGTGGTGACCACTGTGGTACCAGGTCATGTGAGGCTCCTACAGGTGGGTGGTTTGGGGCTGCAGACCAGCTGAGAGTCATCTGCTCTCAGATAGTAATTGTTCCGTCTAATGTTTACCACTTTGACACAAACTAGGGTCATCTGGGAAGAGACAGCCTCAGCTGAGGAATGCCTCCATCAGCTTGGCTTGTGGGCAAGCCTGGGGGACATTTTCTTGATTAATGATTGATGTGAACTGGAGGTCCTGGGTTGTATGAGAAGATCAGCAGAGCAAGCCACGAGGAGCGAGCTGTCAACAGTGATGCTCCATGACCTCTGACCCAGTTCCTGCCTCGGATTGCCTTGATGGTGGACTGTAAACTAAGCCGAAATAAACCCGTGGTTTTGGTCCATGCTTTATCATAGCAACAGGAAGAAAACTACGGCAACAATCAGTTACTTTTTTCTTCTCTTTCACATTTTATGCTAATTTCCTTAGTGTTTGTGTAATTTTCTAGTTGTATTATTTGTTCATTTCTGCTTGATAGTCTTAATTGGAAATAAGTAAAATAAATATGGTGTTTGCACCAGGGACTTTTTTCCCCTGTTAATTTATTTGGAGAATTTGTGACTTCCTTTGTCTTTAATGGTTTGGCGGTTCTTGATTCTCCTTTGACATCTACAGTGTTGGTGAGAAGAAAGGCTGAGCATGTTTTCTTTATGTGCTCACTCTCTCTCCATTGAATGAGGGCCTGTCCGAGTCCTGTCTGAGTGTGCCCAGGGCTCATCAGCTGGCTTGCTTCATCATGGGTACTCAGACTGGGCACAGTGAGCTCCTCTTTTGAAACTGTGTAATAATCTGAAGAACCTGCCTTGGGTGTGACTACTCACTTGGGTGGCAGAAGGTTCATTTTCTCGTTGAAGATAGTGTTTGTTTGGCTTCTGGAGCATACACTAGTGTTGTTAGTGCCAGAGGAGTGAGGGTCTGAGGTACACAGATTTATGGGTACAGGCATGGTACTCCTCTAAGGTCCCTCTCACAGTGTGAGCTGAGGCTCCCCCTTCTACTTCCTCTACCCATAACTGGTCCTAACTTTAGCTCACACGTTCACTTGTCCTACTTTCCTCTAGTTCTGTGAAATGAACCACATCAGCAGGGCTCCAGGGGAGCGGCTACAGTCCAGGGCTGGTTAGCAGCGCCTGGCTCCAGTGGCTGTCCCTTGAGTATTACATATTACAGTAATACTCAAGTGTTACACATTACATTCCATATTCACTTCCCACTGCTTGGTGGGAACTTCTTAGCTCTTACTCTAGTTATTGAAGAAATAATACTTATAAAAATTTGAATTGACCCGTTTTCTTTTTCTTCCTGGGAAGCTTGTCACTGTGTGTTGTGCCAGCTAAATCAAGGACAGCTGTTGCTTTGGGAGAGAGAAGCAGGGACTTTCTAGAACAATGGGCTCATTACTCCATCTTGAGTCCCAGAGGTGACTTTCTTGAGTCTCTAGAGATATTATAGCCATGAGAAACAGGATTTATTGCAAGAGAAAAAAAATGAATATTGTTACAGAAACTTCCCTTTCTATACTGAAAGCAAAACTAGGAGGCTTGAAAATGTTTTATTCTTAAGTTCCATGTTAATAGGAAGGAGGGCATGATAGAAGGGAAGTGCCCATCAAACAGGAAGTAGGAAGGAAGGGAAAGAGCCTCTCTGGGACTGGGGACAGTGGGAGAGAGAAAGTTTGGAAGTGTAGATGGGACACAGCCATCTACTGTATCCACATGGTAGACACCAGATGGGTACAGAGAGCCATCGGTGGTGGTTCCCTTCCCCTCTGGAGATATCTCCGCCTTCTTATGCATGGAATAGTAAATATTCTGGGCTTTGTGGGCTGTGGGGAATTCTGTGGCAACTACTAAGTCTGCTGTTACAATGAGAAAGCAGCCATAGACTGTGCATAAGCGAATGATTAGCTAGTGCTCAGTAATATCATGTTAAATGTATCAGGGCATTGCAGGCAAGTGTCAGAATTTGCTGGCCTCTGGTCAGCATCTCTAGCTCTAAATTTTCTACGAACTTCATGTAGAAGAAAAGTATTTGGAGTTTCCATGTTGGTGGGACATGTTAAAGGTAGCTTAAATATCCTTCTCCAGGGTCTAGCCTGGTGAGTCCACCTGATCTTCCCCCTTCTCCCACCCTCCTCAAGACACAAGATCCAGCTAGCCAGGGTCTCACATCCAGTGTCCCTGCTTAGTTTATTCACCCCTGTCAGCACCACAGCCAACCTCTAGGCCTCCAAGACTCACCCTAACTGCCCCTGACCCTACAGGTCACTCCTAGGCCATACCTAGCCAGATCTACCACCACACTGCAAGCTTGCACAGGACACATATCCACACATCAGCCAGCCTCCTCTATCCACCTGACTTCATGCCAACTAAGCCATTTACAGCCTCAAGACCCAATCTGTCCTCACATCCTCCCTTCTGCCTCAACGTGCTCTCTCTATATCAGGCATAGAACTAACAAAAGTCGATGTGCTCAGATCTCTTCTCAAAAATACAGTGTGAAGGACCAAGCCATGTCTCCTCTCAAAAGCCTACTAGTCCTATAAAATGTTTTGCCAATGAGAATTACCTAGATGAAGCCAAGGACACAGAATTTCAAAGAACAATTATAAACTTCAGCAAAGAATTCACAAAGTTGAAAGAAGACTCAATGGAACAGTTCAATGACATTAAGTGAAAGAACTTAAGGAGAATAGATGTCTGAGTGATGTTCAAGAAAACACAGACATGTGGCTGATGGTCATGACATAGACAATCCAGGACCTGAAAATAGAATTCAATAGAGATAGAAACATTGAAGAGGACTCAAGCTGAAATAAAGATAGAATTGAAAAGTTCCAGTAACTCAACTAGGAAATTTAAAAGGAAATAGAATGAATCAAGGAAAAGAGAATATCAGGACTCAAAGACAGAGGATCTATACCAAGTAAGCAAGGGATACATAAAAGTTAAATCAACCACAGAAAAGAGGAAGTGTAGGACACCATGAAATGATAAGACCTTCAAAATACAGGCAGAGATGAGGGAGAAGATCACAAGTCAATGGCAAAGACCAGATCTTTAATAAAATCATAGGTGGAAACTTTCCAAAGCTAAGGAAAGACCTATCAGAACAACAGCTGATGTCTCAGTGGAAACTTAAAAAGCCTGAAGGGCCCGGAGCAATGCATTCTGAGTTTTAAGCAATGGCCAGTCTAGACTACTATATCCAGCAAAGTCATTTCACGTAGTTGAAGGAAAAAAGGAAAACTTTCCATAACATAAATGGTCTAAAAGATGATATCCAACAAACCAAATCTGGAGAAAATATAGAAAGCAATATTTTGGGTTGAAGAGAAAATAGAACATAGCAGAAACATTGAAAAGAAATATGAAGCCATAATCACCAAAACAAAAAGTACCACTAAGAACATTAACAGCATCAAAAAACAATGCCATAATGAACACAGTTAACAGAAACATTTCAATAACAACTTTAATGGCCTCAGTTATACAACCAAAAGACACAAACTGAATGGGTCAAGAATCAGAAGTTCACATCCATTTCCTAAGGGAAATCTCTTTTAGCTGTAAAGCTGGGACACCTTGCCCAGTGTGGTGGGGCATGCCTTTAATCCCAGCACTTGGGAGGCAGAGGCAGGTGGATATCTCTGTGAGTTCAAGGCTAGCTGGTCTATGAAGTGAGTTCCAGGACAATGAAGGCTGTTACTCTGAGAAACCCTGTCTCAAAACACAAAAACAAAAAGACAAAAAACAAAGCAAGCAAGCTAGGTCATCTTAGATAATAAGGCACATTCAAGTACTCCAATCAAATGGGTCTGGGAAGTAGGTGAGTGTCACTGTCCTAATCTGACAAGTATATTTCAAAGCTATTCAGAAACTGTAAAGAGGGACACTTCATTCTAATCAAGGGAACAGTGAACCAAGACGACATTACTGTCCTTAACATGCATCAAACTCTGATGCACTCAATTACATAAAGTACTAATGGATTTAAAGAAACAAATTAGCATCAATCCATTCTTTAATGGTAGGTGATTTCAATACTCCTCTTTCTTCAATAGATAAGTCATCTAGGCAAAACATGATCAGACATCAGAATTGTTGAAATGATACATTAAATGTATTTAACAGATATCTAGAGAGTAGTCTACGCAAACATCAAAGAGTATACCTTCTATTCAGCAGCACATGAAAGTTTCTCTAAAATAGGCCATATCCTGGGACACAAAACACAAGATATAAACCTGTTTTTTTTTTTTTAATTATTTTACATATTGATCCCAGTTTCCTTTCCCTCCCTTCCTTCCTCCTTCTTTCCCTTTCTCCAACTCTCCCATGTCCCCAACTACTCTCCCCTCCCATCCCATCCCCACTCCACATGTATGGTGATGCCTTTCAGGAGGGGTCATCTAAATCTGCACACGACAATTCTTTACAAATTCAAGATGATGGAGGTAACTCAGCGTGTCTTATCTGAGCTCAGTGCAATAAAACTCGATTGACAACAAACAAATCTGTAGTAAGTATTCAAACTCATGATGATTAAACAACTCATTGTAATGATGAATAGTTTAAAGAAGAAATCGAGAAAGAAATAAAAATTTTCCTGAACTAAATGAAAATAAAAACACAGCACAACGAAAGCTCTAGGGCACACTAAAATCTGTCCTATAAGGGACATTTATAGCCCTGCGTGCTTACATTGAAAAGTCAGAAGACCATGAATAAATGACTTAATGATGAAACTAAAAACTTTGGTAAAACAAGAACGAACTCAGATCCACTGGAGAACAGTAAATAATAAAAACCAGAACAGAAACTAATGCTACAGGATTAGAAAAACAATACAAAGAATCAATGAGTCTATGAACTGTTTTTTTGTTTTGTTTTGGTTTTTTGTTTGTTTGTTTTTGTTTTTGAGAAAAACAAGATGGACAGACCTTTGGCCCAATGAACCAAAAGAAGGGAAGAGAGAACACAAATGAACAGAACCAGAAGTGAACAGGGAAACATTATGACAGGTACCAAACAAATTCAGAATATTATGAGGAAACACCTTAGAATCTGTACTCCATTAAATTGAACCCCCCCCATGACTGAATTTCGAGATTCAGCCAAACCACCAAAATTAAACAAGAAACCAACAGTCTAAACAGACCTGTAACAAATGAGATTAAAATAATAATAAAAAGCCTTTCATCTTAAAAAAAAATGTTCAAGCCCAGATCCAGATAAAATCCTTGTTATTTTACCCACCTCTCTCCTGCTGTATCTACTGCACTCCCTTATTAGAGAAACCCCCATCTTTCCCATTTTACCCATCATACTCTGCTGCTCCATTCTCCTTTGCTTTCCCCCATGTAGGTCCACTTTTACTTTGCTGTTTTTTTTTTTTTTTTTTTTTTTTTCAGTTACTCCAAGCAATGAACTCACATCTAAAGATTTGGAGGTAGGAGCCTCCAATGAGAAAGAACATGCTGTATATGTTTTTCTGGGTCTGAGTTATCTCACCTAAAATGATCTTTTCTGTTCCATCAATTCATCTGCAAAGTTCATGATTTAATTTTTCTTTATAACTAAATGGTTTTCCATGGTGTGTATGTATCACATTTTCATTATCAATTCTTTGGACAAAGGGCAGTTTGATTGTTTCTATTTCCCAGCTATCGTGATTATGGCAACAATGAACATGGCTGCGTGAATATATGTGGGGTGGTATGTTGAGTCCTTTGGACATACAACAAGGAGTGATAACCTGAGCCTTATGGTAGATTTACTTTTAGCTTCCCGGGGATTTGCCATACTGTTTACCGTAATGGCTGCACCAGTTTGTAATCCCATCAAAAGTGAACAAGGATCCCCCTCCCCACCCTGTCTTGCATGTGTTTTGGTTGTTTGGTTACTTTTGCCATTCTGACTGTAGTTACGTGAAATCTCAGATTGTTTTGATTAGCATCCTCTCTAATTGCTAGGGAGGATGAACATTTTTTGAGGTATTTCTATTTTTTTTTCCTTTGAGAACTGACTGTTCATGTCCCAAGCCAATTTTCTAATGGTTCACTTGTTTATTTATTTTGAGTTGTTTATATATTCTGGATATTAATCTTTGGCCAGATGCATGGCTGGTGGAGAGCCTCTCCATTCTGTGGGCTTCTGAACCCAGTTGACTGTTTCTTTAGCTATGCTCAAACTCTTTAGTTTTGTCAAGTTCCACTTGTCAGTTGTTGGCCTTAATTCTTGAGTAAGTGGAATTCTGTTCAAGAAGTCCTTCCCTGCACCTGTGTCATTCAGGGTACCACCTGTCTCATCTTGTTTGTGTCAGTGTTGAATGTCTCACATTTAGGTCTTTGACCCACTTCTAGTTAGATTTTGTGAAAGGTAATAGATGTAGGTCTTATTTGTTCTGCAGGTGGACATCCTGTTTCCCCAGACCATTTGTTGAAGATGTTTTCTTTTCTCCAGTGTCTACCTCAGCATCTTTGTCAAATATTGAGTGTCTGAAATTAAATATACTCATGTTTGGGCCTTCAATTTTGTTCCATTGGTCTACATGGCTCTTTCTGTGTCATATTATATTGTTTTTATTAGTGTGGCTCTGTAATATATCCTAAAATCTGGAATGCTAATCCCTCCATCATTGTTCTTGTTCAGGATTGTTTTTAGCTATTGTTGATCTTTTCTGGTTCTATATGAATTTTAGGATAGTTTTTTTTTTCTATTTCTGCAAAGAATGAGAGTAGTGTGGATTCTATAGATTGAATGTGACTGGATGTGTCAAGGTGATAGTGATGAATGATAGCTCATGAAATGTGTCCTATGTGGCAAAGGTGTGTTGGATATGTGATTATGGGTGTTGAAATGGCCAGATCATGCTGGATTTTCTGGTGATCTTAGTGTCAGCACAAGACAAGTTCCATATCAATAAATGTGATGACAATCAAGAAATTAGGATGATGTAGATAGAAGGAAGTCATGTGCCAAAGTCTGCAGGCAGCTGGGAAAGACAAGGAAATGGTTCTTGGTTCAAGATGGAGAAGCAGGTTCATGCCTCAACAAGTCTTTATACCTTGAACATAGCTCAGTGAGACCTATTTTTAGACTTCTGATTCCCTAAAATGTGGTATAAAACAGCTGTATGGCTTTGAAGCCAATAGGATTGTAATTTATTTGAGTAGCAGTAGGAAAGGAATATGGTTGAGAAATTCAGGGGCACACTGGGGAAACAGAACAGAGTAGTTTTTTTTTTTCTGGTGGTCCAAGCATGAAATATGAATGACCCAGCTGTGCTTCAGCCTGGCAGAGCCCATGCCTGCTGGAATCAGAATGGAGCAGGAGCTGTTAACACATTCTTAACTTCTGGCTCAGGTGACAGCTATGTCTGGGTGGTCATGGTGTAAGACACAAGTCCTGATATTGCTGTGTCATTACTTTGGGACATCACTCAGAGAGCCTCACATACTACCTCATTTAAGTCTTGCTGTACCCCTCTGAGGACTGAGTTCGTTTTGTAGGTTAGAGATTGTCAGGCTCTTCCCCTCTGAGGAGATCTGTTTGGGGAAAAGGTTATGGAGGGATTTGTGCAGAAAATGGAAATAGGAGATTGGTAGAGTTGGCCTTGGATGGCAATGCAGAAAGCAAGTGTATGGTGCCTAGGTCCCAGGCACCTTGCTTGGGCTAGGGACATGGACAAAATTGGTATGTGTGTTTAGAAATCCATGAGACTTCACCTGTCCTACCTGGTGGTCCTGGATTCACTAGTAGAGGAGGGTTGCAGCAAAATGAGTCTCCCTCTGTTGAGTAGTAAGAACCAGGAGCCCAGGGTTGGCAGCCTGCTGCTCTCCATGTGTCCCCATCTATTGTCCCTCTTGTTCCCAAGCTGTGGGAGGGTGAACTTACTAAGGGTCAAAGTGGATGGGGAAGAAAAAGTTTGTGGAATGAATGGCTGAAAGGGCTGCTTTGACTCTTCTGAGCCTCATGGGTTTTTTGTTGTTTTTGTTTTGTTTTGTTTTTTTTCCATTTGTGGAAAAGAAGGATGGAATCTGTGCTGCTATCGCACTGAGGCCTGTAGAAATCCATCACTCCCTCATCAAGCACATCTGGGTGGATAAGGCAGTACTATGCTGAGGTAAACAGGAGCAAGTCGCACAGGTTTCTCAGAGCACTGTTGAGTCTGAGAATTCTTGCGGACATGCACATCCCTACCTCCAGATCCAGGAAGTAGAATGAGTTCTTGCTAGGTAAGGTATTTACACCACACAGACCTCGCAGATATGTTAGTCACTCCTTCTTGGCCCCAAATGAGTGACATAGTCACAGGTTTTCCCAACTGAGAATCTGAAGGCCAGGTATGGGCTTAGGGAATTGTTACCAAACGCTGGAGCTAGAGTGCAGAGGAAGAAAGAGCCTTGGGCAGGGGAAGAACCTGTGGTGGAGATGATTCTAGAATAGAGGTTCTCAACCTTCCTAATGCTGTGATCCTTTAATACAGTCCCTCATGGTGTGGTGAACCCCAACCCTAGAGTTATTTTCATTACTACATTATAACTGTAATTTGTTACTGTTGTGCATACCTGTGCACGATGTTGTGCCTGGTACCCACGGAGGCCAGAAAAGGTGGTGGATTTCCTTGAAATAAGGTTACAGGTGGTTTGAGCTGCTATGTGGGTGCTGGGAATTGAACCTGGATCCTCTGGAAGAATAGCCAGTGCTGTTTAGCTGCTGAGCCTTCTCTCCAGCCCCATAGGTTAATACATTTATTTGCTACCGTTTCCCAGATCCTCCTGGTATTTTAATTGGTTTGCAGTAGATTTATGAGTCAATCTAGGGAGATTAATAACTTTACAGTTCTGAACCATTCTCTATGAGAATGTTATTATTTTCCACTTGATTTCTTGTTTATTTGTCTCCTTTCCATTCTGTTACAAAATATATGATGGTGGACAATCCACAAGAAAAAGGGGCTTACTTAGCTCTCACAGTCTTGGAGGTGGAAGGACCAGCTGCCATGTTGTTCATTCTGCTGAGGGCTCTCCTGTCTGCACCGAATCACTGTGGTGGACAGGAAGCCAGACAGGGGTAAGCTGTCCCTTTTGTAATGACTCTCTCATGAGAGCTAGCCAGGGATCCATGAGAACATCTAAAGGCAGCACTTTCCAATGGCCTGAGGACAGCTTGAGGCTCTGCCTGCTGAAGATCCCATTGCCTCTTACCATGGCCACTCTGGGAGCCAGCTGTATCAGTTACTTTTCTCCGAGTGTGACAAAATGTGTGGCAAAAGGACCTGAAGGGAGGAGCATTTATTTTAGCTCATAGCTTTAGAAGGGGACATAGCCCATCATGGCAGGGAAGGCACAGCAGGGGGTGTGAGGCAGACTGGTCACTGTGGGTATGGAGTCAGGAAGTAGGCAGCAGACAGGAAGTGGAACCAGGCTGTCAAAACTCACTCCCCCCCCCACTCTCTCCAGCCAGGCCCTGCCTTCTAAAGGTCCTACAGCTGTCCAAACAACATTGACACAGAACACTGGGACCAAGTGTTCAAATGGTGAGCCTGTGGGACAGTCACCTTCAAACCATAGCACCGAACTTCTGAAATAGGACCCTTAGAGGACATGCCAAACCACGCTACTGTCCAGTGGAGAATTTTCTGTTTTAGAGTTTTGCCCACATCTGACCAGGTCTTTTCAGGTGTTATTGGGAGTGGGATTTTTTTTATTTGTCTTTGATCCCTTCCCAGTGGGTCACCTAAATAGCTTTATCCATTTTCTAACTGGTTTTCATTGTTTATAGGAAAAAGATAACTTTCAAATTTTATAGTCAACTTAATAAATACTCTTAATTATTCTACTAGGTTTTTTTTTCCTCTTCTGTGATTTTTAGGTCTTTTGTCATTATCAGGGATGGTAACAATAATGATGGTGATACTTTATCTCCACTTATTGTTATCTAGGTATTTTGGGTATGTTCTATCTCCTCACAAAACCCTTGGACTGTATCTCTTTTTTTATTTCCTCATACCTCCCTTGAGAACATGTAGTATATGTACTCTGCTGCTTTGATGGACTAGACTCTGCCTGTCATCTTTCCTCTGTGTATGTGAGAAAGAGAAGATGAGGGTGTATGAAGGTACATATATGAAGGTCAAAGAAAGACTCAGAAGTTGGTTTTTGCAGGTGATTTCTAGGAATAAGCATAGGTTGTCAGAATTTTGTGGTAAGCTGTTACAGGCTATGCCATCAGGCTGACTCTCTATATTTTTTTCAATTAAAATATGTTTATATTCTGGTGGTCTTAAAGTCTCCATTGTTTTTACATTCTTGCTTTAAAAAACAATTAAGTTATGGCAAAGCAAAGAGGTAACAGTTATCAAGGAGGGTTTAATCTCAATAAATCATATTTGTGGCATTAACACGAGACAGTCATTTGCTCTGGTAGCTGTCTGACTTCTGGGCTAACGTTATACTAAGATAACAAACCTTCCCCTAAGCTCTTGGGAGAACTTCCCAAGTGACTTCAGTCATTTATAGGTCTACCTACCTGTGAGTGGAGTAAAGGAGGCTGAGGGGCTTCACCTGACTCTTTAGCTTATGCCTTAAGTCATTCTGTTGGGCTCAGTGTTGTGACACTTGTCCCCTCTCTGGACAACTTTGTGTTTAGGATGGAAGTCACTATGAATGTCCTTCCTCTAATTCCACATCCCCATCTTCATTCTTAGAGTTAATTCTACCCCAACTCCATGTGGGGCTCCTGGAGAAAAATCAGTTGCTATACCCCATTCAATGAGTGAGGTCACCACTCAGGTTCAGTGGATTTCAAGACACAAAGAAAGTTTCTAGAACAAATGCCATTGTTTCTTGTAGTATGAGAATTTAGGTCGGTACTATCATAGGTATTTAGTCTCAGTTAGGAGAGAGCCGCAGGTGATTGTGTGGCATCCCAGACTATAGGCAGAGCAGAAGGTATAGAAAAATCACCACACTAGTGATACTGAGCTCCTGGTCCAATGTTGCCCTGATATCAGCTCATGCCAGAGCTTGTCAATCTGAGGGAGCCAAGAGGTTCTCTTTATTGTACATGTTCAGTAAGATCAGAGATAAAGACAATGGCACCAAATCACGGACTTCCTATAATTAAAGCTACAACTCATTTTTATCTGCTTCAAAAATGTCATTGTTTTCCTCTCAACAAACCAAAGGATAACAGATAGGACGAGTCCCTTCTTATATCATGTAGCTTCATTATCTTCTCCTCTTTAATAGCTTTGTTAGGTTGGCATAGCTGTTCTGGAATTTATTGGTTTCAAGTGTGTGATGTATTCTTTCAATATGCAGTTTAATTTAAATTAACATAGTTCCCAAAAGTTGTGCCAAAACACATAGCACAAAGTTCTCTGTCAACCGCAGAAAGAATGTGTTCAATAATATTCAGAATACCTCTGTTGACCATAGGAAGGTTCAACAGTGTCCAGAACATCTCTGTCAGCCACAGGAAGAATGCATTCAACCCTGTTCAAAGTGTTTACATGGCCATATCACCATTTTTTAGAGCCTTGCATCTGTGGAATTATGATTCTGCTCCCATCAGATTTCCCATTTCCCTCTCAGGCTCTCACAGCTACTGTTGGGTTTCCTGTGTCTATGACTTGAATTTGTAGGTAGCCTGTGTGAAAACTTGTAGTTTTGTGCTGCGGTGGCTGGCTTACTCACTTAGCACAGTATCCTCAGGTCTTCTTGGAGTTGCTGAAGATGTCAGAGTTCCCTTTGCTCTTGAGGCTCAGTGAAATTGCAGTACCCATGTTACCTAGGCCATGCCCATTCAGAGCTTGTTATGAGTGCTGTTGCTGTGCACATGGGTGTGCAGATGTGTCTGTGAGATGCTGATTTCATTTAATAAAAAGGGACTTTCTGGATCTTCTGTTAATTCTATTTATTATCGTCTATCTGTCTATCATCATCATCATCATCTATCAATCTATCTATTGCCCATCCATCCACCCACCCACCCACCCACCCACCCACCCACCCACCCATCCATCCATCCATCCATCCATCCATCCATATATCTTTCAATCTCGTTCACACCCAGTGCTTCTACCAATTGAGTTGCATCCCCAGGGTGCTATTGTGGTTTACCTCTGCCTTTCCTTCATTAGTGATGCCAGATCTCCTTTCTTACACCTAGTGGAGATTAGTCTATCTCCTTTCAAGAATGCCTGCACAAGTCATTTACCCATTTAAAAAAAAAATGGATCAACATGTAGTTGAAAAGTACCTCTGGAAGCAGCTTCACACATTACCATTTTGAGTGACTGACTGCTCTGTTTCTTACCAGAACTCCCATTGTACCTATGTTGGCCCCTCTTTACCTATCTTTACCATTTTCTCATACCTGTTCTCTGTCTTGTTCAGCGTTGTATTGGTGTGTGTGTGTGTGCGCACGTGCGCGTGCGTGCACACACACACGCAGGCATATGCGTGCACACTTGCGCTCACAGGCACTTGTGAGTGGGTATGCTTGCCTGTAGGTCAACTTCAGGTATCTTCCTCCAACACAGTCTCTTTTGAGGCATCTCTCACTGAGCTTGGATCTTTTCATTTTGGCAAAGCTGGCTGACCAGTGTGCCACAGGAGCCACATATTTCTACCAGCCCATCCCTGTGGTAGGCTTCACAGCCATCTCTGGCTCTATGTGGGTGCTGGGGAACCAAACTCAGGCCCTCATGCTTGCATAGCAAATGCTTTCCCTACTGAGATATCTCCCCATCCCCCATTGTTGTTAATTATAAAATTGCCATCTGCTCCGTGTCCTAACTTACTTTGTAGGTAGAATATATTTCCAGTTCCATTCATTCTTCGCTGCTCATTTTTTGTTGCCTGAGAACTTTACATGTGTGCATCCCTGCCTCATTCGCCTGTTAGTTTCATAAGATGGCGATTACTTTGCTCATGGACATTTTGAGATCTGTCTCCTTTTCAACCCTTCTCTAGCTTTCTTTTTATTTTCCTCTATTATTTCTGTCATTCCCAATTGGGCTTCCATTTGTAGTCATGTGTTTTCTGGAATCCTGTTGGTATTTAACATCAGCTAGTTTGTATTGCTCTCCTGCCATTGCCTTCCAACTTGTGTCACTTTGGCCTTAGAGAAGTCACCCGCCTTTACTTTTACTTTTTTTATTTTTTAAATGCCATGGAGTAGGGAGAATTACCAAAATAAACAGTTTGTTAGTTCTAAGTTGTCTGCCATTCTGACTAGTGTCATCTTGTGTTGTCTGCCCAGGACGTGAGTGATTCCTTTGTACAGCTTATCCACATAGTATATACCACCCACCCTTTAGTCACCTGATAGCTGCCATCGTTATCTCATCGACTATCCTGGTACTGCAGTGATTGTGTTCCGGCACCTTCTATAGTGTAACCGAGCACCATGTCATCACTCAATTCCTCCTATCACATATGTGTTGAGTCTTCTAACATCATCACAAGAAGGGTGTCATACAAGGAAAGAACAGAAGGAGAAACCATATACATACAATTTCATTATAGGATGTTGGAATTGTTCCATTTTATTCTTATTTTTTGTCGTTAATTAGAAATGTGTTTATGAGAAGCAGTATGGGTAGGTAGGTGGGTAGGGAGTTTGGTATGTAGGGTGCTTAGAGCTGTCCACTCAGGATCAGGAAATGTATTCTCTGAGGAAGAGCAAGGACTCCTGCACTGGGACTTCATCAGAGGAATTTATGTTGTGTTAATAGTAAGAAATAACACACAAGGCAGCCATCAGCAACTGTGTTGTGACAAAAATCTCCTGGCTCGTGGCTGCAGTGCAATACTGTGATTCACCCCCATGTGAAGGCCGTTCTTCTAGAAAGTATTTCAGAAAAGGAAATACCAAGATAAATGTTGCACACTCTTTTTGAAATAAAAATCAAAACAAAACTTTTAAAGGAATGGTCTCACTGTGCAGTATCATTAGCCTGGAACTCACCCTGTAGACCACGCTGGCCTCCAACTCACAGAGATCTGCCTGCCTCTGCCTCTGCCTCTGAAATGCTGGGATTAAAGGTGTGGCTACCAAACCAAGCAAATATTATGATGCTTGAGCATTAAGCTTTCTTTTCATTCATAAAATTCCTCCAGGGTCTCCTTAGCTCTCTCAGCTGCTTGGACACTGTCCATGCTCTGTGGTCATGGTCTTGACCTTTCCTGCCCTTTAGTAATGACAACATAATTTCAAAGCATATTGAAGATCACTGGATGCCCTGCCTTTTCTCTTTGGTTAATCTCAGCTTTTCACCTTACCCGTAATTGAATTCTTGATCTGTGGAAATGAAACTGCTGTTCTGGAAAGCCAGCTGTAGTTTAGGGTTGGAAAATGTTCAGGGATGGTCCTTACTGTGGGTTAGTTGGTCACATCAACCCATCCTGTCTTTTGTATATTATTATTGTCCTCAAAGACCTGGCAGTTGATGCTTATTCAACTTCAGAACATAGTCTCATGAAAGGCAGCCCTCTGCCCAATCAGTAATGCATATCATGGTGTAAATTTATGGAAAATGTCTGGTGGATAGTCAGATGTTTGAATTGAAGTTCTGATTCCACTGCATACATTGCTGGTGCAGATAGCTATATTTTATCAGAACCCTCATGCTCGGCTAAGTGGATGTATGCATAGCTCTTCCTTAGTTTGGCAGCTAGCAGATTTCTTTTGACATTGCTTGCATGAGGCACCTCAATATCAGAGTGTTAACATGTGAAGAGTAGCAGTGTGACAGGGGAATGCAGAATGGGTCTCAGTGTTGCCATATTGCTTGGTGGAAGGTTTCTGTCATTGATCCACTGAAGGCAAAGCCAAAGCCTGCCTTCCCATTCCCCCAGCACCTGGAGCAGCCTATTCTCACTGCCCAGTGACTGTTTTGATTTGCATTGGTTGTTGAAGTAACCATGAGGTTTTTATCTGAAAGAATTTAATTGCAATTTAGTGTGCATGTAAATTTTCTCATTATTTTAAGAGTGAACTTCAGTAGTATTTCTACATCACAACTAACTACTTCTAGGGTTTCTTTCTCATCTTGCAATACTGAAACTCTATCCCCCCATCCCCCCTCTCCAAACAGCCTCTAGTGACTACCATGCTATGTCCTGTCTCTGCAGTTTGATTACTAACTGAATTATTTTGTGTCAAGTGCTGATGAATCCTGAATGTGGGCATGTCCTGTTCTAGTATCTAGCTAACCAGTTAAGTATTTAAGCTTGTGATTTTTTTTCCTTCTCAGTGTTACTTTGTTTTGTAAAATCATTGCATTTAAAAGTCTTTTTGGAAGTTTTTATATGTATAGAATAAAATTATTTATAATGATTTTTAGACTATCCCAGTCACAAAGTGAAATGTTTTTTTTTTTTTTTTTTGGTGTGGTGTGGTGTGTGTGTGTGTGTGTGTGTGTGTGTGTGTGTGTGTGTCTGTGTGTCTGTGTATCTGTGCCTGTGTTTGAGACAAATTCTCACTATGATAAACTAGGTTCCAAGTGACTGGTTCTCTTGCCTCAGTTTCCCCAGAGGCTAGCATAGAGGTTTGAGCCACCAAGCCTAGCCTCAAAACATTTTGAATAAAACATTTTGTCAATATAAATTTATATAAAATAAATAAAAAACAAAAACAAAAATATATGCAGTTATATTTAATAGAATGTGCTTTGTAAATAGCTCTAATTAAGCTTAGCCTCATTGATAGAAAATCTGAAAAGTGCTAAAACATAAAGAATGGACCCAGGAGATGGCTGGGCAAGCCAGAGGGCTTCCAGTGTGAGGACTGAGTATGGCTTCCCAGTTGACACATAAAAACCAGGTGGCTGTGGCAGCCCACCTGTATCCTTGCCTATAAGAAATGGTGACCAGAAAGTCTGTCTAGTCAGACTAACCCAAAATAGAAGCTTCGAATTTTGAGAGAGACCTGACCCAATGTATATGGTGGAAAGCAATAGAGGGAGACCCTTGACATCAACCTCAGGTCTCTACACACGTGTGCACCCATGCACCCATACACATGTAAATACATGTAGTTATTCATCAGTATACTATAACATACATGCATGAAAACAAGGAGCTAGTACAGAAAATTTGAGAGTGTTTTAGTGACAGAAGCAAAGCCTGCTATGTTTGTCACCTTCCCTGTGATTTAAAGAGAGTCAAGTTTGCAAAAGTTATGGGGGCAATTCTTGCTATTGTCTTTTCTTGACCTGAGATGTGAAAGTGGTTTCTGAAGCCACATTTCGCATTTTCCCAAAAGAGTCAAACAGAGGGTTCTTTCTCCACTAGGTAATCTTAGGGGAAAATGGAAAGTCTGTTCTTATCAGCTTCCTGAAGCTAACTGGTGTGTGTGAACATGGAGGTAATGGTTTGAGTCTGTGTGTGCTGTGTGCCAATCCCAATGGATACATCTACTGTGCAACTCCTGCGCCTCAGGCTCTGGGAACACTCTAGAAGAGAGGGCTGAAAGATTGTAAGATGCTGAGGGACAAGGAGTTTGCTGTGAGACCTTGTCTCCTAGATGTAGAGAGCCGTGAAGTGCCACGCCTTAAAGTGGCCTGGCTTCCGCCTTACACCTTCCCGTTGGTGAGGGCTCTCTGGCGTAAACAAGCCCTTATTTGGTTAAGTCTGTTCAGCCTGTCTGTTTCCGAGTTAGAGTAGCCTATCTGCAGGGTCCACGTGGCTCACTGGGGTTGGTTAGCGCAAGGGTATTTAAGCCTGTGCAGTGGTCCCCCAGGTCTCTCTCGCGGGTCAGAGGAAACATGATTAAAACTGCATGAAGAAGATCTTCCCAGAGTCACGTCTTCCTTGCTGGCAGGGGTAGGCGCGTAAACTAGAAATGTCAGAAAAGCTACACTCATGAAGTCTCACCAACACAGCTGCTAGACATGACCGGCACAGGGACAATACCAACTGACATGTTAAGTACGGGAAGGGGGAAAGCTCACAGGGCCTCAGTCCTCCACAAAGCACTACAGGCAGGCAAGGAAAGCTGGGAGTAGAAGAAACAGTCTTCCCCAGGAAAGACACACCAATCGGTTTTCTGATACCAGGTTGCCAGTCCTGAAAACACATGTAGAAGTAATGTTATATGCAGTGAGTAGGTTGCATTTATATATATGTTTGCATTTATATAATCCATGCACATATTTATATCAACAATTACAGAAAAAGATGCCATGAGTTTTTTGGGAAGGTTTGGAGGCAGGAAAAGGAAGGAGAGGAAATGATGTAATTATATCTTAATTTCAAAAGTAAATTATTAAAAAAAGTATGTGTCCTTGGTAGTTAGATGTTTCTGTGGCTAAAACCATGTGCTGCACTTGCAGAGGAACTGAGTTCAGTTCCTAGCACCCACATCAGGTATCTCACAACTGCCCATAACACCAGCTCTGGGAGGATTCAGTGCCTCTGGTCCATGACCTCTGTGGGCACCTGCACCTATGTATACAAACATATATTTAAAAATCTCTAAGAAGTATGCCCTAAGCCAATGTTTGTTTTCTGTGTTTTACTACAGTTTTTAAGATGCAAACATAAAAAAATTTACTATCAAAAAGATTTTTTTTTTTTAAGCCAGAAGATTGGAACGATATTTGGATGGAATGAAAAAAACGGCAAAGGGATTTATTCCAATGAAGCCATGGGGGGTAGTTCATCCAGAGAGGGAGAAAAGACAGAGCTAGTATGGGCTGAAATGCCACAAAGGACAATTACATATGTAACATGTCCATTTTACCCATTATATTTGTCCTTATGGTGCCATGGGCCGAATCCAGGAATTTTTGTGTGCAAGGCAGACATTCTTCCACTGAGCTACACCCCAGCTTGCTATGTACATTTTGATGTTTTGACATGTTAGTTTAAAAATGGATATGTTTGCTCTGTTTTTTGTGAAGAAAAAGACCTGTCCTACTTTCATTCAGTGTTGTCATTGGTTATGTCACCCCAGCATCTTGAACCCTGTCTGCTTCCTGCTGTTCCTGGATCAAGGTTCCACCCACGGTGGTTGGTCCTCAGTTCTTTCTTTACGTTTTACTCCAGATCCTTATAAGCCTCTCTCTCTCTCTCTCTCTCTCTCTCTCTCTCTCTCTCTCTCTCTCTCTCTCTCTCTCTCTCTCTCTCTCTCTCTCTCCCTCCCTCCCTCCCTCCCTCCCTCCCTCCCTCCCTCCCTCCCTCCCTCCCTCCCTCCCTCTCTCTCTCTCTCTCTCTCTCTCGCTCGCTCTGTGTATATGGTTTATGATACAGGTTCTCATGTAGCTCAGATTGGCCTCCACTAACTGTGTAGCCAAGGATGACCTTGAACTCCTAATCCTCCCATGTCTCGGCTGTGCAGGTGCTGAGATTATGGGTGTGCCCCGCCACACCTGGTTCTGACCACTGTTCCCTTTCTGGCGAAGCTTTCCTGCTCTTAAGGGAAGACCCTGTCTCACCCTCACTCCAACCTTTCTGCTCTTGCCTCCCCTTGGGTTGTCTTCTGCTCAACACTCGTTACTATGTGGAAGCACGTTTCTCTTGCTATCCATCTTTCTCTGGGGACACAGGCTCCTTAGGTAGGGGCTAGGTGGGGGGTGAGGGGGGATGTGTCCCCTCATCTTCAGGCTCACACTTGGCTCATAGCAGATGCCAAGCCAGCGATCAAGATGACCTGAGTCTAAATGCCTGCTACAATGCTCTGGCCAGTGTTTGAGTCTCTGAGGTGGGGCTGGTTGGTCCCTCTCAGCCCGACATTCTTCTTGTTAAATATTACCAATCCATCCATGGGTAGGAAGGATGCAGACCCTGTGAATACCTGGTGGTTTGTGATCATTAAGCCCAGAATGGTGCTGGTGACAAAGGACAGCACTAGCTCTGTTATCTTGAGATGCCAACTGAGTTTTTAAATGGGCTTTGTTATTTAAAAAGATAGTTTCCTCATATCAGTGGACAGATTCCATTATTCCAGACCTGCAGTCTCCAGAATATTGCTTAGGATAACTATTTCAAGCCACAGGAATAACTCGTCTGCTTTCAAATTATTTGGAAGGTAGCTTTTTCAATGTCTCATCTTTAGAGAGAGCTTTTTTAGCAGTCCTGGTGTTGTGACTGTGTGGCCCTCAGATCACCCTCTGAGGAGAGCTCCCTGCAGGGTGCAGTGGCTGCTTCATTTATAAATGGCTTCCTAGATGCACGTGAGCAGGATGATTGGAGACCTATTAGGACCTGCCATCATGCCATGTCATACTGGAAGGCCATCAAAGTGCTAGGCCTTTGCACCTTCATGTGAAAATGGCCAGGCACCAAGTAGGACACGTAGAACTGCCTGTCTCTGGTTTTCCCCAGGGATATACTCCTACCTTGTTTCTTTATGGTGTTAGGAGGGATATCACTGAGCCAGGGGACACTTGCTTGAATGCCCCCCCCCATTGACCTTGTAAGACCCTCAGAATGAGGAGTCTCCCCATTTCGGTCGGTACCCCCAAGAACTCAATGTCCAGTCCAGTTGATGCAACACGCAAGAGGCTTTAATGAAAAGGAAATGTTTGCGCAAATGGGCCCCCTCAGCCCGCAGGCTAGAGAGAAGCAACATTCTCCGGGCCTGGGTATTTTTAAAGGAAAAACCCACAAGCTCAGGGAGGGGCTGTGACCCTCTGTCTGTTGAGTACTGACCAGAGTCGTGGGTTCTCTTTTTGAGGCTGGATGGTCTCACTATTCAGCAGACCTCAGGGTGTACTAATTGATCTTGTCTAAGCAAACAGGAGTTGCAGCTATCTCTTTGTTTCTTAAGGATCCTATTTACCACCTGCTGACACACTGACCAGAGGGGAAGTTTGAATTTTTGGTATCTGGCTATTTTCCTTAACTGGACTTTACTTTTTGTCTTTCAACCTCTCTCTTGAAGTCTGTGTTCTTTCATTTAAACACAAAAGACAATGGGGGAAGGCTCCAGAAAGAAGGTGGGGTGACAGGAGGGTGCGGTGCAGGGAGCTGACCTGCCTCAGCCCCATGTACAGCTCAGACTTTGGAGCTCCTGGGCAGGTCGGGTGTGGTGGAGCAACTGGCCTGCATGAACCCTGTTGGGTAGACTTGTTCTGGGTAGCTAGTCATTCAAGAAAAAGAACAACAGTGGCAACATGTTTGGAGCAAGGTGACTTCCAGGTTGAGGTGCATGATGTGAGGGAGCCCGGGTCTAGCACTGGTGAGCTAGCATCATGAGGATGTCTTACCAGCTGTGGGCAGGACAGAGGCCTCTGTCTCTGGCTGTGCCTATGTGATATTATGCTTTCCTGTCCCCACCCCCACCCCGTCAGGGCTTCTGAAAGCCATCCCACATTGTTTAGAAAGATTGTGTCCCACTTTACTCAGCTAACACAGTATCTGACGCTTGCAAGTAAAACTCGAGAATCAGACAGGATTTCACTGAGGAGTGGAGGCCAGTGAGAGACCCACCAGGAAATGCAAGCCACTGCACTTTCCACATTAGGGCAAACGGGCATGATGGTCAGTCGTAGTGAGGTAGCTGGGCTCCAGAATTTAGCACCACAGAGGTAGACTCAAGGCTGTTTCCACAACTCTTCACCCAGGGTTCACTACATTTTCTTTTCTGTTTCAAGACAGAGCCTTGATACAAGAGCTGAGACTGGCCAAATTCGTGATCCCCCTGCCTCAGCTTTGTGCCTCAGCTCCCTCCAAGTGTTGGCCGACAGGTATGTACCAATACAACCAGCTCCTCATGCCGATTTTGAGAGAGAGCTCCGGAGGGTGGAAGGTGCCAGGGATTTAACACTCTTGCTCATACCCTCAAAATAATTTTGGAATTTACTTTGTGTCGTTGCACTTCCTTTATGGGAGCTTCTTGGAAATCTTACAAGTCTGAATTCTCATCCCAGGCCATTTACAGACATTGAAGAAGTGTGTTTTGCATTAGTTACTCATGTCTCCTTGCTGATGCTTTACTTACATTTTATTTACCTTTTATTCATAATGACAAAACCTCTGGATCTTTTTTTCTGAACCAGGAAGGGTATAAATAAAATATTTAAGGACAAAATAGTCACACTGTATAAGAAGTTAGGTGCTCATTTGGGTCATTTGGTATTTACATAGCACATTTCTGACATCTATGCCGGTATCCCCAAGAATCTTTTGTTTATTGTCATTTTCTCAAGCACTGTGAGAAAAGAAAAACCCCCAAAAACCCCAAACCCCACATCATTCTACAGAGCCAGTGGCTAAGCAGTCTTTGAGAACTAATGCTACATGTGGCACGGCCGGCCGTAGAGCGGATGGGCGTGAGAGCGCCTCCTGATTGGGACTTGCATTCTGAGTCTGGAGAGCGGTGATAAAAGCCTGCCCCTCCCCCTCCCCAGGGGACATCAAGGTCAGGGAGAGGGGAGTGAGAGGTCCCACATGGACCTGGCACAGAGCACACAGTGTGTATTGCTCTTCTGCCTGTGTGTCGTAAATATTTACCAGTCTTCATTTGGGTAGTTGAGAATCTTGTCTGGAAGGGTTACCTTGCCATTTACTGCCTTTTGCTTAATTTCTGTGAAACATGTATACTTCCCAAGTCTTTCAGCCTGGGGGTTGCTTTTTATTTTTGGGGTTATCTCAGATTTATAGGTGTTTAAATCTGATAGGTATTAAAGCAAACTGAATCCACATTTTCTGGTAGAACATATGCAGGGTGGCCGAAAAATGTGTCTTAGACCCGAATACTGGCTTAGCTGATGTCACTTGGCCAGCCCATTTGTCCAAGCAAGATTTTAGTTTTTCCGTTAGAACTTGATGCTGTTTGGCATATGACTGACCAGCATTCAGCTTACACTTTCATCTTCTCTCCATAGTTGCCTGAACAGCCGGTGTTGAAATCTCTAAAACAAGTGTGTGGGAGGCAACACTGAGTGGGAGCCAGTAGGAATAGGAAGGTATGGCCATGTTTCCTGCCCATGAAAGTCACCCAGAAAAGTGTTGTTTTGTAGTGTGCCTCAGCCATGACTGCTCTAAATGAGAAAGCTTAGCCTTCCTTCGTTGTATCATTACCTTTTTTAAAAAAATCTGTGCAGGATGTATTTGAAATGTGTTGGAATGTTTTAATGCGCAGGTGACTATTCTAGCTTTTTGTTCGCTGCTGCTGTTTCCCAAGTAGAATATCTCCTTCAGGCTGGAGTTAAGTGAATGAAATCAGGATGTTCTCTGGAGTGGGGGGAGGATGCAGACTTCAGCTGAAGAGGAGTAGGTTCAGGCAGTCACTCGTGCGGGATGGCAGCCACAGTGCAGTGTGTTCTGCAGACTTGCTGTACGTTTGAAGTGCTGTCACCATGGAAAAGAAAGTCTGGAAGGCAATGGATCTGTTAATTAGCTCAAGTTGCCCTCCCTTTAGTGTGTACATATTTCAAGCCATGTTGTACAGGATAACTATATACAATTAAAATGTTTTTTCTTTTCTTTTTTTCTTTTACTAATTCTTGAAGGATTTCATACAATGTGTTTTGGTCACATTCACTACCACTCCCCCCCCCAACTCCTGAGTCACCCCACCTTTCCACCCTCCCCCAGCTTCCTGTGGTCATTAAAAACAGAATCCATCAGGTCCCATGTGCTGCCCATACACTCCCAGATGTGGGGCCAGCCACTGGAGTGTGGTTGACCAACCAGTGCCCTCATCATGAAATAAATTGTCTATCCCTCTGCCAGAAGCCATCGACTGTTCACAGCTCCCCAGGGGGTGAGCTTCAGGAGCCCTTTTCCCTTCATACTTAATCCTGTGCAGATACCACAGCTGCCATGATTTCCTGAGTTCAGAGATCCTGCCACATCCTTGAGACCCTGTTCCCATCCAGTCATCTCTGACCTCAGGCTCTTTCTGTCTTCTCTTCTGCAGTGTGGTTCCTTGAGTGTTGGTGTGGGGTGTGACAGAGATGTCCCATTTATGGTTGGACACTCCACTGACCCATTGCCTACATTTTGACCAGTTGTGAGTTTCTGCATTAGCCACCATCCACCACACAAAGAAACTTTTTTAATAAAGTCTGAGAGTTAAACCAATCTTTAGGTATAGAATATAAATTTAGAGGGCTGTTTGACACTATGTTCACTTAACAGAATGTTAGTAGGCTCACCCCTAGGATCTGTGAAGTCCCCAACTATAGTTCATAGCCAGAACTCTTATGGAGTGGGCCTTAAACCCAAGCTATAAGCGGTTGGCAACCCTCATAATGTTTGAGCCACTATTGTACCCACGGGCATCTCTCACCAGGCTGATCATCCTTTTGTTCACAGCATTCACATCTGGCTAAGACTGTTTCCCTTCCAGCAGTCTGCATAGCACTTGCTGAGACGATGAATGGAGGCCAGCAGGGAGGACACTTCCTAGTTAGTGCCAGCTTGATTTCTTCAGATCCTTTGACCAAAGAGAGTGTGGTGTCTTTGGTATTCGGCCATAGGGTCTCATCATCAAATTCTGGCAGGCAATCAAGACCAATGTCAATAGCCATTGTTTTGGGGAGGGGTCTCTGAAACTTGTCTTACCAACAAATTGAGGGAAGGTGCATATATATATATATATATATATATATATATATATATATATATATTCATTCCAAGTAAAACTAAAACAGGAAAACAAAACAAAACAAAAAACAAAAAGAGAGTGTCCTGGGACTGGAGAGATGGCTCAGTGGTTAAGAGCACTGACTGCTCTTCTAGAGCACCCATGCAGCAGCTCACAACTGTCTGTAATTCCAGTTTGAGGAAGCCTGACACCATGGCAAAATACCAATGCACATAAGATAAAAATGAATAATTTTTCAAAAAAGAAAGAAAGGAAAAAGAGTGTCTCAGGGAGCCTTTTGTCACACACCCCAGCCTCATGTTTGGTTCTCCCATGTCTAATCCATGTTTGCCTTTCAAATTCCAAGCCTCAGATGAAGGCTGCTCGTTCTGCTGATATTGAACTAAGGGGGAAAAACTGGCATGTAGAATGTGGATGGCAGCATGTGTCGTGAGATGGATACTGCTTCTGTAAAATTTGAGAATAGGCTTTATTAGTTTGCTGGAGTGTTCTCAGATCTGCAATTTCCTACTAGACACGAGGATAACATTTCTAACTGAGTTCTTCATGATTGGTGGGGATTTTCTCATGTGAGATATAGAATCCATAGCCATCCTGTCACTGGGGACATCACAGGGTGTCCCCTAACACCAGACAGTAGGAGGGGGTAAGAAAAAGTGGGTGTGTTCCATACATTGTTGACAAAGAAGGATTTTGATTTAATGGGTAGTAGACTATGAATTAAGGTTTGAGAATCTGTCCATTTGTGGTCCCCATGAAAGACCATTTCCTGTTTCACTATCATATTCTGTTCAAGAAGGCGGAAGACAGGCATCATGCCACACCAGCAAACTTCCCATCGCCAGAAGCCTTTAACTTAGATCTGGTTGGAGAAATTGGGATGCCTGTGCGGAGTCTTTGAGAACAGATGGGAGGAATTCAAAGTATCTTTATTAATTGAATCATTTGTGTATAAAATTGCAGGTTTTCCTTCTTATGTCCACAAGTAGAAACCTTGTCATAAAAAGGATTTTAAAGAAAGGAGGGAGAAAGGGTCATGGAACATGAGAAGAAAACTGTCAGAAGGTAGGACATGGCCTGTTCTAGGTAGAGCGTATGCAGGACTGTCCATATCTCTGTATATGGCATAAGATACTCAGAGGACCTGTGATTTCCAAATGCACTCAGAACACATGGCCCTTTGTTATAGAGCTATAGCGTTATCACTCCTTGCGTGACAGATGGGTCTTTGTAGGTTCTCTCAATAAAGATTTGGACCTCATTGGGTCAGAGATGGTGGCTAAGCCATGGGAGAAGATGAGGTTACCCCACAGTGCTTGTATGAAGCAGAACCTTGGAGAGTAGTGCTATTTCTAGAACTGGGGCAGAGAGTTAGAAGAGGTAGAAGAATGGTCCTAGAAGTGGGAAGAGAAAAAGGAGAGAGAAATGGTGCAAAAGACAGAGGGTCATGTGGCCATTGGTGCCTATACTGTAGAGCATCAGTCTACAGGTCTGAAGTGTAGCCATTGGGTTTTTTGGTTGTTTGTGGGTTCTGTTGGTTTCTATGGCATCACTGTGACCAAAATTTTCAATAAAAACACCTTAAGGAATGTTGTGCTTGACCTCTGGCCTCACAGGGTTCATGGTTATCTGTCTCCATGTGTTGAGCATAACATCATGGCCATGGGAGTGTGTGACGATGACATCACAGGCAACAGGAAGCGGAAAGTGATGAGAAGGGGCCAAGGATAATAAACTCCAAGGGTTACTCCCATTGACACATCTTTTCCAGCCATGACCTACCTCCCAAAAGTATCTAGAAATTTCCCACATAGTTCCATTAACTGGGAATCAAGCCTTCAAAAGAAGAATCTGGTGAGGTAGATAGTAGCAAGAATAAGATTGCTAGAGCATTGGAAGGTAGATGATAGATTTTATGTTGGGGGTGTTGGGTGGGGAGGAGTGTGGAGATGGGAGATAGGTGGATGGGATGGAGCAGAAATCAAGGTTTTGTGGTGGTGGTGGTGGTGTTTGTGTGGTTAGCAAAGAGAATACCACACAAGAACACAAATGGAGAACCAGGATCCAGAATGCACAGGGAGAGCCTTTGGAAGGAGCCCTTCCCTCGTCCTTCTTGACTTTTAACTGGGCATGCCATACTTGAAGGCAGGTTGATTGTGGTGACCCCCACCCCGGGAAAACAGATTGAAGATAAGCCTTTTACGGGACATCATACTTCTTGTAGCCTCCCATTGTAGAAGGAGCCTCATCAGTGATTGCTTTGAGAAATAGATGTGTTAATATTCTTGGAGGACATCATGCCTGACACAGAGGAAGAGAAAGGACTCAGCAGAAACATAGTTTCCAAAGTAAGCAACGGTTCAAATAAGTGTCTGTGGCCTCTGCCTGAGGTCTGACCCTTCTTATTTATAATGTTTTATAATAATATGTTTTGTTTTTTGAAAATGTTTCCAATTTCAATAACTGATTCCGAAGAAAAGTAACCTGGGCTGTTAGCAATGGCAGATTATGGAACTTTTCTTCAACTGGAAACATATTAAAAACAAAGAAAAATATCAGCAATAACCTTGTTTTCATTTGAATATGACATGGAGGATTCTCTTGCTCTCTGCCTCTCACCCCTGTGGACCTGAGGCTCCTGTGCCTTAATGAGACAGCTGTCTGTGTACACAAATGCATGGCTGTGTACACCCTCTCAGTCCAGTGTGTGTATGCCTTAGTAAGACAGCCATGTGTGCACACAAGAGCACACTTGTGCTACACCTTCTCAGTCCAGTGTGTATGTGCTTTAGTGAGACAGTCGTGTATGGATGCAGATGCACATCCATGCACGCCTTCTCAGTCCAGTGTGTATGTGCTTTAGTGAGACAGTCGTGTATGGATACAGATGCACATTCATGCACGCCTTCTCAGTCCAGTGTGTATGCGCTTTAGTGAGACAGCCGTGTATGGACACAGATGCACATCCATGCATGCCTTCTCAGTCCAGTGTGTATGTGGACATCTGTCTCTGCAGCTCCGGTGGGCTGGCATGTTCACAGCAAGTAGACTGTATGTAAAAGAGGCTTTTACTTTCCAAGCCAGATGATTCCTGTTTTGTGTTATATTGTCTCATTCCTGGGCGAGCCACAGTGGCTAGGGGGTAAAGAATAGGAGTAGAAATTGTAAGTAGAATCCCATAAAATGGAAGAGAAATGATAAGAATGGAGTTTTAGGCTGCTGAAATGACATGAAACTTGATTCATGAGGTAGTGCCCAGTTGTTTTTAATGGCTGCATATTATTCTGTTTTATGAGCAATCTCTGTAGAGTCGTTCTCCTGTCTAAGGAGTTTAGCTAGTTTCTGTTTTTGACTTTGGAGATACAAAAATGGTTTTCCAGTGCAGAGATCTGTAATTCACTGAATTACAAAAGGGCTTTGGTATATAGGACACCACAGTACAGCACATCCTTGCTGTCCAGAGTTGCAGTCCTTCACCATGAGACCTTGATTCTCCATCATGAGGATTTGCTGAGGAAGTATCATCTGGCTCACTTGATGAGTTCTGATTTGGCATCTTTATTTTTGGGTTCCTTTCCCATTTGAAACTGGCTCGTTATCTCTCATGTGGGCATGAGGCCATCGTACCAGATGGTCTCGACTGCAGGCATGCCAAGTGACTCTCACTCTGGGTGTCAGAGGCTGGCTTTCTACTGCGAGTTGTTGGCCAGGAGGGTGAACATCACCTTGTTATTTCACAAGGACACATGGCCGCTCCTTCAAACTCATCCTTTTTATTTCATTTACTTTTGGATGTGCCTTTAACATGGAGACTGTTGCTTATTATTAGGGAGGCGTTAGAGGTCTTAGAGACCTTGCTGGAGTTTTTTGGAGCCAGATACTGTACATTGTCACAGTAGTAAGGGAAACATCTGTCTGGCCAGCCCTGACTTCTGCTACTTGTCTTAGCACACAGCCTTTCACTGAGAGCTCTTGACTCTGAGGCTGGGATCATGGAATCTGTGGTCTTTACTAGTACACCACTTGACATGGAGAATTCTCCAGGTGTCTGCTGAGGGAATGGTGCAAAATCTTAGTCTTGGCAGGACTATGTGTACCAAGCCTATGGTCGTGATGGGCACTGACTCACTGCTGGAATGAACTGTTTTACCAACAGGCCCAGTTGGTCAGAATCTTACCAGCAGACCTGGGGAACCTGAAAGAATAGAGGCCTGTTTGAGTGAAAGGGACCTTAGAAGAGGCCCCTGGGCAGGGTGCCCATCTTGGGTCCCTGGAGTCTGGACAAGCTTCCTGGAGAAGGTTGTTGCAAGTAGGCACAGAGTCTTGTGTGTTGGGGAGCCTGGCTGGAGCTTGTCTTAAAGCTGGAGTTTGTGGGAACTGGCAGGGGGGGGAGGGAATAGTTTGAAGAGATGGTTGTACAAGAAGGGAACCCTCTTGCAGCTGGGGAGGGCTTGGTCTTAAGTAAGGGTCACTTTCCCTGCCACACACTTTCATTTTCTTTACCAGGCAACTTTGTCACAGTTGCCTTTCAGCTCCCTCTACAGAAATGCTTCCCCACTAAGTATGGTATTAGATCATGCACGTGGAATTTTAATTTTCCCCTTTGCATCCAAGCTTAAACAATTAATTCTTGTGCTTTGGTATAGAGAATGCACCTTCCCCTTGCCACAGCGTATTAAATCTACCCATTGGAAACATTTGGAATACAGAATTGATTAGCTCATTCTTGAAGTAAATCAATTAAACTTGTTCATTCTGGAGGTGCAGAAGGTTCTTTCATAATTATTGAGGAATGTACATGTTAGGAAAGGGAGGCCTGATTCCTTTGTTGGCTTTCTGGGGCTAGGGTACTAGTTTTTCTAGTGCATAATTCTGTGAATTCCAACACATGGAAAGGTTCCTGAAACACCACCAGAGTCTGGATGGAGACCATTAACTCTAAAGCTGCCTGCCGTTGTGTCACTTCTCTCTAAACTCTCTAGTTGTATCCTCTCTACACTATAGTTCTATTTTTGGAAACTTTTATGCCACCGGGACCATCACTTCATGAAGTAACCTTTTATGGCCGGCTTCTTACACTTAGCAAAGTTATTTGTCAAGGTAACTCAAGCTGAAACATTCAACACTGTTTTCTTTCACACAGTGACTGAGTAGAGTTCATTGTGATACACTGTTTGTTTACCTCTTCCGGGTTGGGGGGGGAGGGAGGGATAAACATTTGGTTTTGCCTCTCTGGCTATTGTGACTAATGCCAAGGATAACATTCTATATGAGCCTCTGAGGTTGAACATGCTCTTAGGTCTTAGGTGTGTAGCTAGAAGTTGAATTGTTGGGTCACCTGTAACTCGATATTGACTGTTCCAGGTCTTTCAAATCATTTTCCAAAGTGGCTGCATCATCTCACATCCCACTAGCCACATAGGAAGCTTCTAATTTTGCCACACTCACACCAACACATATTTTTCAGTTTTCTTTCTTTTTCATGATAATGGGTATGGAGTTCAGGATACCATAAATGGTAGGCAGGTACTCTACCATTCAGTTGCATGCCAAAGCTTGCTCTCTTTCTCTCTCTTTCTTCTGACAGTGTCTTACTGAGTTGCATAGGCTGGCCTTTAAGGCACTATATAGGCAAGCCTTAAACTTTCTATCCTCTTACCTCAGCTTCACTAGTAGCTGGGATTACAGGTTTGGGATTACCACTCTCTGCTTTTGATTTGCTTTTTCCTTATCAATAAAGATGTCTAGCTCATTGTCCTTTGGACATCATGTTTGGAGAAATGTTTATTCGAATCCTTTTAGTTGGGTTGTTTCAGTTATAACTGGGTTGTAAAACGTCTTCATATATTTTGGGTGCTAGATCCATATCAGATATATCATTAAACATTTTTTTTTTCTTCCTGGCCTGTGGATTGTCTTTTAATTTTCTCAGTAGAGTCCATCAAAGGGACAGCTCCTAATTTTCATACATCCAACTTCCTTGTGCTTCCTTTGTTCCATTGTTGTTTGTGTGACATAGCTGGGAAACCATTAATACCTCATCCAGGAACAAGGAGGTTTACTTCATTTGCTCCTCCTCTCCCCCAACAAGGGTCTCACAGTCTTGAAAACATTGTGACTTGAATTTTATGATGGATGATAGGGGTTCAGTTTTATTCTTTTTTATTTAGCTTTCCAGTTGTCCTGTATGACATGTTGAACAGTCCAGTCATTCTGTAGTGTATTGTCTTAATGTCCCTTGGAAACCAGTTGAATGAAGTGTGAGCTTCTTCCAGTATTTCTGGGGTAACTTTTGGAACCAGAAAGCCTGAGTCTTCCAGCTCTGGTCTACTTTCTTCATGTTGTCTTAGCTTCTCTGGAGTTGGCATTTCCATATGAGCTGCAGGATAGTCTTGTCTATTTTCATACAAATCTGGCTGGATTTCCGTAGGAATTCCATTTGATTTGTAGATCACTTTGGAGACATTGGCATCTAAACAATGTTAAGTCTTCTGGCTGAGAAATGTGCTGTCTTTTCATCCATCTAGATCACCCTTCAGTTATGTGTTTTCCTTTTCAGTATACAAGACTTGTGTTACTTTGGCTATTTTTTTTCTGAGTACTTTTTATGATGTTATCCATGGAATTATTAATCTTATTTTTGTTTGCTCCTTGCATACATAAAGACAACTGGTTTTGTGTATTGATTTTGTATTGGAAACCTTGCTGGACACATGCATGGCCTCTGCCAGTACTTTTGTGGGTTACTTAGGATTTCCTATGGAGGCAATCAAATTATCTACAGATTTTATTTTACTACTCAGCCAGGCAGTCAGAACTCTGTCATAGCCTTTGCTTACTGTTTGCACAGAGCCTTCATAAGAGTCAGTCCAAGGGCTTCTCAGGCCTTTCCTGGGCTTGAGACACACTCATTGTCAAGGACACAACCCTTTGTGTGTGGTCTTTAAATACCCAGGACTATATTGAGCTTTTCTAAGAACATCTCCTGTCCTGTGAAGTTCTTCCTTCCTTCCTTCCTTCCTTCCTTCCTTCCTTCCTTCCTTCCTTCCTTCCTTCCTTCCTTCCTTCCTTTCATCTCTGTAGTTTTGGTGGCCAACAGATACCTTCCATTGTTTTGAAGACCCCCTCCCCCACGGCCCCAGGAAGACCTTTGTCACATTGAGTGTACTCTGCTTTCCTACAAGAGGAGCAGTGGATGGGTGGAGTCAGGACAGTTCTCTGCACTGTGCACTGGTTTTCAGGGTCATGTAGAGATCTTGAGGCAGGATGGAAATAGGTCTTAGCCCATGCTCTGTGGGCCTCAGTGCTCCTGTTGAGGTTCTTCTACTCAAGGAGCCATGCAGATTGATGCATGTTACTTTAAAATATCTTGAGTTCCAAAAACTTGATTTGACAACATTATTGTTTTTATTTATTTGAGAGTTTCTTTATATTCTTTGGCTACAAATTATGTATTAGTTTAGTACTTTACAAGTATTTTCGTCTGGGAAGTGGTTTGTCTTTTCATTCTAATACCAGTGTATTTTGAAGACAAGACATTTTATGTTTTGCTATATTGAAAATTTTGCTTAATCTAGAGTTACAAAGATTTGTTCCTTTGACAATTTTATGTTATTGTGTTTGTGGGTGTATATGAGCAGCTGTGTGACTCAGTATGCATGTAGAAGTCAGAGGGCAACTTGTGGAAGTATATTGTCTTTCAGTATGGGTCCTGGGGATGGAACTTGGGCTGTCATGCTTAGCAGCAGACCCCTTTACCCACTGAGCCATATCACTGACTCAGGTTGCTGGGCTCAGCAGCAGGCCCTTCATCCACTGAGCCATCTCACTGGCCCTCTCCTATAAGCTTTGTAGTTTAAATTTTACATTTTGTGTCATTGGAGATTAACTCTTTAAAAAATATTTTACTTTTAATTATGTGTATGAGTATGTGTCTGTGTGTGGGCATGAGCATGTGAGTACAGTGTCCTGGATGGGGGTGCAGAAACATCAGACCCTCTAGAACTGAAGTTGCAGGTAGTCGTGAGCCACCCAGATGGGTGCTGGGAGCCTAACTTGAGTCTCAGGCAGAACTGTATGTGCTCTTAACTGCTGAGCCATGTCTCCAGCAGGAAGTTAGCTCTTATGTATGAATGTGAAACTTACTTTATTTTAGAAATCTCATTTTTTCTAGCACCCTTTGTTGAAGTATTTCTTTTTTTCTCCAAAGAGTTGATTTTGCATCTTTATCAAAGTGTCTGTCCAGGTATGCTTATTTCTGCAACAGAGATTGTGATTTGTTGGTCTATTTGTCTTATCTTGAGGCTAACACTATACTCTCTTATATAAAATAATTACGCACCCCCCCCCCCCCGGTGTGTGTGTGTGTGTGTGTGTGTGTGTGTGTGTGTGTGTGTGTGTTCGCATGTGTGCACTCATGTGATTAGAGAGGAAACATAGTATGCTATTGTATGTCTGGATCAGAAAACAACCATCTTGTTACTACCATTTTTTGGGCAGGGGGTGGGGGTGGCAATTCTGTCTGTTGTTTCCCTGTGTGCTTGCGTTTGGTACCACTGAGAGGAATAGTGGAGAAGAGAGCATTGGAGGCCAAGTGCATAAGCTTTTCTCTCATTATGACAAAGGCAAATTAAGGGGGAAGAGTTAGCTAATTGGCTATCCCAGGTCCAGGGTAGAGTCCATTGAGGGGAGAAGGCATGGGCTTGGCAGTAGGAGCCGGAAGCAGGTAGCCTCGTTGTGCTCCCCGATGGCACAGGGAACCCTAGTGTGGAGTTGCTCTCTTCTACATTTAGTACAGGATCTCAGTCCATGGGATGTGTTTCCCATTATTTCTTCCCTCCTTAACTAATCTAATTAAGATAATCTCTCCCTGGCACACCCAGAGGCTAACTCTATTAGATAATCCCTCACAGGCACACCAACAGGCTTGCCTCCTAGATCATTCTAGATCCTGTCAAGGTGTTAATGTTAGCATCTCATGAAAAGCTGGGGGGGGGAGAAGGGGATGGAAGAGAGAGAGACCCTTGTGAGTCGTATCTCTCTAGGGGGAATAGGAATGCCCAGTTTTAGTACAAGGAAAGGCAGCCAATGGTTTTAGGAGAACCGTGTCTGACCTTCACCTTGTGAAGGTACTATTTTATCTTTCATGGTGTTCAGATTTCTCTTCAGACATGGTTTCCAGTGATGCTTCCTTAGCCAGCAGAATGCACAGCAATCATGGAGAATGGTTCCTGACCACACCCAGACTTGTGCATTAAGCCTTGAGTACCCTGAACAGACCCTGAAAGGCTGAGCTAGCGTTCCAATGTGGCTCTTCATAGTCATTTTGATTTTCTATGTCCTCTGACTGTGCATGTGAATTCTAGAATTAGTTGGCTGTGTTTTCAATGGGGTCTGCTAGGATTCAATTAGAGCTGCATTGGCTCTATAGATCAGGATGTTTCCACAGGGCTCTGGCGATGCATGGGCTGAGCTGTCTCAGCCTGAACCCACAAATTGAAGTAATGCCCTGCCCTCAGGATGTTTCCAGATATTACTGATATTGTCTGGGGTGGGGACAATTACCTGTGTTTGAAAGTCATTTCTGTTGATCAATTTGGGGAGAATTGATGACATAAAAATCCCATGTCTTCTACTCTGAAGACATCATATGTCCTTTATCCCAGCTTTTAGCTTTGCTCAATCATATTTAGGAGCTTTGGCTGAATCTACTTGGTTGTTATTGCATAGGGTTTAGAAATGGTGTTGATTTTCTCATATTGACCTTGTATTTGCAACATGATAAAACCTAGCTATTACTGTAAAATTTCACAAATATCCCAGTTTTGTTTTAGGTTTAAATTGCTTATGGATTACTCTCCCATTTTTCTAACCTTTTGAATAGGCATTGTGGGAAGTGTACTGTAGAACTGATGAGTGTAGTTTTTTTATATGTGTATTTGCGTGCATGTGCATGTGTGCGTGTGTGTGCTTGTGAGTGTGCATACATGTGTACATGCTTGTGGAGGCTAGAGTGCAATCCTCCCTGCTGTTCTTTAGCTGTCATTCACTTTGAGCTCACCAAGTAGATTAAGTTGAGCTCCAGGGACCTGACCATCTCTGGCTCCCAGTTACAAGTGTGAACCCCCACATCTGGCATTTTTTTATGTGGGTTCTGGAGTTTGAATTCAGGTCCTCATGTGTCTTAGTTTCCATTTTTGTTGCTACGATAGAATACACCAATAAAAAATTAACTTTTGGTATTCGAGATTACACTCTGTCATTGCAAGGAAGTTAAAGCCAGAACGTCAACACTCTAGTCACATCCAGAGTCAAGAGCAGAGAGAGAATAAATGCTTGTGAACACTTCCTCCGCTGCTTTCTCTATTCTGCACAGCCCAAAACCTGAACCAGTGAATGGCGCTGCCCACTCTCAGGCTGTGTTGTCCCACATCAATTGAGGCAGGTATGACAACCCTCCACAGACATTCGCAGGCCAATGCAATCTGGACAGTTTATCACTGAGAAACTGCCAGGTGATTCTAGGCTGTGCTTAGTTGAGAAACTAACCATCAAACCATCAAACATGTTTGTGAGGCAACTACTTTACAGACAAGTTATCGTCCTCTTGGCCCTGATGAATAAGTTTAATACAGGGCCAGCCTGCCAGACTTGGAGTGCCCTTGGTTTTGATGACAGTTATTCATCTTGGATAATATAAATAATTCTGGAGGGATCCAAGTGGATGGTGGATTCATAGCTCATGCATCACAAGCTCATTGTATCTTTGATGGCTAATTTGCTCTGTAATTAGCCCAGCAAATGTCAGCTGAGATTTCTTAAAGTCTAGATATTTCTGCTGTCTTTTGTGTATGTTGGGTGAGAGCACCTTTTATTCTTAATGTCCCAGGTAAAGCCAGGACTGTCATTCATGTGTAAGTTGTCAACTTAGACATTGTTAAAGCTCCTTGTTTAAGGATGAGCTTGCACTCTTTGACTGGGCTCAAAGGGGAGGGCGGTGTCCTGGTTACTGCCAGCAAGTGTGGAGGGCTTGAGAGCGATTGGGGGTGGTGTGCATTGTTTGAGAATAACAGGAAATCAGTGCTGCTTATGAATATGTGGGCTTGTCCCCTGACTCATCGAGGTGACTTGGTCCTGCTGCAGTGTAGAGCATATTTGTCTCTTCCATGGAACAGGGACTACTCCAGTCCTGCAGCAGCCTGCACATGGTTTTGGAAAGCCCAAGAAGCTTAACTCACAGTCCCTGTTATCCCTGCCTTGTCTTTGGCTTCCCCGTGCCCGATCCTCTTTCTTGTCTCTGCATGAGATTCTCTTCTTTCTTGTCCCTGTATGAGATTCTCTTAGGTGCTTTCTCTTTTCATTAAGCCATTCTGTGAGGATTCCAGAAGCTTTCGCCCCTGTCACGAGTTTGCACTTCCTTGTGTGTGGATTTTTCTTCTGCAATGGTATTTTTAGCCTCGGTGGCATGCCTTCTTATCTTGTCTAGCTCTGTGCACATGGCCCCCATTCTGTACCTTCTGAGCAGAAGCTTCCATGTGTTTAGGCCCTTGATTTAGGACATCTGTGCCACCTACAGTCCACCACGGTGGTAGTTTAGAAAGATCTTCAGATTAATTTGGGAGGTATTTTCCCCTTAGTGTCCACATGGCTTCCCTTCCATTCCATGTCTGTAGATGTCATACCGATTGGTACAGTGCCCCCTACCTCATCCCAGGTTACACCCCTACCCCACCCTGCCCTGGAATTCTTTCCACGATGTTGTTTCTAAGAGCTCAACCATGCTCTAAAATGGGAAATTCCAGAAATAACCAATTCATTAGCTAAAACTGCCTTCAAGGGGTACATTGTTAGAAATGTTCGTTTTATCATCTCTGCTGTTACTGTCTTCTGTACCTAGTTTATCAGTTAGACCCATACTAAGTATAGACAAGGCTTCGTCTGTATGAGCTGAGACCATCTGTGGTTTCAGGTATTCACAGACATTCCTGGAGCTCAACTCCGCTGCTGATTTCCACTCTTTCTCATCACGGGCTTCGACTTGGAATAACCATTTTGAAGAGTGATCAGTTGCCATCCTGAAGCATTTGAGGAATTCAGGAAGGGGCAAAGTACGCAGGCAAATGCCAGGTGCGGCTATGTAGGAGTATTTTTTGATATGGTTGCAAATAGAGAATATGTACCCAAGAGGTAGGGAGGTGTGTGTGTGTGTGTGTGTGTGTGTGTGTGTGTGTGTGTGTTGCTTTAAGGATAGTTAATTAGAAATTTATTTTAAGAAAAAAGGGATGTACGTATATTTAATACTCCACAGGAAAGGTTGTATTTTTTCTTTTGACTTTTTTAAGACCATTATTCCCTGAGGCTCTCTGATTTTTCTTTGTATAGGCTATTTCTTCCAGTAAAAATTCTTTTCCCTGACATCTCAGAGTGACATCACAAGTGGCTTTTTGGTGAGGCCTGCCTCGATGGCTCCATTTACTCCTGATCCTGCACCTGGGTTTATTGGTCTTACAGTGTCTTCTGTGATAGTGAAAACTCGGCTTGTTTGTTGTGGGTATTTGGGTATTGTTCTTGTGTACTCTTTTCTGCATCCCCCTGTATAAAGGTGAGGTTTTCTATCTCTTTTGCTTTGTGCTCTTCCCTGAGTCTAGAACAGTGTCTGACACACAACAGAGCAGGTGCTTAGTAAATGGATGCTGAAGATGATGGCATCCTAAACAAAGTTCAAAAACCTTATGAAATTAAATTCTACATATCTAATGAAGAACATACCCATATTGTAATATGGGTTTGTAGGTTAGAAGTGAACATATTACCTTAGTCAGTCTTGCCATGAAATGGAACTGTTAGCTTATCATTGTCATTTTCTCTCTCCACAGAGAAAACACTCTCCACAGAGTGTTACAAATAGCGTGGATGTCAGAAGCACTGAAGTAGAGGGTATTGATGATTTAGTAGCATGATACCCCGGGCTTCTGATCAAGGCTACCTCTTCTCAGTGATGGGTTCTACTTGGGTCATGGTGCTACCTCTCCACATCAGGGCAGAAAAGGAGTGGGGAGGGGGAGGAAGGGGTTTAGGCTATCTCTTGAATGACCTCCCCCTTAAGCATGCTGCTCCAGGGTGAACTTTGTATTAGAGTCTCCAGTCATCCTTTGAAATTCAAGTTCCTAAGCAAGAGGTCTTCTAGCAGGTAACATTCTTGGCAAGCAGATCCACTTCATGGTTGGTCAGTCACTCACAATCCCCTGCACAGACCAGAGAGCTACTTCCTTCTGAGTGCAGGCTCCTACTTACGCTCTCAGGAATTAAACGAGGGCCCATCAGAGATGCCAACGGGGTCTCCAGAGCCAAACGGGAGCATTGGTGTAACTGATAGCATCCAGTGGTCTATTTGCCACCAGAGAAGTGTGTGCTGACTCCTCTGCCTCCCCTACCTTCCCTGCTATGATTAATTTAATCCTCTCTGTGTGTTGACGAAGACAGGATGAGTTTGCTCTAGTTGGAGTGACAGGCCATGTGGTCTCACTGCCTTTCCTGGAGCCCTGATGCTTGGGCATACATACTAGTGTTTCAGACCCAATTCTCCCTGAACTTAGCTATCCTTTCTCCAAGCTGCTGCTCTAGAGACTGTCCCCACACACATCCCATGCCACTGCCCTTGCACAGTGACTCAGGTTCTTAGCTGCCTCCCACGACTCCAGTGGACTCTGTTGTACAATGTGGTCTTTGAAATTGGTCATCACAGTGATGTGGTTCTTTCCTCTTGAACTTAATCCATAGATGGCAAGGATGCAGGGGAAAGGGGGATCCTTATTCACTGTTGATGGAAATGCCAACTAGTGCATCACCATGGAAATTGGTGTGGAGGGTCCTCAAAAGATAAAAATAAATCTACCATCTGGACTTATTAATTCTTTTGTCAACTTGACACAAACCTGTACATATCTGAGAAGAGAGAATTTTTCTAAATTAAATTATCTTAAGCAATCTATTTTTGATGTTTTCCCCTTCTTTCAACTCTTCCCAGAGCTTCCCTACTTTCCTACCCATCCAACTTTATGTTCTCATTTTTTCTGTCTTGTCAAAACAAAAAGCAAAAACCATGAAACACACACACATACACACACACAAGAAATTCAAAATAAAAAATGAAAATGAAAATAAGCAAAAGACCAGTAAGACTGAGAAAACAAAACAAAACAAAAAAGTCCACAAGAAGAGCACCATGGAGTTCATTTTATATTGTCTACCTATCCTAGGCGTGGAGACTACACCAGGTTGGTTTTTCCAGTAACAATACATTGGAAAAATTGATATTGTTTTTTCCTTTGCCAGCTGGCATTAACTACAGCCGCTACCTTCTTGGTTGGGGGTCGTATGTCTGCTCCCCCTTCTTGATGCTGGGACCCCATCTGATTTGAACCTGTGCAGGTCCTGTGCATGCTGCCATAGTCTCTGTGTATCAGTCCTACTTTGGCTGGTAGACAGTGTTTCCTGGAGTCATCTGTCACCCCTGGTTCCTTTTCCATATAGATCCCCAAGTCTTGAGGGAGGGGTTTGATGAAGACATCCCATTTAGGCCTGAGTGCTCCAGAATGGAAGACAGCATCTTTGTTAAGAAAATACTTCCATGTAATTGACTGACAATCAAGCCTGTGGAGGTATTGTTTTACTGATTGACGTGGAAGGGCCAAGCCCACTATGGATAGTGCCATCCCTGGGCTGACAGTCCTGGGTGTATAATAAAGAGAACTGAGCAAGCCATGGAGAACAAGTCAGTAAGCAGTGTTCCTCAATGGCCTCCGCTTCAGTTCCTGCCCTGAGTTCCCTCAGTGATGGAGTTTGATTTGGGAGTTTTAAGATGAAATAAATCCTTTACCACCCCCAAGTTGTTTATGGTCATGGTGTTTTATCACAATAGAAACCTCAGTTAAGATACCTCATGATCCAGATATACTACTTGTGGGCATATACCTAAAGGGCTGAAATCCTAATTCTTGTTCATGTAGTCTGCTCTATTTACAATAGCTAGAAAATGGAAATAACCTATAGGTCCATCAACTAATAATTGAGTAATGAAAATGGAGCATATGCATATGCACTTTTATTCAGTTATAAAGAGAAATGAATGCCAGGCATTGGTGGTGCATGCCTTTAATCCCAGCACTTGGGAGTCAGAGGCAGGCAGATCTCTGTGAGTTCTAGGTTAGTTTGGTCTACAGAGCAAGTTATAGGACAGGCTCTAAAGCAATATGGAGAAATTCTATCTCGAAAAACAGGAAAATAGATGGAACTGGAAAAAAATTGATACTGAGTAAAGTAACCCAGAGAAACAGGTGCCATACATCTTTCATATGTGAATCCTAACTTCAAATTTTTAAATTTGTACTTAAATCTAATCTGGAATATACACGGAAGCCAGGAAACTAGAAAGGGACCTTTGGGGAATGGGTGAGAAGGTATTAAGGGAGGATCCATAGAATTTGATGTCATTGTTGCTGAAAATACCACATATTTGCACCACAGAATATTGAGAAACCAAGATGGTACTGAACTGGAAGCTCCTCCCTAGTAACCAACTTCCATAATGTTGAAAGATACTGCACAGGCTGCTGGAGGAGAGAGGTCATCAACTGTCTTCCCAGCTATGAGTGCTAGGAGCTACCATAACTACCAGTAGGGCAAGACTGCAATAGTGGCATGGATTTTACTGGGGTAACCAACTCTGTCAATGGGGTTGATAATGAATTAAAAGCCTGATCCCGGAGACAGAACTCATCCACAGGGGAGAACCTACTACAGTGTCTTCACTAAGTGAGCATAGCATCAATTTGTTCTCTAAACCTTAGCTTTGTGCTCATAGATGGGTGCATCTCTCCCCCCCGAAGTTTATTTATACAGTCAATGGTGGTTAATTCAGACACTCACAGCTGGTCAGGTGCAGAAAGCAGGTGACTGTGGGATACTACCCCTAAATGGCACATCTGTATGTCTCCCTTCCCCCAAGGTTCAGAGAACACTGTGGAAGAGCAGGTGGAGAGATTGTAGGAGCCACATGCTCGTCAGAGTTGTTTGGGAACAGCACCATTTAAATGTGACAAAGCTGGGCTCTCGTGTTTGCAAACTCAGCAGTGCAGTTGCCTGCAGAAGACTTGCACAAGATTAAGCTAGTCAAAATTCCAACATGGATAGGGGAGGGGATCACAGAGTCCCAGCCCGAGCTGAGGCGCTATTGGCCATTGGTGACTGGTGGGAGAAGAAAGTTAGTTTTTCTTTAGGAATGTGACCCCTGGTAGGTTGCCCATGATCCTCTCACACACAGACAGCACTAATTAGACTCACTGAATTAAAAGATATATGAATTTGTGAGGGGCATGTATTGGGGCTCTGGAAGAAGTTGGAGGGATGAGTAGAAGATAGATATGATCTAAATACATTGCATGCTGGCATAAAATTTTCAGAGAACAAATAGATTTAGCAGTTGTTTTTTAATGCATGCATTGTTAAATTCCTTGTAAATGGTTCTACTTCCCAGGAAGTCTTATCATTAGCGTTGTGGTCTCTCACTTCTGCTGGAGATCCATGCTCTTGATTCAGGATGCCTGTCTGACCTTTCTTGGCTCCTTGCATTGTCTGGCTTGAGGTTCTGTCCCTCAGTTAGGGTTGTCAATGAGTAAGTTGTGATATGATCAAGTCTTTTGGCAAGTTCTTTCTTAATTGTGAGCTTTAAAACTTCCTGACACAGGTGCTAAGATGTTCATCCAAAATCCTTAAATGTAGGCTGCAAATTGGTTCTAAGATTCTTTCAAGGAACTCTTTCCTGGGAAATAGGCCAGTGGAGCCCTTGCTAGGCTCCTGGGTTATGTGGTCTGGCCCTTTCATCTTGTTGCAAGTCAAAATGAAGGGCCATAGTTTGGTGGAAATACTGGGAATTTTGAGCTACATGCTCCTGCCAATTCACATTCCATTCTCCAACCCTTGCTCATCCCGTGCACTTAGGATGCGCCAGTCATTAGAGAAACCCATCTCTAACAAATAGGTGATTTTGAGCTTCTGCAGTCTGTGGTAGTATCTATGAGGATCTAGATGTTGAATTCCTGGCGACAAAGTGCAAGGAAGATTAAAACTAGGGATGCTTCAAAAGGGGCTTAGGGCTGTAGAGGACCTGCAGAGGGGATAGAGAAGCCTGTGGAAGGTAATGAAAGAGCCTGGAAGATGGGTGGGAAGGAAGGTGACCCATAGGATGGACCCTGGTGCCATCTGACGTGGCATGTCTAGAACAGCCAGCTTTGATGCTATTCCAGCACTTTGCAGCATCCTGCAATGGGGCTGGTGGAAGCCAAAGGTGCCTGCCTTTTCCTACCACTGTCTTTGGTGAAGGCGATGCAGTCTCATGGGTCTCCTGTTCCATGTGGGTCTGTGGCTTCAGGGTTCCTACTTACCTGTCACATGATCTGTTTCACTCTGATCAGTCCCTGCTTCTCCCCCCCTCCTCCCTCACCTCCCTCCCTCTTCTATTCCTCCCCACCTCTCTCTTAGCTCAGCGTGCTGTGCTGGTCTTCCATACGTTGGTTCAGAGCCTTCCCAAGCCTCTGCTTGCTCCTTTTAACTCTAGATATTTTCTCATGGCTTGCTGGTGCTCATCACCTTCATGTCCTTCCTTAGATGCCAGTTTCTTACTGAAATCCAACTTGATCACTCTCTTTAAAGTTGTTCTCTGCTTTAGAGAAAATTTTGAGCAGTGCTTCTAATAGCTTGTGGGTGGAAGCAACCCGAGTATCCATAGAAGGCTGCCCATTCCACATTAAAAGGAAGGAGATGCTGACCCAGCTTACAGCTTGATGAGGACATTTTGCAGAATTCAGTTAGTCAGTCACAGATGGGCACATCATGAATGATTCCACTTACATGAGGCACCAGGAGTAGTCAGACTCACTGACACAGAGAAGAGAATGGTGGGTAGGGCTCTGGAGAAGGAGCGAAAGGGGTGTTGTTTAGTGACTATAGAGATGAGAAAGTTTGGGAGATCTGTTGTATAACAAACTGCATGTACTTAACATTACATCTCTGCACGCTTAAAAATAGACTGGGGATTTTTATGCTGTGCATTTTTACTATTTAAAAACTAACCAAGACCAAACAAAAAGTGTTCTGCTTTTACCCATCATTCTGTGCGCCTCCGTTGGAGCTGTTCTCTCTTTGGAACACGTGTCTGTTAAATGTGCCTGCGTTTCGTTTCTTACCTTGGCAGTCTCCCCTCTAGAGTATAGCCGCCCCAAGGCCGAGGTTCCTCTTTTGTTCCCTGGAGGTCAAGAAAAGTGCTTCTCAGCAGGGAGGCAGTTCATAAATATGGTCACAGCCAGCCTGGCCCAAGCTCAGACATGGGCTTTGATGGGCTTCTGGCAAGGTGTGGGGGCAGATTCCATCCCCCAAGGCTCAGAAGTGGGCTTTAGGGGGCTTCTGATAAGGTGCAAGGAACTTCCTTAGTGTATCCAATGAACTGAGGCTTCGAGTTGATGTATCAGTGCTGTGTGTGACAGGGGACAGACAGGCAGGGTGTGGGCAGCACTGCAGTTTGTCTTGATCTGGAGCAGTGTTTATGGTCTGGAGCTGCTCTTTCACCATTGATCCTGAAATGAGAATTACAGTCCATCTGTGTGTTCCCCAGGCCCCCCTGTGGCATGGCAGATATGTATAACACCTATGACCCACTCTCCCTTCTCTAAGCCTCTTGCTAATATAGACAGGCAATTTTCAAACCAGTTTCAGGGGAACCCTGGTGGTTTTAGTGCCTTTTCAGATGATGGGGCTTGAGCTCTTAGCAACATTACATTGCAGTGCTCAGTCTTAATGACTCATTTGGCAAGGGTGCTTGGAGCCAAGTGTTTAGCCAGGCTTGTTAGTTGGCCCCTTTGTTTCGGGGTCATGCAAAGCTGGAGGTCCTCACTGTTGTTGCTAAGGTTCCTTATTTGCCATCTTAAAGGGCAGAAAGAATGAACTTAAAACAAGGCAGCCAGTGAGCTGCTTTTCCTTAAGATTCAGTGTGTTATGGCTGAGGTCTCACAGGAAGGGGAGTGTTCAGAGAGGGCATTCAGAAGAAAGTATCACTGCAGGTGAGAACAAGTAGACTTGTGAAGAGCCTGATGGATTCCAGAGAACAAAGGGTCCTTGCAGGAATGGTTCCTGTAGCATTTACAAAGCATTGACCATTTGTGTCTAAAATCACAGCAGTCCAGAGAGTGGCAGTGGTTTGAAGAATGGAGGGTACACAGGGGTTTGTGTGTGGCCTGTTGCAGCCATTAGAGAGAGACAAAGGGCAGGTATATTAGTCACTCTGGGCTGGCATGTAACAATACCATAGACCTGGCAACTTAAACAGCATATGCACGATCCCCCTGTTCTGGAGGCTGCAAAGTCCCCAGTGGATTTTGTTCCTGATAAGGGCTTGCTTTCTGTTCTCATGTGTAGGCTTTGGTATTACATCATCATCTCCCAAGGGTGCTTATACCAACATGGGATTCTACACTCCCTCATCACCTAACTCTATCCCATTGGGAAGTAGAGCTTCAGTTATAACTTTGGGGGGGGGAGTTTAGTCTATAGAGAAAGAGAACAATGATTTTATTGCCCGGATATGGTTCTCTGGGCTTATACTAGTCCTTAACTAGTCCATTTCTACTTCTCCCCTTACAGGATTTGTTAGTATTATATACTTGGTTTTTGGTTTTGTTTGTTTGTTTGTTTTTCCAGGATACATCATAGTTGTATGGGCCCTGAAGCAATGCACTCTGGGAACCTTTTGGTGACAAGTAATAAATGTAAATATACACAAGACAAAGACAACAGGTGTCTGTGAGTGAAGCCTAGGCCTCTGGGAGACTCCAAAACTTCATTAGTTGCTTGCAAATTATTGGCTTATTCCCTCTCCTTTTTTACTTTCCAAGTAGTATTTATTTACCATTTTCTCTAAGTTTAGCAATAATTTAGATCACCATAGGAAATTTAGAAGATACAGGTGAAAGAAAGGAAGGAAGGAAGGAAGGAAGGAAGGAAGGAAGGAAGGAAGGAAGGAAAAAGAAACTACAGGTGAGCCAAAACATCTGGCTTAATTTTATAACTGTGTGATGAAACTTGCTGGGAATGAATATTCATTATGTGTAGGTATCTTGACTGTAAGACGGGATTGTTCCCTTGCTGGCTGCATCTTTATAATACAGGGAGTGCCACTGTGTCAGCAGCATGTCTTCTCATGTGGCCCACCTTTCAGTTGCTGTCCTAGATGGGCTAAGTTTGCAAGAGAGTGTCCTGCATATGCTAAACTGTGAATGTCTCTTAAGGCTGGAGATGATGGAAGAAGACCAAGCATCCGTGATTCCCAGGTGTCTGACAGCACTGTCCCCTCCCTGGTGTCTGTCATGTGCCTCTGGATGGATGGATGACTGCTGCCACCCTCCTGTCATGCTGTTGAGAAGATTAGTGCATTTCCTCATGGATGTGTTAGGTCACTGGGTGAAATGAGTTTCATTTGTCAGGCATTATAAAAGTGTGGTCAGGAGGCTGTGTTTAGCAATTTCCTCAGAGATTAAACATTTCAACTGGGAGGGAAGCTCCCTAAGAGACTCAGTGTATTTATTCTAAAGGAAGGTTCTTTAAAACTCAGGAAATAAACAGCTCAGAAGCTCCACGGAGTCCCTGAAACTGACCAGATGCCCTGGACTCCTTCTTCCACAAGCTTATATAAATTTTAAGACTGTTAAGAGCATTCACAGACAAGCAAGCTACCTGGAAGGGACACTCCAACTTGTTGATCTACCAGCAGGTTTTATTGTGAGCCCCAGTTTTCCAGCTGCAATGATTCATCACCCATATTGATGTGGACTTTTGGTAATGTAGTTGTCCTTGGGTCATTTAGGCTCCTTGGTTCAACAAGTTAGACTTGGTGTTTGGTTACTACTTTGGTAGTAAACTTTGGTTTTTTTGCTGCTTCTCTCTGGAATTCAGTATCCCCAAGAATAGTGTCACACATGAGATGGTTCAATAGGACCTGAGCTCAGATCCCTAGCATCTGCCTGAATACAGTTCTGTCTCTCTGCTTCTGTCTCTCTCACTCTGTCTCTATCTCTGTCTGTCTCTCTGTCTCTCTCTCTGTCTCTCTGTCTCTCTCTCTCTCTCTGTGTGTGTGTGTGTGTGTGAGAGAGAGAGAGAGAGAGAGACAGAGAGAGAGAGAGAGAGAGAGAGAGAGAGAGAGAGAGAGAGAGAGAGAGAGAGAGAGAGAGAGAGGAGTGCGTGCCTGTGCACATGCTCTTGTTTCTTCCATCAAGCCAGTTTTTATCACTTAGAAGTTGCCTGTCAGGTCAGGGCAGAGGCTGGGATATATAGGTGTATTTTGGATGTTTTCTAAGTACATTCCTGTCTAGTATCCCCTAATCCCCTAGAGAGTGATTCCAGGACCCTGTTGCATGGCATATGTGTAGAACCTTTGCAAGTGTTCTGTTTCCTATCAAATCTTCTCTTGATTATTTATAATACCCAATATGCAGTAAATGCTGTGTAAACTACTATTCCATGTTGTTCAGGGAATTATGACTTAAGAAAAAAGCCTCTTCAGTATAGATTGATTTTAAAAATATTTGATTTACATTTTGTTGAATTAAGGATATGCATAAATATGTTCATTTACATATGTGTGCATGTGTGTTGTTGCTGAGATGGTGCTTCTCACTGAACCCAGCACTCACTGACTTGACCAGACTGGTGGCTAGCAAATCCTAGGGATTCTCCTCTCCACTGGGATTACAGGTGTTTGCCTAGCTTTTTACTGGTGTACTGGAGCTCTGAACTTGGGTCTTCAACCAACTGAGCCATCTTCTCAGCTCCATGTGTCACAATATTGTCTTCATGTGTAACACTGTGTAGTCATACCTTGTTTAATCTCAGTTGAATAGATTTTTTAAAACTTTTTAATTTACTAGACACTTGTTTGCTTGGTGGCTTGCTGTCTGTGATGTTGAGCTATACATCACAACCCTTCAGGATTGTGACTTCAGGAGTGACTTCTCAGGACCTGCCACCAGGTCTGTTTCTGCCAAGGGTTGTCTGTGTTTCCCAGGATTTTAAAGGCTAGGTGACAGAGCTGCCACCTACCTCCATGTCCTCACCAGCCTCAGGTGCCACCTCATGTGCTGGGCATGGGAAGGGACACCAGAATTTCTGCTTTGACTGATGAGAAATGCTAGCAGTGAGCTGTGGTCTTGCTTAGCATTTCATGAGTTTCTCTTGACTATTTTTTCTCCTCTTTGTTGGCATTTGCTCTTTAAAATTCAAATATTTCTTCACTCAGGTAAAATGTTCTTAATCTAGCTTCAAACAGAAAAGGTCAGAGATAGAGAGAGGGAGGCTAAACTCCTAAGAAGCATACATACATAATTTGGAATTAATGACTGCCTATGCTTAGAAATACCTGCCTCAGCTTCTTTCTTTTTGTAGTATTTTTTTTTTTTTTGTAAAGAACCAAACCATTAAAGATCCAACCGAAGCCTTTTGTGCCTTCTTTTAGCATAAACAAGGGGGTTATTTCTTATGCTTCATTTCTCTGTCTGGTAATCAGTGTGTAGTGCTTTAAAAAAAATCACACAAGCAGTATTAGCTCTCTGTGCCACTCTGAAACTTGCACATAGCAACTTGATTTTGTTTAGTGTGTCCAGCCATGTTGATCTGCATAAATCCTGTTTGTAATTCCCTCTGAAAATGCATGTGGCCTTCTAGCTGGGATTCTACAAGTGTCAATTCAAACAAATGGGTTGAAAATATTTGGAGGAAAAAATGGCATCTCTACTGAACATGTACATATTTCCCTGTCAGTATTTGCTAAACAATTCAGTCTATCAACTATTTACGATGTTTACCTTACATTAGGTATCAAGTCAACCAGCTCTGACTTGTAAGTTTATTGGAGGATACCTTCAGGTGCTGTGCAAGCACCAGGCCATTTTATATAAGCACCAGATTATGTCTTAGCTTTTGCTGTATTCCTTAAATTCATTTTCACTGTTCACTGTTGGTAGACAGATAATATAATTAATTTTTGTATACTTAACTTTTATTCTTGTACCTTTATAATTTGGGTTGTATGCTTCAATTATGTATGTGTTCTTTATAGATTTTTTGTTGTTGTTTTACAAAATTAGGTTATTTGCAGGAAGAAATTAGTTAACTTCTTCCTATCTGTGGTGCATTTTATATTACTTTCTTGCCCATGACTTCCTCACCTTTTTTGTTTTGTTTTGTTTTTTTGAGACAGGGTTTCTCTGTGTAGCCCTGGCTGTCCTAGTACTTGCTCTGTAGATCAGGCTGGCTTAGAACTCATACAGAGCTGTCTGCCTCTGCCTCCTGAGCGTTGGTACCATTCCCTGCTTCCTTCTTCAGATCTTAGGTGGGGAATCTTCCCCTTCAGCATCACTGTCAGTTTCTCATAATTCCAGGAATTTCCTTCAGTTCTCTGTTGAGTATATGAAAAGATGTTGGGATTGGTCAAGAACCTTTTCCCTGTCATTTAAGATCATCACGAGGGTTTGCACTTTACTTTGTTAAGAGGCTCTGTTATGTTGATTCACTTTTGTGTGTTGGATAGACTTCATATTTTGGGAATGAAACCCTTTTTGGTCATGGTGAATAATTCTGTCCATATATTGTATTGGTTGCTTTTCTAGCACCATGATAAAAACCTATGGCCAAGGCAATATATAGAAGAAGGGTGTATTGGGGGCTTATAGATCCAGAGGGATCAGTCAGTCCATCGTTATCACCATCACATGGTAGCTGTCAGCCAAGGTGGCAGGGGTAGCTGAGAGCTCATATCACCAGCTGCAAACAGGAAACTGAGAGAGCCATGCCAGGATGGCAGGAGACTTTTGAAACTTCAAAGCCAGCTTCCTCCAGTGACATACTTCGTCTAGCAAGGCCAGATTTCCTAAGCCCCCACAGTGTCACCAACTGTGAACCAAGAATTCAAATGCCTGGACTGTGGAAGCTATCTTATTCAACCCCCACAATACTATTGATTCTCTTTGCTAACCGTTTTACAACTGTGACTTTCCTGTCATTTTCTTCCTTGTGATGTCCTTGGGTTAGCTATTACAGCTGGTCTTATAATGAATAAAGAAGTGCCCCCTTTTCTGTTAACGGAAATGGTCATGCCTCCATGAACAGAAATAAATTTTTTTCCATAGAGATAATTTTAGACACTAGCAGTGAAGACAGCTGGCCCCAGTCTTGTTGAAGGTTTTATTTATTTACTTAATTTTCTCGAGATAGAATCTCATTGTATAGCTTAGGCTAGCTTTAATGTTGTGGTCCTCTTGCCTTTGCCAAGCCAGTGCCAAGCTTACAGGCATGTATAACTTATTTGATTTTTGATGGAGTCCTTTTTAAAAGTTAAAGCTTCGCCCAGTAGTGGGTTTCATATTGCCACGTATATCATTATGCCTGGCATATATTCACACCTCATTGCTCTTTCTTGCCTACCTTTCCCTCACACTGCTGTTCCTCTCTCTACCAAAATAGTCCTTCCTCTGTTTCATGTCATATATATTAGACATGGAAGAGAACATACAATATTTGTGTTCCCATTACCTTCCCTTTTATCCCTGTTAGTCCCATCTTTACTCCCATGAAGTCTTCTCTACTTTCATGAAATACATACGTCTGCATCTCTGTCTCATCGCTCTGTACCTCATCATCTCTGCATCTCTGTCTCATTGCACTGCTTCCCCATCATCTCTGCATCTCTGTCTCATTGCTCTGTACCCCATCATCTCTGTACCTCTATGTCCATTTTCCATCACCATCATAGCCTACATCTTCTGTCTTACCTATGAATGTTGTAATGTCTGTATCAAATTATGTTATAATTTGATTGAATTTTTATTGTGTGTGTGTGTGTGTGTGTGTGTGTGTGTGTGTGTGTGTGTGCGCGCATATACTCACACCAGACTGGCCTATGAACAAGACTTGGTCAATTTTCTTGCATGATTGATATGGATAGACACATCTCATATTTCTATTAAGAATCTAAGACACAGGGTCATAAGTATGAGGTCATCCTTGGAAAATGAGTAGAACTATGTCTCATAAACAGTTTTTAAATGTATGGATGGGCTTGTGGCTTGGCAATAGAAGATTCTCCAGGCAGGCATGAGGCTTTAGTTTTAATCCTTAGAAAAAGTGAGAAAGAAATAATGGGTGAAACCCCTTCAAATTCATGGAGAGGTATAGATACTCATGTAACTGGAAGCTCTGAGGTCTACAGTGTGATCAAGTCAAAGAAGACATCACCAGGACATATCACAATCAAACTGCCAAAAATCAAGGCAGGCAGGTAGCTTGTAAAGCCTTTTGAGATGAGCACTTGAGCCTACAAATTCAAGATGCAGTGCAGCAAGACTGTCACAAAATACAAACATTTTGTACAGATAAGACTAAACAAGTAAACATAAAATCAAACTGTAACTTCACAGTAGCAAAATCGTAGAGGTCTGTCATGCATATGGAGTATAGGAGCCTTTCTCAGAAAGCCTCCAGGCTGAGAGAATGGAATGATGAAGGATAATATTAAAGGTTAACCAAATCCAACTCAACCCAAAGCTCACAGCTAAGGATACTCCACCCAGTGAAGCTGTTCTTCAGAGATAGAGATGAAATGCCTTCCCAGATGTATGAACTGCCCACATGAGCTGCCAAAAGGAGTTATTCCAGCAGAAACAAAGAATACTGTTTGGTAACAGGAAAACACACAATAGCATAAAACTCTCTAGAATAAGTAAACAGAGTCCCTTTCAAATACTCCAGTTATGGTGGTGTGTGAATTAATCATTAACTACAGTCATAGTTAGAGGTACCGTAAGCTAGTGGGTATGCAATATTACATTTGTGAATTGTGAAATCAGTGACCAACAAATGAGATCAAACCAACAGTGGCTTTATGTATACCAGACAAAATATATTTGGGAGGGTTTAACAACCATAACTACATGTGTACTGAGCTTGAAAGTAGTTAAGTTTATAAAGCAGATATTAATGGATTTATGTAGGGAAAAATGGGGAGGGGTGGTCATGGGAAAGGTGCCTGCTGCACAAACCTGGAGACCTGATTTCAGATCCTTAGCTCCAGACCTGGTAGTGTATGTCTGCAGCCAGCACTGGGAACAGAGACTGGCTGGATCCCAGGGCCTAGCCAGCCAGCCTAGTGAAAACGGTAAACTCCAGGATCAGTGAGAGTCTGTCTTAAAATACGATAGCAATAGAGGAAGACATCTAGTAAGGACCTCTGGTTTTCACACATGCATGCATGAGTGAGGGCAATGTGCGCACACATTTGTATACTGCAAAGCATGTGCGCGTGTGCACACATGCACACCACTGGGTTCACAGTGAAAAACAAACTGTTTTCACTACAGTGAAAGATAGTGGTCACACTAGAAGGTCTCAACATATCACTCTTAACAATTCACTAGCACAAAACATCAGGAAGGAAACAAGACTTCAGCAGCACTGGAGAGTTCATGTACCCCACAGACAAATGGAGTATTCCATCCCCAGCAGCAGAATATACATTCTTACTACACGGAAGAGAAACCATAGAACAAAACTAGCTTTTTGTTTGTTTGTTTGTTTGTCGTCTGTTTCTCCAGACAGGGTTTCTCTGTATTGTTTTGGAGCCTGTCCTGAAACTAGCCCAGTAGACCAGGCTGGCCTCAAACTCACAGAGATCCACCTGCCTCTGCCTTCTGAGTGCTAGGATTAAAGGTGTGAGCCACCAACGCCTGGCTTCAAAACTAGTTCTTAAGAGTTAAAACTGATATATTTTCTCTTTCAACAGCTTGCATAGTGCCTTCCGACCCATAGATAAGTGCAGCTCTCACACCCCCTGACAAAGCTTCTTTTTCCTGTGCCAATGTCTTATGCCCAATGCCTTGTACCTAGATGAAGAGCTTCAGGCAGGCAAAGGCTGTTGAAGGAGAACCAGTTGCTTTCTTCAGGGGTGAGAGCCCAGGTTAGGTGGTCAACCCTAAATACATGCAAATAAGCTCAAAATTAGTTTGACTTGGCTGGTGTGTGTGTGTGTGTGTGTGTGTGTGTGTGTGTGTGTGTGCGCGTGTGCATAATACAGAAGAGTTCTCGAATTCAAGAGGAGTTTGGAGGCATGAGAGGAGAGGAGAGAGGAAGGATGGGAATGATGCAAATAACAGTGTATTAATTTATAAAATCCTTAAAAAAGAAAAAAGTTAAAATTAATACACAGTTAACTAGACTAAGAGAAAGAGAAGACTCCAATAAAATCAGACAGTTGATACCACACACACACACACACACACACACACACAAAGGCCAGAAGAGAGTGCTGTGAGCAATTATGCACCAACCAATTAGGTAATCTACAGGAAATGGAGACACACAAGTTACAGGCAGTGACACAGGAACTAGACATCTAAGCAGAGAAGGAAACACTTTGTTTCAGTCAGAACTGAGCAAGGCCTGGACTGCTGGCTCCATGGAGGAGTTCTACCCAATGCTGACAGAAGACTTTCTCTAGGACTTTTAAACTCTTCCACAATAAAGAGGAAGGAACATCTCTAAGCTAAATTTACGAGGCCAGCACTTATCCTGATAACCAGAAAAATATAGGTTATTATTGCTGTGATCACAGTTTAGAAATCCTCCATAGAGTCCTGATAAGTTCACTTAGCAACATATTAAGAGAGATATTGAGCATGATTTAGAGTGATTTATCCCTGGGTAGGAATGGCTCAACATGCACAAATCAGAAACATTGCACAAACGCAAAAAAAGAACAACAGCAGCAAAAACCGAATCATTGTCTCAGGAGATAGATGAAAAGTTGAGCAAAATTCAACATCTTTCAATGATTAAAAATCATTTAAAAGTATGTATAGAGGGAATATACCTCACTACAGTAAACCAACATGCACGTGCGCGCGTGCACACACACACACACACACACACACACACACACACACACACACACACACCTATATCTACAAGTCTCAGCTAGCGTTGACTCACAGAGAGAAAGTGTTCTGCAAAGATGAGGAACACGACCCAAGTCACACTCATGGCTTTCATTCAGCACAGTGCAGGAAGTCCCAGCACAAAGACTCATTCTTACTGCCAAGGAAGAAATGGAATTGTGTGCTTTACATGACATCATCTTACACATAGAAAATTAAAGACATGAAAAATGGTTAGAGTTCATAAACAGATCCAGTAATGCTACACGATAGAAAGCCACTGAGGAAAAATCAGTTGTTTCTATACAGTAATAGTGACTCATCTGAAAAAGAATTGAGAAAGAACCCCATTTATATCAACATAAACAGAACAAGGAGCTTATGGGTAAGTTCAGCCAGGGAGGGAGAACAAGAACCAAACACTGAGAAGTGTAAAATGTTAGTGAGAGATATCAAGGACACACTAGAAGACACCCATGTTTAAGAATAGAAGATGCAGTATTATCAGATGTCCATACTGCTGTAATGTGTAGACTCAATGAAATATTTACCATATTTTTAATGAATTTACTTTTTTATTTGGTTTGGGCACCTTTTTTTTTGTCTTACTGGCCTTTTGCTTGTATGTTATGGTTTCTGATTTTGTATTTTTATGGATTTTGTTTTTTGTGTTTGTGTGCTTTTCTTTTTAAATTATAGTTTGTTTATTTGCCTGTTTTCTAAAGAGAGAGAAGGTAAGAAATGGCATGGAGTTGGGTGGGTGGGGAGGCAAGGAGGATCTGGGAGGAGTTGGGAGAGGAAAACTGTGCTCAAAATTTTTCAGTTTAAAAAGGTCAAGAAAAGAAATGGAAAAGATACTGAATTCATATGGAACATCAAAGTCTTCAAAGCATTTTCTAGTCAACAGGAAAAAGATGGAGTTATTCTATTTATGGATTTCAAGTATATTATGAAGACATGTTCATCTGTAGAGCCTAGAGTGAACATAGGAAGCACACACATGTCAATGGGACAGAGTGGAAAGACAGTAACAACCCAGAAAAGTTCACAACAGGGAAGGGTGACGCCTTTAGTAAACCCAGTTGGGAAAGCTAGACATCTAATGCAAAAATGGAATTACCGCTAATCATTTGGACATAATCTCTGAAACTACAAAAATCTGGGTTTATAGTGTATGTTTAGGTGACACCTGGGTGCTGGTGACAACTTGGGTCCTCTGAAGAGCCCCAAGCCATCTCTCAAGAGCTATGTTTCCTTGTTTCTTACCATGCTTGGACGTTTGGCTGGGCAATGGTGGCTGGGAGGCAGAGGCAGGTGGATCTCTGTGAGTTGGAGGCCAGCCTGGTCTATATAGCCAGGACAGCTAAGGCTACACAGAGAAAGAAACCCTATATGAAATCCCCACACCCTGCTCCCCCACACACACTGAAAAAAGAGTAACTTACTTTCCTAACTTGGAACATTTTGTTGTTTACCACAGACCAAGGCTTCTTGTTGCTTATTCCATGGTTGCTTCTTATATTTTTGGTTGTGAGCCTAGCCTTTAATGTCTGAGTATTGTCCCAGCCTGTCCATGGCTTCTTCTTGACTATTTTTAAACGTTTTCCACTTACGACTCCTGTTTGCCCAAGACATTGTCATGTTGTTCTGGATATATACATGCATGGAACAGTAAACAAATAAAACATCTACTGATAATAGATCATAAATTTATTTTAAAATGTTCTTTGGTATTCATATAATTTTAGCACTCGTGGAAGGTAAAAACAAACTTGCATACTAGTAAGATGGATGTGTCTACCTAGTGTTTGCATAAAGAATTTTTTGCATAAAGAATTGGCTGTGTATTTGATGCTGCAGGACACAGAACATCTTTAATGCTTTTTGGAGTTGATCAATATTTTGATTTTATGGTGGTTATTCCTGAGAATGCTGCTTTCATAAATACATAATACCAAACAGCAGGCATGTGTTTAGGGCCATTGTAGAAATTGTTGGAAATTCTAATTTTGGCTCCAATCCTGAGCCAAAATTCATTTAACAATTTTTCTTTATGAAACTCAGAAACTCGCACAACAGTTCCTAAAATTGAACATTCCAGCACAGCCCAGTCCAGAGATAGACAACTGGAGCCTTGCATGCTGAGGAGAGACGGTAGGAAAGTCATAAAACCCCCCTGCTGCTGCGATTCCCTGCCATGTTTCTATGACAGCACAAAGTCTGTACGGTGCGGTAACTGTGGTCTCTGTTGACAGCAGTTTATGCTAAGATGCTTCAGGCAGCTCTTGTGCCCTGAGTGGATCGAACTGTATAAAGTGCGTACACTGTGTGTTCTCACTCAGGCTGCAGTGAAGTCACATGCCCCTGGCATGGGCGAGCACCCCAGACATGTGATTGCTAATACAGTTCTGCCTGTTGTACTTTTAAGATTTTACTGTTGCCATTGTTTTCTGGGACTCATTCCCTGAATCCAGTTGTGTGACCCTGTATGATATTGTGACATTTTAAAAATCTGGGCTATAGACTCTGTGTGTGTGTGTGTGTGTGTGTGTGTGTGTGTGCTTTCAAGGTCTGTACTCAATGTAATTTGTGGTCCCTGAGGTCTCTGTTTTGTCTTGTATTCACCTAGTATCTTCAGAGAGCAGGGAGGAAGGGGGGCTGGAAAGGGGGGACTGGGGCTGGGGGCTTGGGACAGGGACAGAGGGCAAGTAGAGGAGGGCTGATCCTGCTGACATTGCACACCATCTCTGAGCCATCAGCTTGCCAGGACACTTACGGCTCTGGCTCTGCCTTAGCCCTCACTTGCTGTTGATGCCAAGCTTGCCAACTACACTGATGTGGGCGTGTTTCGGTGTCTTCTTGGGTCTCCTCAGTATGGATCCCACCTTGGGCACACATGTGCCTTTCTGAATTCTCCCCTCTCCCTCTCATGGCCTCAGCATCCTCTGCCATGCCTTGGTGATAATCTTCTGTCCCAAGTGGCTGCAGGCTGTTTTTCTGGAACACCTGCTACTCTTCCACCCTCAGTGGATTCTGTGTTGTGAAACTGTGAGGCCCCCATCCTGGGTCAGTCCTTCATCAGTCTCCCACAGTCTCCACAGAAGCACAGCGCCATGTGACCCAGCTCTTCTGTGGGCCCTTTAGAACCAGGGACCAGGGGCTGCACTGGAAATTCAGATGCTGTATTCAAGACAGGCCTCTGCCCCGCTTTGAGGCCCTGCATTGCAATAAACAAACAAACAAACAAACAAACACTTAGCAACAACCCACAGGCTTGCTTCTGTTTTAGCAGCTTTTCTTCGATTCAGCATTTGTGTGGGGACTGTGAACTTTCTTACTGTTTTCTTGGCTTCTGACAGAGTTGGCAGTTTCTATTTGAGTTGTTGATGTTTCTGTGGAGGGGTAGCCCTCAGAGAAGCCTGCTCTGCCATTTTGCTGATGTTTCTGGGCGGAAGCCAGGAATATTTAAATGTTGTCAACAAAATATAGTTTTGGCTTGTGGGGTGAGGCCTAAGGTTAAAGCTTTTAGGTTTTAGACAGAACAAGTATTCATTGTAAACCAATAACCAATAGAACAATAAAAATACTAACTTATAGCTTGTATGTATATATGTCCTTTCCTGCTAGAGCCCTTCTATTTTGTATCTTTAGGCATGGGAATAAGGTCTTTTAAAAAGCTCTTTGCTCCATGTTGTTGGCAAGAGACTTTTCATTACTTTAGTTCACATTTCGTTTAGTAAAGAATTTATTCCATAAGTGAACTCTATGAGATGAGCATGGTGTGCCCTGGGAGGCAAGGTGTAAATTAATAGAACAGGATGCAGCAATTTAAAAAAATGTTTTCTGTTCTTGATAAGCTGTGTCATAGTAAAATACAATCAAATAAAAGTGGTGTGTGTGTGTGTTTGAGTGTCCAGGTGTATGTGTTTGGAGTTCAAATGATTACATATGGCTCCATGGTGTGATGGATTGACCTGGAGATTTTCAACTTTATAATGGTTCAGAAATGATATACCTTCAATAGAGATTTGAACTCTGACCCTAGTGATCTGTGATGGCCTGCTCTGCTACCTGGTGACAGTGGGCTGTAGCTCTTGAGCATTCATGGGTTCCCAAGGGAGACAGCTGTCATTACGATATGCTGTGTTTAGTGGGTTTTGGCTTAGGGTGGGCATGTTAGAGCAAATCCTAAAGGAAGTCAACATTCCTATGATAGTTTCTGTGCTTGTTATAGTTTATGTTCACACTGTGAACAGTTTTGGATCTGATGCTCAATAAAACACCAAAGTTAACCCTTCCTGCGTCCCTGATCCTAGGCCTTCTGAACCAGTGGGTGAGGACAGTGACTGACACCTTTAGGACCAGGATAATTGACATGTAGCAAAGGAGACTATTCCAGTTGCCCAAGTGATGACCTTGGCAGGATCTCCAATCCACTTGGAGTCCACATGGAGGTGTGCAGACAGGTGTTGTGCATGAGGAAGGCATGAGGGAGCTTCCTGTTCAACTGAATTCTTCTTTTGATGAAGTGTAAGACTTAAATGTTCTAGCTCTTGAAGGAACATGTTTGTTTTAACTTGAATTATAACAAGTTAAAACGTGTGTGTGTGTTTTTAAAGATCATTAAACATGTTTTCTTGCTCCTGAACTTTGAAATCCTAGAGGAAACTTTGCCCATGCCCCTGCACGTATTATCTGCACGTGCAAGTCATGAATATCCTATGGGAACCAGAGTACCATGGAAGAGGTAACAGCAGCACAGTAAGCAAAGTAGGAGGATTTTTATATGGGATTAAGATATTTTATGGTGTATATTATATGTAGATGTTACCAGAGCAGATATTTAAAATGTACAATTTTATACTAATATAAGATACATCACTTTTGTATTAATATTAAGTATCAGATATATAATTCCCATTTGTCAATATGCTTTCCCACAGATTAATAAATCACTTATTTTATGGCTATTTAAAACTACAACTACTACAAGTTTGAGAAGGTTCCCATGTCAGTAAACGGTTTCTCAGGTTTGTGGTAAGCTGAGGGCCCAGAATACCTGATACAATAATAAAAGAGGCCAATTGAGCTAGAAATGCAGCACTGCTGACTTGGAGGCGCCTGTGAAGGTAATCATGACATTGTGTTGATGCTAAAAGAACAGATTGATCAGCGGGACAGAGCAGAGTCCAAGAATAGACCCACTCGATAAAGCTAACTCATCCCTGACAACTGAACAAAAGCGATTGAGTGGAAAAAAAAAGACAGCGTGCTCAACAAATTGTACTGGACATCTACACTCACACTCTGCACCAAAATGAACTATGGATCCAAGAGCCACGTGCAAAACCTGTCTGTGTAGCATCCTAGAAGCAACAGGAGAAATCTAGATGGCTTCAGCAGTGACTCTTTAGATCAAAAGGATGATACGTGGAAGGAAGAAGTGATATGTTAAACTTCATTAGAAGCCACTGTCAAGCCACAGACTAGAAGATGCTTGCCTGACTCATATCTGATAGAAGGCTGTCAGCAACACAAGACTCTAACTACAGTAATACAAAGCCAGACAACCCCGGAAGCTTTGGACGGAGACGGAAACAGACAGCTCACAGAGATGTGCAGACTGCAGACAGGCTGACACATCCACACAACATGGCCTTAGGGAATTTTACATTACAGTGACACAGTTATCTGCATGCTTAAGGACACACATTCTGGACTGAGCATCGAGCCCCCATGCTCACCGATGGAGGAATGCAGGAGAGTACATTTTGAGGATGGTTTGCAGTTTCTTACAAATTATTCTTTTTTCGTTATGGCCTCAGAGTCTCCTTATGTTGCCCAAGCTAGCGTCAAATCTGTGGCCCTCCTATCTCAGCCACCCAAGTGCACCATGCCTGTCAAAAGGAAATATACTCTTGCATATATAATAATTAGACTTTGGTTATGCTTAAATAATTGAGGCAAACAACTTAAAAGGATGGGACTCGTGGTTCTAGAGGCTTCAGTTAGGAGTATCTTGATTTGTCACTTTGAACCTGTGGCAAGGCAGAGCATTAAGAGGGGCAGTTTGAGTTGGGGAACAGTGGCTAGACAGCAGAAAGAACAAAGGGCTCATTATCCCTCAAAGGCACCCTCCAGTGACCTAACTTCCTCCCACTAGGTCTGACCTCCAGAAGGTTCCATTGCCTCCAGTAAGCCACCGGCTGGCAACCAAGACTTTATGCAGCCTTGTTTCCAAAGAGAATTTCAAATCCAAACATCATCACCATCTGACCATGTGATCACAGTTCTTAATATGTACCCGAGTGAAGTGGAAACCACATACATGTAAAAATGTGTGGAAAAATGTGTGTGGTTGAGTACATAATCAAAAGTGTGTATGTGTGTTATATGTGTGAGTATGTGTTCATATGTATGTAAATAGTATATGTATGAGTACATGTTCACATGTGTGGTGTATACATAACTATATGTTCATATGTGTGGTGTATGTGAGTACATGTTCATATAGATGTGCATGTGTAAATGTATGTGTGAATACATGTTTCTGTGAGCATGTGTGTGTGTGTACACATACATGCAGATGTGTATATCTATGCATTTAAAGGCCAGAATTAGATTTTGGGTGTCTTGCTAAGTTGCTTTCCACTTTAATTTTTGATAAGGTTCTTTCACTGAACCCACAGTTCACATATTCAGCTAAACTTGCTAGACTTCAGTGTCCTGAGAGCCTCCTGTCATTGCCTCTCCAGTGCTGGGTTTGCAGGCATATGCCACTTTGTTCTGCCTTTTACATGAGGACCCAAACTCAGGTCCTTGAACTTATGAGGTCAGCACTCCACTGACTGAGCTGTGTCCCCAGCCCTGCCTATGTATTTTTATAGCATCTTTATTCATAATGGAGAAAAGTGGAAGCAATGAGATGTCCTTCACAGGTGAGTGGATGAATAAATACACCACAGCACATTCAGAATGGAGACTGATTCACTCTGAAGAGAAATGAGTTAGTGAGGCAGAGAAATGCCGGTGAATGCCTGTGACTCGGTGAAAGGAGCAAGCTGGTAAGGGCCACAAAACAAACAGAACTATTCAGATGGTAAAAGCATCACTGGTCCTCATGAGTTAAGGCAAAGGGATAGGTGAAAAGGCAGTTCTTGGAGTTTGAAGCCAGTGAACTCTTCTGATTGATACTGCGTGAAACATCTCTGTAGCCATTCATCCAGGCCCATAGAGTGGACTGCAGTGAGGCGAACCTGTGTGTGAAGTGTGGACTCAGATAGTAATTAATGATCATTGTGCCCCTGCAGGCTCATCAGGTGTGTGTGTGTGTGTGTGTGTGTGTGTGTGTGTGTGTGTGTGTGTGTGTATGTGTGTCTGTGTGTAAGAGCTCATGTGCGCATGCGTGCGTATGCATGTGTGCACGTGAGCATGTGCATGTATGTGTGTGTGTTTGTGTGCATGTGCGTGTGTGTGGTGCACATAGCATGGTCGTGTGGTGTGTGCATATATACATGAAGATACAGGTGCACATATGGAGGTCAGGGGTCAACACTGGGTATTTTTTTCCTTTCTTTTCATCTTACTTTTTGAGGTAGAACTTCTCACTGAACCTGGAACTTACTAATGCTCATGATTTTGACTAGACCAGTGGGCTCTTTTTGTTTGTTTTTTTTAGAGTTTATTTTAAATTCTCTGTATGTGGGAGGAGGGGTATGTAAGCATGAATGTAGATGACTGGAAGGCAGGAAGAGGTTATTAGATGCCCTGTAGGTGGGTGGAGTTATAGGCAGTTGTGAGCACCAATGTGGGTGCTGGTAACCAACTTGTGTCCTCTGCAAGAGTAGCACGTGCTCTCAGTTGCTGAGCCAGATCTCTATCTAGCCCCTAGGGATCCCATTTCAACCCCTTCAGAGCCAATGTTACAGATGCACACTGCCATGCCCAGATACTTTGTGTGTGTGCGCGTGCATGCGTGCGTGCATGTGTGTGTGTGTGTGTGTGTGTGTGTGTGTGTGTGTGTGTGTGTTTCTGGGGACCTGATCTCAGGACCTCTTTTTGTGTAGCAAGCAAGCACTTTACAAACTGAGCCACAAATGTTCCTCTCTGGTGGGGGTGCACTGAGAAGGGAAGGCTGTGTGTGTGTGTGTGTGTGTGTGTGTGTGTGTGTGTGTGTGTGTGTGCGTGCGTGCGTGTGTGCACACATGCCTGCAAGAACTCTGGACATTTTGTTTCATTAATTAAATGCATTAAAAATATAGTGTTTAGCAGTGTGCATGGCAGAAGGCAGGATCTGCTTACGCATCAAGTCTGAGAGTGCTCCTAACAGGAAAGGTGTTGTCTAGGGCTATGTTCCATGATTTATAAATGGAGGTGAAGGGACCGCTGTCTTATTTATGGCCTTATCCTTCTTCAACCCCCAGAGTGTACTTAACCAGGCTATGTGAAGCATATAATTTAATATTTTCCATCTTTATGCCTTATAAATGTTTCCTCCAGAATTTTCATTAGATTACATAAGTAGGTATTACGGAGTTCCTGAGTTTATTCACACTGAGCGCAGATGTGGAGGGAACATTCTGCTTCTTTAGTTTTTTCATTTTTATATTACTAATCTCTTTGAGGGCGAGATGTGAGGGAGGATGTTTTAATTCTGTTAATTCAAGCAAGTTTCTTGGGCAATGTGTGGCCCATATAGTACGGTATTTTGCATCTCTCAGGGGAATGGGGGTGTCTGTTACAAGTTCAAGATTTCAGGTTCCATCCAGAATATCATACTTGGGTTTGAAAATTTCCCTTTAGTGCCTGTGAAGCCTCCTGGCTTGTTTGGGCCCCCTCCATGCCCTGCAGGCCCCTCTCCAGAGTGGCTTCAGGTGGTGGGACACTGTGGCTCTCTGACCTGGCCAGAGCCAAGAAATGGGAATTTGGAAACCTCTTTTGTCTGCATCTGAAGCAGGGTACTCTTTAGTGTTTATGCTTGGTTGTGGCTAAGGTCCACCCTCACTCATCAATCCTTGGCTTGTCCAGGGTCCTCCGGGCCAGGACCTCAGGGGTCCCCTTCCCTGCTCACTGTCAGGATTTTTTGTCTCTTGGGTTTCTCAGCCCACCTTCCCACTGGCTATGGCCTCTCTGGGCCCCACCCACTCCATGGGAAGTGAGAGAAATTTGGTATTCCATACGTGATGCTCTTTGCTCCTGATGACAGGCCCATTCAGGTGGGCGAGGCTCTGCTTTCTGAACATGCCCCTCCCCTTTGCTGGCAGATGAGCAGACAAGCTTCATTCTATTTCCACACCTCCACGAGCTCTGAGCTAACAGCTTCCAAGGAAAGGAGGATTGCTCTGGCCCACACTTTGGGAGGAGGTTACAGCTCCTTGCGATAGATCCTATTGTTTTGGCTATGTAGTCACTCATGATTCAGGGAGTGTCCAGAAAAGCTATTTGTTCACCTTATGCCCAGGAAGACAAGAGTGATAGGAGGCCATGATCACCTTCAAAGTTTTGTCTTCTAAAGGTGCTGTAGCGTCCCTTAAGCTCACAGCCAGGGACTCAACCTTTAACAGTTGAAGACATTATGACCCAAACTATAGAAACTCCTGAGGACTGGACACCCAGGTGTGTCTTTGTGTCCATGTGTGTGTGCATGTGTAAGTGTGTGTGTGTGTGTGTGTGTGCATGTGTGTGTGTATGCATGTGTGTGTACATGTGTAAGTGTGTGTGTAAGTGTGTGTGTAAGTGTGTGTGCATATGTAAGTGTGTGTATGTATGTGTGTGTGCATGTGTGTGTGTGTGCATGTGTAAGTGTGTGTGTGTGCATGTGTAAGTGTGTGTGCGTGCGTGTGTGTGTGTGCGTGTAGGCATATGTTTGTGCATGTTGTGCATGTGGAGTACTCAGTACCCCATGGTTGCTCTCCATGTTATATTTTGAGGCAGGGTCTCCTGCTAGTCTAGCTAGCCAACTTGTGCTGGTGAGCCCATAGTTTCACCGCCCAAGTGCTAGGATGGCAGGCAGGTGCTGGGGACCTGAACTCCAGCCCCCAGGTCTGTGCAGCGAGTGCTTTAACATCCGAGCCATATTCCAGCCCCCTAGTTTTTCCCTGCTGCAGGTTTGTGTTTTCTGTTTGTATTGTAATGGACACTTCCTGTACATTTTTGGATACTTATCTTGTTATTTTCTTTGGCTAAGCCCCTAAGGGTGAAATTACGGCTTCAGAAGAGACACGGTATTTTTATTCTTAGATATCTTCAGACATGTCATCGAAATTATACTAGTAACTAGAACCAATACGAATAATGCAACCATAATATGAGACTTAAAATCCCAGAAAGAAAACAGAGACAATCTGAATAACAAGGTTTGCAGTTTAGTTCTATTTTGATCCAAGGCCACACCAGTGTAATCCAGATCTGTTTAAAGAAAAAGTGAAAAGTCTAAACATGGGGTTAGTTTGTCTTGATGTGGAGGTGCCTGCAGCACCCACAGAACCCAGTTTCTCTACCACCTCCAGGCCCCGTCTTCGTCTAGAGACGAGTTCTGCCCACACAGCTGCAGCCCTCTGAGACTCCACACCTCTGTCACTCCAGCTCAGTGGGAAGAGTGGCAACATTTCTACCATGTGTTCACTGCCTCATATTGACTAAACCTCTGTCTGCATCAAGGACACTAGACCTCCTAGTTCTCAACAGGGGTGCAATTTAAGAGAAACTTAAGCTATGGTGGGGTATGGAGATGGGGAGACACTGCAGCCTTAGCTTGTTGGGTCTTCATATGTGGCCGGAGTAGGATGGGCCATGCCTTTCAAACATCAAGCAGATTTCAAAGACCGGGTATGCTAAAGATACGACAATGTGTAATGATTTTTGATACTGTTTACCTGCTGAAATCATGATTTCTATGTTGGATGGGAGGAAAAATTAAAATTAATATTCAGCATCAATCTTTTTTTGTGACTTAGGAAATTAGAACATCAGCCAATGATGCATCCTACAAGGAAATGAGTGTGGTTTTCAAAAGCTGAACAGTTGTCTGTGTGGTCCTCATCCGTTGCCTCCATGCCTGTATGGTGAAAATGCTCAGGCATCCTTCAGGTGTACCTGCCTCCTCCACCAGGGGGCGCTGCAATCAATTTATACAGTTGGGCCCCTAGGCAGAGTTGGTGTGGAGATTGCTTCTTAGTCCTGGTGGTGTCTTCTACTTGCAAGAGGGCCCTTCTGGAATGGCAGTAGCTCTTTCTTAGCACATGCAGTGGGCTCAGGGCCCGTGGATTGGTGGGTGTAGGGTGATAGGAATCCATAAGCTAGCTAGGCTTGGTAGGAAAATTCCCTGAAAATTTTCCACAGAGCTTGTAGTCTTCATTCTTCAATTCCAAGGGCTAACAACAAAAGCCCAAATCTTGGGTTCTTTGTCTCCTAGCAACACATTCTCTCCCTAGCCCTCAGTTTTTTTTATTTTTATTTTTTTTAAACTTTGTGTTGAAATCTAACAGATATGTAGAGAACTGAACAAATATTTGAGAGCACAGCTTAATATGTTTTTACAAAGTGAACCTCTATTCAGCCAGCCCCCACAGATCAGAAAGCTGGATGTTACCTATTTCCCAGGAGCCTCTTCATGAGTCCCCAGTCGTCACTGCCTCCCCCTGCCAAACCCCAAGTCTTGATTTTAGTAGCATGAATTAATTGTGATTAGTTTTGAATTTGTCATTAGGGAATCATACACACTGTATTCCTTAGTGCCTGACTTCTTATCATTGATGGTGTCTTCAGAAAGGCTAACACTACTATGTTGTATCATTGTGGCTCACTTGTGTTCATTGCTGTAGAAAGCGCTGCTGGATGGATGAACCAAGTTTATTCATGAGGTCGGACAGTTGGACAGGCTGCACTATAGGCTCTCTGTCACTATTGGATGCTTTCTTGTTCATAGCCTTTGATGAGTGCATGCATCTGTGTGCATGGGTGTACTACAACTTACCTGCCATGCACAGAAACTCTGCAGTTTCACCCAAAGGAAGACTGATGGACAGATAGCAATCTGTCCACTGCAAAGGAATTTAAACAGCCTACAGTCAAGGGAAATGGAAGGTGTTGTAGTTACAAGGAGGGGTCTTGGTGAGATACCATGGGATCGGTACAACAGACCTTGTAGAGCTTGTAGGTAATTCTGTTCCCTCCTGAAACTGCTGCTTTTGTTCCTTGGTTCTAACTTGGGGTCTTGTAGCTGGTCTCCTTCCTCAGCTGCCACTCCACGGAGGATTTTAGTTCTTTCTCTTCCTGCCCATCCTTATAGCCTCTGATGTAGGCTTGAGGTAGAACGCCAGTGAGTATCATTGGTGAAGCATGGCCTAAGGGACAGCTCAGGGAGCTGCAGGAGTGTGCATCAAACATACTGTCACACAAGGAAAGCAGGAAGGTGCAGCTGATGTCCCTGCCCTCCACAGTATCAATTCCTCTACTGCATTAGGTTAGCTCAAATAAAATTTATCCCTGACCTTTAAAATAGCAACATGGGTAAAACAACGGGACCAGGAAAGGTTAAAAATAATGAGCAAAGATACATAAGGACGAATGAGCCAGCTTAAAATCAAAGCAGGAGGCACCAAAATGAACAAGTTAGGCTATTTTATGCTAACAAAGGTATATTCTGCAATGAGGAGAAAAATGGATTCACTACAAAACACAGAAAATAAACACTCCTAACAATAACAGCAAGAAACCAACAAGATCACAGCTGTCTGAAAGTTGCTCCTTTTTAGAAAACTCAGAACAAAGTGAATAAAGCATGACTTGTATGGAATGATATAAAGAACAAAAGGATAATTTAGTAGTTTACATACTAATAGTCCATTCTAACTGACAAGAACTAACCATGTGATTCAAATTTCGATGAGTCTTAAAATCCGACAGTACCTCAGACTCAAGGAAAACATCAAGTTTTTAAAAATGTTTAAATTGTATATCCATGATCACCATTTCATAAAGCTACAGTTAATAGGGGGTAAGTTTGACCATTAGTTGTTTGGTTAATTAGCCAAACAAATGAAGCAGACACTTGGTCAAAATAACTCTTAACCCATAGAAAAAAATGAATGTTTAAATGTTAGGCTCTTCAAGAAATAACATTACCATCCCATGGCAATCATACATTCATCATACATGCATACACACAGACACACACACACACACACACACACACACACACACACACACACACACACACTTACATATGACTATCCATAGAGGAAAACTTCTAATTTTAGTCCTTTGTTATTCAAGAAAAAGCAATTTTTGGAGCTGGTGAAGTGGCCCATTCAGGCTGTGCAAGCTTGCTGACCTGAGTTCAATCCCTGGGTCTCCTTGTGGAAGGAGAAAATGAGAAGTTGTCCTCTGACCTTCACACATGAGTCATGGCATGTACATGCCTGTACTCATATACACACACCACACACAGACACACAGACCACACACACACACACACACACACACACACACACACACACACACACACACACAAATAATAAATGAAACTATCTTTTAGAGTAAGCTGAACACCTACCACTGTAAACTAGAAAGAGCAGCCGTCCAATCCAAGAGCTATATGAGGGAGGAGTTAAGAGACCACTGGAGAGGAGGCACTCGGAACAGAACGTAGGAGTTTGCACGTGACTCCAAGACCTTGCTTTTGGAAGACTAATGTGATAGAGATCATTTCTTAATAATCTTCCTCCCCGCAAATCACACACACACACACACACACACACACACACACACACACACACACACACACATCTAGCTGCTCCAGTGTTTTAAAAAATTATATTGAAATAGTGTTTTTCACCAAAAAAGATGCCCTCATACCGTCTTAGGAAGCTACAGACACTAAAATGAACGACTACTTCAGGAGAAATTGGAAGAGGAACTATCAAGGAGATATTTATAATGTAAAAGGGAGCTGGTTTCAGCAAGCTATTAAAGCATATTGAAGTATTTATTTCACTAAAATTAAGTGCAAGTAGGATGCTCTGAGGAGAGCTTACTCAAGATAGGAAACATATTCAAGTCTTAACAAAATGTCTAACACATCAATAACAAAAAAATGAATAATTAAGAAGAAAATCAGTAAAAAAAAAATTAAGAAACTTTTAAAAGGAGGAACAGAAGTGGATAGTAAAGTTAAATGAGATTTGAATCTCAGTAAAACCTAGCTGGCATTTCAAGCTGAGAGTCGTATAAAGATGGCTGTTTTCCTGCACCTTCTGGACGTTGGAATTAGATGGATGCAGACTCATGTTTTATCCTCAGCCAGCTTCTGCTTGTGGTTTGGCCAGGTTCCCTTCATTTCCCAAACCTCAGTTTTCTAATATGTAAGGTAGGTATGGACACTCCAGACTGAACTCTTCCAAGAACTAATGTGTACAGAACTCTTCCTCTATGGAGGGAGGGCTTCAGGGGTACTACACAGACGCTAGCCACTGTTGTTATTGTTGTCTATCAGAGGATTTGGAGTTTGGTAAAACCCACTGTTGGAGAAGAAGAAATGGGAACTCCTGCACATGACCCTTTGTTTGAATGTTTTCTGAGGACAGTGGCAGCGGCTTCTTTCTGTGTGTGCCACCTGGAATGTCATAGGTACTGTTTGTTCTGAACACCAGGGGATGCTGGCAAGCCTTTGGGGGGGGTAATTAGAATGTTGATCCCGGAACTTTAATAACATGGGTGTTACTGGTGTTGGATCTAGTTTATTTATCTTGAGCAGACAGCCCATACAAATGTGGGACTGTGCATGGTTCAAACCGTACTGTGAATATGCCACTTGGCAGAATTCCTTAGGCTGCTCTTCTGCTGAGAAATGCTGCTCCAGTTTCTCAGGCTTCCCTATGCCCTCACAAGCCAGGCTTCACAGGTACTCCCTCCCCAGGGCCCAGCCCCACAGCGCCACTAGCCTTTGGTCTTGGCAATAACCGTATCATATTAGGAAAGAACAGGTAAAAGCTGTTGCTGTAGTTTGGGTTTGTAATGTCCTCACGAGGGCCCTGCGTTAAAGGCTCTGACCCCAGCCTGTAGTGCTGTTTTGAGGTGTGAGAGTGCAGAGGAGATGGCTCAGTGGGTGAGAAGTTTACTGTGCAAACATGAAGACCTAAGTGTGAGCTCACAGAGCATATCTGTAATCCAGGTCTTCTATGGGACACTGGGAAAATCCCAGGATGCTCATGGGCCAGCTAGCCTGACATAGGTAGTGGCAAACATCCAAGAGACCCCCCCCCACATTAAATAAGGTGCAAGGCAAGGACTGACACTTAAGTTTGTCCTCTGACCTCCACATGTATGTCATGGCATGTGCCTGTATTCACACATATGACTGTGCTCACACACACACACACACACACACACACAAAGGTAGGAAGAAGCTTAGGGAATTGGGGCATGTCCTTGAAAGAGATATTGTTCCTAGGGTCTCCTCCCCCTAATCTCCTTCTCCCTCCCCCTGCTCCCACTTCCTTTCCCCTTCCTCCCTTCTTCCTTCTCCATTTCTGTCTCTACTCCTTTCTCTCCTGACCTATCTATACAGGGATAGTTCTCTCCCTCATGGTCCTGCTGTGACCCTCTGCACCCCCACCATCTCAAAGCTTCTAAACCATGAACTGAAGTAAACCTTTCTGCCTCTGAAGTTCGTATGCCAGGTATTTTGTCACAGTAACAGAACAGCAATCAACACAACAAAGGACAGCCCTGGTTTTGGTTATGAAGGTTGGAAGGAGGAAGAGGCAGAGGACCAGAGGCTGGTCATGTCTATTTTGTAGCCTAGGTGGCTTCCAGGTATCTTTCCAGAGGGCTGAGCAGCCTGCTGACATGGTGGAAACTCCCTCCCTCCCTCCCCTTCCTTGTTGCTTGCTTTTCAGGGAGGATAGTGGCTATTTGGGGTCTCAGGAGCCATGGTATAGTAGATGTATCTGCTCTGTGGGTTTTGTTAAAAATAGCCAAGGTCCAGAGACTTGGACCTGGGGAGGAAGGAGTGTTGCAAGGTAGGAGATGGAGCAGTATGGACACATGTCAAAGGCTGGTCCTGCCCTGGTGGCACCTTGGTGGCTGGATCTTGAGAAGGGGATACTCTTCTGAGATGCTCTACACAGACCCTCTTGCCTCGAATGGCAGGAACTCGGCAGATGTTTGATGGGTGAACATTCTTGTGTCATTTTTCCTGGTGTGTTAGCTTAGATACCTTTTGGTGAAAAGGAGATTCCATGGGTGCTAATAAATATGAATCCAGACTTTTTTCTTTTTGCTGTAGTTGTTGTGGTTTAAAAAACGAGGTCCTTGAGAGAAAGACACCATGTGACAGAGCTTGGGTAGAGGGTTTTTTTTATTGGGACAGAATGTGAAAAGGGAGGGAAGAAGGGAGACCAGTCTCTGGGGACAAGAGCAGTAGAAGAGGAGAGGCAAAGAGAGAGAAGAGGGGGGGGGAGGAAGGAGAGACAGAGAGACAAGGAAAGAGAGAGACAAGGAGAGAGAGAGAGAGAGAGAGAGAGAGAGAGAGAGAGAGAGAGAGGAAGAAGAGAGGAAGGGAGGGAAGAAAGGAGGGTAGGAGGGAAGAAGGGAGGGAGAGGGAAGATGGGAGGTGGGCAGGGCCTTTTTAGAAGAGAATGTGGTGAATGTGCACAGGATGTACTCTTGGTGGCTGCAGCTGAGGGAATATCCTGTCAGAACTCTAAGGACAGGCCAGTAAAGATGCCCAGTAGTTGTTGTGGGGTAAGTTAGTAGTGGCAGTCAATTTTACAGTGGTTCCCAACATTGTAATCGATGTAATAAAAAACACAAAATACTTCTTCAAACTAATCCTACTATATATAAAAAGGTTTTTGTGTGAAAACACCATTTTTAGGATAAGAGGAACTTCAGATTTTTCATTATAGGCATGATAGAGATAAGGTCTCACCTGGAGCATCCTCCTTGCTGACTGAATTTTCACATGCTTGTCACCTCTCTGCCTTTCAGGCTCATGGACACATGCTTGTATTATGGACGTTGCCATGTGTTTCTGTTTGAAGATCTCACCTGTGTGCATTCCTTAATACTGTTCTTTCACGGGTGAATGTTAACAGGAGCAGAATTCAGAGCCACCCCTAGGTCAGGGGCGTCTCTGAGATGGGAACTAGTGGAACTGTGGCCCTGGTACTCCTTCTGTAGGATGATGACTGTGTAGATTCCAGAAGACATGTCTACAGAGGCACAGAACCACAGGCCAGGGTCAACAGCAACCTGCTTTGTCCGCCAAGACACAAACTAGTGTTGCTGGATTTAGTTCTTTGTCTCCTGTACTTTCTGGGGACTCAAAGGGTGTCTCTTGGCCTTTGTTTCTTTTTTCTTTTTTGCATATGTCAGGGGCTGTGTGTCCTTGGCTCTTCCTCTTCCTCCTCGGCCCTCTTACCCACATTTTTATCTATCAGCCTTATTGGAAGATGGTTTCCAACTCCAGTGTCCAGTATATCCATGGTTCTTTGAGTAGATGGACCTTGCAGACCTTGTTCTATGTCTGGGACCAAGTGAGGTAAGCAGGGGATCCAGACAGAGCCCAGGACGTCTCTTACCAGCACTGTGATCACAAGGCAGGAGAGTCACATTCGGGTAGGAGTTCCTTTCCAGCCAGAAGCTATAGCAACCATGTCAAGAGTCTGCATAGATAAATGCTGTAGCTCTGCTGGGAATCCCTGAGGCTGGTAGGAGCCTCTGTTATAATCAGATGAGAATTGGGTATAAAAGGCTACACGCTCAGGCCATACTGTCCATCCCCTCTCACTCCATCTCTCTGAAAGATCTCCATGCTTGCTTCTCTGCATGTTCATGAACACGTGGAACAGAGTCTATTCTGGATTATTAAATCTAGTGTATGCAGGTTTTATAGGGAAGTCACCTTCCTATGCCCATGGAGGGCCTGGTACTGATATAAAAAGTCAGTGTATAAGGCTTTCTGGCGACCATTGTTTCTTTGCTTAAATTTGTCTCTTTATCATGAGTAAAGTTGTTATTTTTGGGGGGTGGGGCTGCTATTTGAGACAGGATCTCTATGTAGTACTGGTTCTCCTGGAACTCACTGTGTAAATCAGGCTGGCCTCAAACTCACAGAGATCCACCCGTGTCTGCCCCAAGTGTTGGGATCAAAGGTGTGCACCATCACACCCGGTCTAGTGGGGTTGTGCTTAAACTGCCTGGCCTCTGTTAAGTTTTATTTAGCTGCCTCAATATTTAAGAATATGTGTGATTTTTTTTTTTTTTTTTTTTTTTTTTTTAGTCAGGCTTATAATCTCAGCATTCAGAGGTTGGGTCAAGAGGAATCTTAGTTCAAGGCTAGCCTAGACTACATAGAAAGGCCTTCTCTTAAAAAACAAAACAAAGCCGGGCATTGGTGGCACATGCCTTTAATCCAAGCACTTGGAAGGCAGAGGCAGTTGGATATCTGTGAGTTCGAGGCCATCCTAGTCTACAGAGCTAGTTCCAGGACAGGTTCCAGGTTCCAAAACAATACAGAGAAACCCTGTCTCGAAAAACCAAAAAAAGAAATAAAACAAAAATACTTATGTCCTAATTCTTCACACTTGAGGGACTCCACAGTCAAACACACTGTGAATAAATCCTCTAGGCAAGAATAGGGAAATCTGGACCACACTGGTCTGAAGTCTATGGGGCAGCTGGGCAGGGCACACTTATGTGGGAGTTTTGCAGGTGTCAAAGAAGCCTCCTCCCAGCAGGGTCTTTGTCTCTCTGGGAAGAGTTATAGAACACCCTTTCCTGATAATCCTTCATTCTGTGACACACTTGCCATCCATCCCTCAGCCACATCCTTAATGGACACACTGTCACAGGTGTGAGGTATGTGCCAAGATGTCTGACATAACATTGGGGTGTAACCTAACATGATGCTTCCCTGCCTGATTCATTTGATTTCTTGTTTGGTTGGAGAATTATGGCTTTCCATGAAAATGAACACCCACCTTCAGCCCTAGGAGAGGGCACATCACAACTCTGCAGGGACAAGTTACCTTGGGCCAGGCAGAGAGGCATCCAGAGATGGCAAGGGAGGACCTGAGGGGGTGTGGCCTTGAAGAGATCAGTGTTGACACAGTGTGTGTGTGTGTGTGTGTGTGTGTGTGTGTGTGTGTGTGTGTGGTAAGGTAGGGAGCTGCTGCTCCTCCTTGCCTGGGTATGTGTGGGGTAGGAGATAGAGTGCAGGGCAGAACCCCAGTGAATGCAGAGAGATATTTCTTTCCAGTCCATTCTGTCTCCTTCATCACTCACCTCTCAGGAACCCCTGGGAAGTCTTGTGAGCAGCCAGCTGCTGCCTTCAGCTTCAGGAGCTAAATTGCATTTTCATTCTCCTTCTGGCGATCAAATGTAAGACGTGTGAGCATCAACTCTGAAATGTTCAAAGAAAAATAGAGAAAGAGGGTTCATATATGCATCTTCTCTCTTAATTTAACATAGCTGTAACTGTTTTCATTATTACATGAATTATATTATCAATATAGCTCCTGAACCCTAGATGCCTTGTCTAAACATCTCATCGTTCAGTGCCATTTTTGGAGGAAAGCATAATATGTTCAAAACCTGTCTTTCCAAAGCTATGTTCTGCTGCCTTCCCCTCACCCTGAATTGTTCCTGCTGACACTGAATTAAATTAGGGACCCGGTTCCAGCAGTTGAGCTATCCCCAGGGATGGAGAAGGTGAGGCAGTTGGTACTGTCAGGAGATGATTTATTCTGTCAAATGAACATATTGAGGTCACTGGCCATGGTCCCTGCTTGCAAGTCTAGAGAAAGATCAAAAAGACCACACTGTGTAATGCAGCCTGCCTTGCAACACTCACTGCTTCTCTGTCCGGACCTAAGCCTTTGAGGAGTCCACTGTGTGCCACCCTCTGGGCTGTCCCTGTTTCTTCTGCCTTTGGACTCTTTGCCTCTTGTTTGATGGTCATCAGCCTTGCTCCTGGAACAGGGTACCCCATATACCTACACCTACCTGTACACACTCAGCTGCACACTCTTGCTTGTGCTGGTTCTGGTAGTCCAACTGTAGCTGTGTACACCAATCTCTGTGAATGGAAGGGAAGGTACATGTAGCCACGCTCATCATATTTTCCAGAAGGCTCCGAGGAGAAAAAGAATGGCGGAAGTGTCTTGCAGACTCATGCCATGTTTTCAGAGAGGGCCCGGGTCCTCTGTGCTAGACACATACTTTCACAATGCCAATCCTCAGCCTAGTCTGTCTGATCTTGCAGTGGCTCTGGTGCTCCTGTCCCTGTCCTGCTATGGGGGTTGTGTTGGGCATAGGGGCACTCATGAGGCTGTGGTCGAAGCCCTTGACTCCCTGTGCCAGTACATTTTTCCACCTGTCATATGGCTTCTTCTCACTGCATTGCTCTGCTCCCTGCCCTTTACCTCCCACTTTCTCCCATGCTTATGTTCCCAACCTCCTCTGCCACTCTCCTCCCTGTGCTCCTGCATCCTTGTGGTCCCCTCTTCTCCAACCTCCTCTCCCACTCTCTCCTCCCTGTGCTCCTGCATCCTTGTGGTCCCCTCTTCTCCTTTTCCTGTCCCCCTCTCTTTTCATGGTGATGAGATTATTTCCTTTGTCCTTTTGTGAAAGGCTGGCACCTCAGCAGGGGATCATCACAACTGTATTTCCAGGTCCCTAGCTTCCAGGTTCAGCATAAACTTCAGGTCCCTCCTGCCTGAGTATTACACCCTGAGACCCTCTCTGTTTTGAGCCACCTCTGCAGCTCCAGAAGTCCCTGGGCTGTCCCCAGAAAAATGCTCCTTGGGACTTCCCCCTACATGTACACAGTATTAACAGCTGGGGATTGTTTTGTTTTGTTTGTTTTTCTATAGATAATGGAGCCTTTTCTGTCTCCTAGGAAGATCTTAGCAGATATCTTGTTATGTGAAAATGGAGTTGATCTGTGTGTAGCTAGGGCACAGACCATGTAACCCTTGTCACTGTGGAGCCATAAAATTCTCCCATAAATTCTCTGGGGTTCTGTAGGACCCCACTGATAGCCATTACATCAGGCCAAACTCCACACCAGATGAATTCAGGAGCAGGCAAGCGAATCTCAGTGCCACACATTTGATTATTTTCAGCAAGGGTTGTCACTGGGAGCCAAAAAAACCCCAAAACAAAACAAAAACCCACAAAAAAAACCAAACAAAAACAAAACAAAACAACAACAAAAACAACAAAAACAGTGCACTCCATGTCTGGTCTGCATTATCCCAGTTAGAAGGCTTTGGATGTAAGATGGGAGTAAAACAGTATATCCACTTGGTAGGAGCCAGACTTGAGGCTCCAAATTTTGATCTGTTCTTGGGGAGGTGGTACACAGTACACAGTACAATGCTATCCCCTACCCAGCAGCTCCTGGTCAGCCATGCCACTATGAGGGCTGACAGTCAGTGTTTCACTGCATTGATCACACATGGTATTTTGGAGACTGTGGATCTGAAGTGCAATTTTGACTTACTGATATTTTCCATGTACAGTGGGTGTTAACGGGCTCTGACTTGACTGTGAGTGGAGGAGCATCTGTTGAAAAGGTGTGAGATTATGTGTAATGGTGAAACTGCTCATGTAAAACAAGACTGATGTTTGTCAGACAACTGGGAACCCAGAGTACTTTTAATTGTGACTGGCTGGCATTCATTGGTAATTAGATAATACATTCATCTAGGAAGGAAGTACTGAGGGCTGTAACTCAGGGCCATTCTAGGCAGACACTATAACACTGAATTACTCTCCAGCCCCTCATCTCAGACACCATGGAGGCAAAGTACCCTCTTCTGTCACACAGATAGAGCTAGTTGCTGGAAGGTCACTGTCCAGGACAGTCATGGTGTCACCTGACCTGTGGATGCTCATTACTTGAGCTCAAGTCTAGAAGTTTCTGAAAGATTGAAAAGTATTTTCAGGTGTATTCGGGCTCCTGAAAAGGTGACATGGTTGCCTAGCAGTGTTGGCCATGATGGAGGTGGGGCTGGAGGTGAATGGAACTGGCTACCCAGAGGGAGTGTGGGAGATGAACTGACAGTTGAGATAAAGTTAGCACAGGAGCTAGAAGCAAGGCCCGAGGGACTAACTGGTGGCCCCTGACCTTTTGACAAGTGTCCTGTGTCCCTTGGGATTGGGCACAGCTGTCCCAGGATCTCTGGATTCACTGACCAGACTCTCCATGTCCTGCACCTAAATACACACACACACGCACACGCACACGCACACGCACACGCACACGCGCACAGAGTAATGGCAATGTACTGGGATGCATCTCCACCCATCAGAGGCCTCTGCCTTATTCTTCCAGTGGAGATGTGTGTGCTGTGCTTTTCTCTGATGTGATATGAAGCTTTTCTTTAATCCCGCATCAACCCATTGATCTTGTCATAAAGGCGATTCACAGAAATCCAGTCTTAGTTTTCACAGCCTTCTTGAATATAACTTAGTATCAAACTTGCATTGCTGAAAAATCAGTGGTAAGCTCTTCTGACTTCTCACAGACCCCCACTCTCAGAAAGGAGCTGAAAAATCAGTGGGTAAGCTCTTCTGACTTCTCACAGACCCCCACTCTCAGAAAGGAGCAAATGACTTCCATAATGGTAAAGAAATTTAGCTGTGAAGAAATATGGAGGTGGTGATTTTTCAACGTAATTTCAAGACCTCAGCCAGTGTCTCTGGAAGGGGCTTGTGGGACCCCTTCTGGGGATGTGTTGAAGGAAGCCTTTTGAGCTAGAAGAAAAACTTGTTTTTAAAACAAATTTTAACTCATTTAAAGTTTATTCCTCCTTTAACTTTCTTTTATTTCCCCCCCCAATCCCCTTTGTGGTGCTCCATATGAAATGAACAAAACAAGGGCCTCGTGTTTGCACATCTTTACCCACTGGCCCTTCTTTACTAGTTTTCAAAACCCTGAGTAGCAGGAAATAGTTGTCCGTGTTTTGGGGCATGGTAAGTGTGAGATTCTGTCAGTCTGTGCAGATTAGTCAGGGGACTTGTGTTTGGAACTTTGTTGGCTTTCTCTTCCACGTTTGTCACCGTGGTCACCAGCTGTGCTATAGTGCAGTAAGACCTATTACTTGTGTGTTTTAAAGCTGTGATTGTGGTGAAAGGTGCACATATGTCTACCACATAACCATTGTGAGGTACACGGTGCATTCCCATTGCAATGGAGTTACCTTCTCCTGAGCCTTCTCATCGCTCCTAGTGGAAATGGGTTGTAACCATTAGACTGTGCAACCTTCTCCTAGCCCCTACTGTCCCAATCCAACATGACTGTGGGAGGGTACTTCAGAGTGTGAGACACTGCCTGTCCTGGATAGTTTGATGTCAACTTGTCACAGGCTAGAGTCATTCAGAAGGAGGGAACCTCAACTGGGACAATGCCTCCATAAAATCAGGCTGTAGGCAAGTCTGTAGGATATTTTCTTAATTAGGGATCAGTGGGATGGTCCAGCCCATTGTGGGTGGTGCCATCCCTGGGTTGGTGGTTCTGGGTTTTATAAGAAAGCAAGCTGAGCAAGTCAGGGAAAGCAGCCAGTAAGCAACACCCCACCATGGCCTCTGCATCAGCTTCTGCTTCCAGGATCCTGCCATGTTTGAGTTCCGGTCCTGACTTCTTTCAGTGATGAACTGTGCTGTGGAAATGTAAGCTGAATAAAGTGTTTCTTCTCCATATTTCTTTGGTCATGGTGTTTCATCTGCAAGCCCACACATGTTGATTTTACTTATAGAAGCTAGTGTTCTCTGTAGCACACATTGTCTGTGCCCAAGGCTAGGGGCAATCAGCAGTCCATGTTGTTTCTAGATATCCAGGCAAAGGTTCCATGTCTGGAGGCAGACATGGGACAATTAGAATGGGCTTTGAGGAGGAAGCGAGAGCCAGGAGTGATGGGTGGGGGGAGTTAACCCAGCCAACAGCAAAGAAGGCATTGGGAGGGTGGTTCTTCCAAGTTAGAATGGGGTGATAGAAAGAGGACACATCTGAGAGTAGTCCAAGCCTAGAGGAGTGAGGCTGGCCGCTGTGTGTCCCTGAGGTGCCATGAAAAGTTTTAATTGGTCTGTGGAGGTCACCTTTTAAGTCTTTTTTGTCCTGTGTCCCTCCTGTGAGGACTGATGTAACAGAAGTGGAGGATGTCATCCTTTTGTCCTGCAGTTTTATGCATCAGATGCCTCTGCCAGTCTTGGAGGGTTCCCAAACTAGGACAGGCCAACTACAAAGCCCTGCAGACTTCAAATGCATTGTTGTTCCTCTTCATCTCACACTGTCTCCAAAGAACATCCTGCGTGCATGCGTGTGTGCATGAATGTGTGTGTGCGTGCGTGCACATGTGTGTACTTGTAGCTCTTTAGCATTGTAACTGAGCTGCCATCCGAGAAGCAGGATCATACTTTTTTCTGGACATTTTCTCTCTGTGGGTGACAGGGATGTTCTGCCATTACCCACTGGTGTTTGGCATAGAATAGACTGTAAGTGTGCTGCATTCACAAACCTGGAGTTGGAACATGGGTCAGAATGCCGCCTGGATGCCCCTGGGGAAAGAGAAGAAAAGCTGCTCTGCATGCCTGTTGTTCTTGCCCAAACTCCCCCAGCTTCCCCGTTTGTGTTGCCTGACTGTCTGCTCTGCCTGTGTTTGTCTGGACACACCCAAGGCTGCTCCCATCTCTGCATCCTTACCTCTGTGCCTTTTGTTCAAGCTCCTGGGTCTCCCTTGGGGGCTGTAGCATTCTTACTCAGTGTCATGTGAGTTTTTCTGGGTAGAGGCTTAGAAATGTCTATTGTCTCAGTAACCAAAGAAACCATTTGCTTCAAACTCAGCTTGGTGAACTAATGAATCTGCAGAAGCATGAGTGACACCAGGATGTCACAGCAGCCTCCCCTGCATTAGGTAGGTCACTCCGGGCAGCTGCATCACAGACAAAACCTCACCCCCACCTTGGGCGATGGCTCACAAAAGCTGCATAACTAGGGCTGTGACTGCTGCCAACTTCCCACCCCGTATATGCTCCAGCACCTCCTAGCAACAAACTGTTCATAAACTCAGGCCTTAGAAAAGAAAACAACCAGTTAGCCAGGAAAGTCACTCTCTGTCCATGAGAAGGTGTTAACAGGCTCAGTCTTGTGAGGGACCTGTGGGCAATGATGTTCATGGATGCTCTAGATCATGTAACATCTAGAATAAATAGCAACACTGCACTTGGGCTCTCAACTGAGGTTGTAACAGTTGTCTTCGAGGCCCTCATCTGGGTGTCTATCACAGCATCCTGTCTCGGTTCTCTCACTTGAGGACCACACATCTTCATCTGTACTCTCACCTAGACATCTTCCCTGGGATCTCACTTGGATATCAAAGCATCCTCTTTTGGACTGTCGTCTGGGCATCACAACATCATCCCCCAGGCTCTCATGCACATGCCACAGCAGCCTCCTTTGGATCCTTGCCTGTGTGACACAGCATGGCCCCTTGGGGGTCTCCCCTGGGGCTTTTGTATCCTCACTGGTTTGTCCATTATCAGTCTTCTCTGCCCATCTACAGCCCATCTTCCTTTGAAGTTCTGAATACTCTCTGAAAACCCAGGTCATACTTTAGTGTGCTCCCTGGGGGATTGCTTTCACTGCCTCCTCCACCCTCACTTTCCTGGGTGATTTCATGCATCCTACTAGGCTGTGGGTGGAGAGATATCCACACTCGTTCTTTCCCACCCTACTCTTGCTTTGTTCCATCATGTTGTTAGGTTAATTTTCCTGACCCCTAAGCCCAATTTTTCTTGCCTAAGGGGGTTACTGCACGCCCTGATCACACGTACAGCAGTGCCTGCACACAACTGATAGCCAGTAAATATTGCATTGCACAAATATCCAGCAGAATCAGGCCTGGCCCAAGCTATCAGCTATCCCAGATCCTATGTAGCAAACTTGAGGGACATTCTACGTAAGCAAAACCTTTGAGTCTGAAACGGAGTCACAGCACTTGAGAGACCCGCCAGATATCTCCACTAATTAGATGTTAGTGATAGGCAATTAGTTTTCATTTGTCTGATTTTGGTCTTTTTATTTTTGACATATAATAATTGTGCATATTCATGGGATACAATGATATTTTGATTCATGTATGCATTTTATAATTATAAAATCAGGGCAATTACCATATCCATCGCCTTCAACTTTTATCATTTCTTGAGAGTGAGAGCATTTGAAGTCATGCCTTTCAGCTGTTCTGTGATACATTACACATTCTTACTAGCTTCATTACTCTAGTGTGCTATTGCCATAAGAACACCAGGATTCATTCCTCCCATGAGGCTATAGCATTGCACCCCTTGAAGGCAGTTACTTTTTACTGTACATTGATACATTTTAGTTTGAATGTGAAGAATTTTAAAGTTTCAAAGTCCAACCACTATTGAAGAAGTAGTCACGATCCATATGAAAGAGCTTTGTGAGTTCTCGCTTTGACCCTTGGCTCTGCTGCTGCTGGACCAATAAATCCACACATCTGCAGTACACCTGGACTGGTCCAACTGAGGTAACAAAGTAAGAAAGGGAGATGTGACAGATGACACAGTTCAGGTCAGATGGAGTGTTCACCTAGCACGCTCCAGGCCCCGGTTCTAGCCCCAGCATTTCAAAACCACAACTTAACAAATATAAGTTGTTATTCTCATGACTGCTGTTTCTATTCAGTTGGAGGTATTAGAATGCATTTTACCTTTGTTTAAGCAGAACAGCCAGTGGTGGTTTTCAGACTCTGCTTTTGGCAGGTTACACAATTGTTGGGCAGTTGTAACTTGGGCCAAACAATTTTTTTTTCCTGCAGTGACTCAGTTGCCCTAGTTCAAAGAGCTGGCAGATTTCTTCACATTCCTTTCAGCATCAAAGTTCTCTGAGCTGGGGGGACACTTCATCACTTACTTACCACATAGCTCTTTTTTCTACTTGTGCATGAGAAGGCTCATCTCCCAGCTCTTCTCTGGTAGCTTCTGGGCTTCTTGTCCCTTTGAAGGTAGTACCTGCGCTGATGGGGGCAGAGGACAGTATCGTTGGACATCTCTATGGAAAGGACAGTTGCCGCCTATACAGTTTACCATCCCAGGAGGAGCTGCCTACTCCCTTTCCACTACAGGCCCTATGGCTGCCTTCTCCCTTTCCACTACAGGCTGCTGTGGTATTTAAAAAATTGGGTACCGTAATGCAGAACATTTGTATCATGGGTAAATTCAGCTGTTCGTTTTGAAAGTCAGCATTCCAGCCTGTTGAGGTGCTCTTACTGCAATTTGGTGTCTCACTCTGATGTCATAATTCTCTCCCTCCAAACCCTGTCACTTGGCTAGGCCTGAACTCTGTGTCCGGGTAGACCACACCTGCTGACTCCCAGGTGGTACTGCCTGCCAACCCCTCTCCATTGCCACCATCTTCCCAGGGCACATGAAAGACAGTGGTAAGATCATATTGAAATAAAGACCCTCATCTGCTTAGCAATCTTCTACTATGCCAATCTTGTAACCTTATTAAAAGAGAAAATGAGATGAATTTGGCCTGGCACTGGCTTCCTGAAGTACTCAGAACCTTCTGTCCTGATAATCCCGCTCAGATCTGGCCTGTGATTGACAAGTGGTTTATTGGTGTGCAGCTTTTATGCCTTTCTCTTCTCATCTCTACTGTTCTCTATTACGCATTAAAATTAATACCTAAAAATCCACTGTGTACACAACACAGTCCAAATCGAATGGTGATGAGAGGCTGGTGATGAAGGCCCACCCCAGCCCACCCCTGGGGACACTGGAGTTCCCACTTAGACATTCCCGAGAGTTCTGTTTTCTTGTGTTCTTTTGTAAACGAAGACTTTTTTTTTTTAAAGCATTCCTAATTAATTTTATGTCATGGTAAAATATTAAAAAACTGATTCTACCAGCCACTTCTGAAGATATATTCAGCAACATTTCCACCAACCCTCTCCAGAGCACAGAAACCCTCTAATTGTCAAACACTATCTCCCCTATGTCTCACTCCTCACTGCTTCCATACCCCTCTCTGTCTGTAGGAAGTTGGTGGCTTGAGGCAACTCTAGTAGTTTGACCATATACTATTTGTCCCTTTATGGCTGGCTTATTTCACTTAACATTCATTGGCCTTGGAAATGTTCCCCAGTTGTCATGTGTTATAAACTCCACCCCCTGTGCAATGCTATTGGCAGGTGGAGCCAATCTCCCCAGGAGCTGATGGGCTACTGGCATTATCGCAGGGGTGGATTGATTACCATCAGAGTGGGTTTGTCACAAAAGCGACTTTGCCCTCCCCCTGCTTGTACTGTCTATTGCCCTCCTGCCCTTACACATTTGTCAATGGGATAACATAGCCAGCATCCTTAATCACAGGCCAATGCAGTGCTCTTGGACCTCCCACCAAACTATAGGGGTTAAACCTCCATTCTTTGTAAATTACCTAGTCTCAGGGTTTTTGTTATGGCAACAGAAACTGGACTGAATTAGTCCTCAAGGTTCATCTATGTGTAACGTGTCAGATTTTCTTTCTTGTTTAAGGCCTCATTATACTCTTTGTATTTGTTTACCAGTTTGCTTATGCACTCAACTACTGATGGATGCTTTTGGGTTGTTTCTACCTCTCAGCTATTGTGAATAGTGATTCAGGGAATATAAGGGTACAGGCATTTGAGGCCATGTTTTCGGTAATGCTGATCATGTGCCTAAGTGTAAATGCTGCATCAGGTAGTAACCACTCATTTTAAAACTTAAAACTGATCATATCTTGGTCTTGACTTACATTTAATTAGGTGTAGCAACTAAACATTGCTAGTTGGTTTTAGTTCTGTCATTTCTTTGCCTTTATCTTGATGGGCTATAATGTGTAAATCTTACTATTACCCAATTACAAATGCACAGCTTGAAGGTGTTAGTGAATTATATGGTTTTGTGGTCACTTACGTAGTTTAATCCCTTAAGTGGACCTTGGATCCTTGAGGAAGAGTCCTTATGCCTAGCCCTAGTCTCAGCCCTGGACCTCACACTTCTCTGGTTGCATCTTAAAAAGCTGAGCTTTGGTATTTGTTAAAACAGGATATGTCATGTGCAATCACAGGCTGGGTAGGAGCATCTGGGACCTCAGCCAGTGGGCATCTCTGCAGCCTCATTCCAGATACCCTGTGGCTCTAACACATAACCTCCTGCTCTCCAGGGGAGTTGAGTTGACCCTCTGAAATGCCTCTTCCATGTGCACCCCCTCCCAAATATTGTACCCATGCTTAGTCATCCATAACAGAGCTGGACTCCCTGCCCATGATTGCTTTTTTTCTTTGGCCTTTCAATCTATTGCCTCTGTGATTTCAGAAGGGTGAAGGGGGATAGAGGGCTAAGTAATCACCTATTATCAGAATTTCCTAAGATCCTCATTATACTGGAAACCACTTCAACAGGACCAGAAGGTACGTGCTTTAGAGTCATGAATCAATGTGAAGGATTATTAATGTTGGAATGTCTGTTTCTCTGTGTAAGTTGCAGCAACTTGTCTGCCAGGCTCACATACACTTGGGCCATGCCCAGAGAGGGGCCGCTTTGTCACCAAGATGTCATAATTCCCGGTGGCTCCAAGTACATTAAGTACTCAGACATCACATTTGCTCTTGAAGAATCCAATCTTATCCTTAAGACATCAGATAAAGAAGAGGTTGTCATTAGGATCAGACAATAACTTTGCCAGTCTGCCCTCTAGTTTCTACAGAAAAGAGTTGGAACAAGGGACTGGAGATGCATGTTCACCCCTCTTCCCCTCTCAGCAGCCTGAAGTGCTTATGGAAGTAAACTGTGCTATCTTAGTGCAATAGAGTATTATTCAGCCGTAAAGAGAAAGGGCTCCTGACATGGGACGCCATGGCTGAGTCTCGAGGACATTGGACTGAGTGAAAAAAGCAGATCACAAAGGATGGCTGTTGTGCGATGCTACTTCTGTGAGGAGTTGAGAGCACTCAGAGTCTCTCCCATGCTAGGGATAGAGACAGAAAGGAGAGTCCAGGCTGAGGAGAGGGAAAATGGGGATTCCAGGCTCTGATGGGTAGTTCCAAACCCATGCTCACCTTAAAGGTCCATGTTACAAAAAGACTGGAATGTAGAAATGGGGGTGGTGGCTGGCTGGAGAAGTAGGAGTGGGAAGATAAGAGAAGGTGAGGGTAGCTTGTAGTCAGACAGCACTATGTACATGCATGAAATCGCCAAAGAAAAATTTCATAAATTAAAATATTTATTTTTGAACCGGCTCATATTTCCTTACAGCAATGATACAGACATTTTTTTTTTGGAAGGTATTATAAGCAGTTTCATCTGGCTGGAAAAGTTTCATGACAGAAGATTTAAATGAGCTTGGCCTTTAGAAAATGAAGGGAGGTAAAGGATAGTCAGAAAAATTATCTGTGACAACATGCTGATCAAAGTGACACACAGCATGGTGACACAGTTATAGAGCATTGAGACAGGCTTGTCCAACACCTGGGGAAATGGGTAAAATAGATTTTTTGCTGTCATTCTATTGTTGATGTCACAGTTACTGTCTTGAGACTAACCCATCTGCAGGAAATAAATGCTTCATAGCAAGGCACGCTAGAGAGTTGTAACTTGACAAGTTGCCCATTAAATGGATGCCAGCAGGAGATTCAAAACAGGTATGAAGCTGGGTAGCAGACTTTCTTGTCAGTTTACAGTTTGTAGAAGATCGGCCTGCAGGTGACCTTCACCAGCAGCACTTCCTAATTGGTAAAGTAGTAAGAGTGACCAGAATGTCATTTTCTTTTATAGTGGTGAGCTAGAGTCGATGGTTTCTCAGTTGGAAGTGGGATCTATAGAGGCATAGAGGCGTTCCCATCTCTTTGTAACTGCTAAATTTCTGAAATGTTCCAGTGGGCTGACCCTGGCCAAACTATTGCTTAAGAATAATGTCTGGCATGTGTGTTGTTTCATATTTTAAAACTGAAGTGTTGAGTCTGAAATGATTGTCCTCAGGTATTTCAGGTATTTATGTATTGACATAGAAGATAAAAATAGATCCTTCTCCTCTCTGATTTTTTTTTTTTGTTTTTTTGTTTGTTTTTCAAGACAAGGCTTCTCTGTGTAGTTCTGGCTATCCTGGAACTCTGAAGACCAGGCTGGCCTCAAATTCACAGAGATCCACTTGAGTCTCTGCCTCCCCAGTCCTAGGATTAAAGGCATGCACCACGTATGCCCAATTCCCCTCTCATCTTTTAAGAAGGTGTCATCATAGCTTGCATAGCAGCATAGCTTTTTGTAACAAAAAGAACTGACCTACCAAGTAAAGTCATGGCTGAATTGTGAATTGTGTTTACAGAAGAGTCCTGTGCATAAGTTGGATTCCCCATGCAGTGCATGAGTGGTGACCTGGGTCTACAGGCCAAGGCCCTGTGCCAGCTCTGGCTTTACTCCCTCCTGGATTTAGGTTGCCTGTAAGACACTTAGCTTTACTGAATGCTTGTATGGTTGGGGGCAGTTTAGAGGTCAGCACTCTTCAGCTGTTGAAATAGTCCACACACAGTCCACTGTCAAGCTTCTAGTATGATTCAAAGATAGCATGTGCTCATGGTGATGCTGAAAGGGATTTCATAGCTGGCAGAACTAGGCCAGTTCCCATCAGCTCCTAGGGGAGAGAGTCCATCCCAAGCAAGATGATAGTCATGTTGTCCCCCCACCATGTCGCACTAGAAATTTTGTGGCACTTCACACGACTACAGCCTGTGTCCACATTCCTATCCTCTCCCACGCCATCTCACTCTCTTATGAGAGAGACTTAGGAAAAGACTGGGTTCACCAGGGGGACTGGGTCTGGAAGACTTAGAAAAGTGCTTTGGTGGGCTATGGTGGCATTTAGAGTTCCTTGGTGGATCTATTGAATATATTGGAACAGAATCAGCACATATCCCTTGCAGCCATCTAGGGGAAAGGCACCAATTGTAGTCACCTAACTCTGCACATGAGACAGTGCAAGAATAGAAGAAGGAAGGAGTCAACACTTGTCAGCTCTGAACAAGCTGTTTCCAGCTATGTTTTCTTCCCCTGGGGAAGAGTAACCTGAGAGAAATATCATGGAACCTATGAAAAAAAAAAAAAAAAAAAAACCAAAAAACCAAACCAAAGCAAACCATGACTGCATTAAAAAAAAAAGGATGTTTTCTTGAAAAGTCAATGATGTCCTCCTCTGAACAAAAGTATGATGTTCATACAAAAAGAATTGCATTAAATAGTATGACACCCATTGTGGAGAAGTTTGTTTTGCTGTGTTTGTATTAAAGTGCGTTCATAGCTATGGTTGTTTGACACGGTGCTGGGAGATGCTGGACAGGGAAGGAGTCATAGGAGCAGGAGTATCACTGCTGGATAGTATCAGAAGCTTCAAAGTGCGTGGAAGAGTTAGAAGGATTGGATTGGGGCTTGGGTTTGCTTAGAATGGCTCCCTTTCTGTGGGATCTAAGGTTCTGCCATGGCTAATGTAGGTGTTGACTTGCTAAGGGACGCCCTGATGGCTGGTAAGACTATGTGTGGAAGTATCTGTGATGGCATTTCCTGGGAGAGTGAGCATCTGAATTGGTAGGCTGAGTAAAGACCTACCCCAATCATTATGACAACATCACCTAGGTATGCTGAGGGCTTGGGGAAAAAGGGCGAGTTCCTTTCTCGGCAAAGAGAAAGCCTCTGTTCAAAGAAAATTGATTACCCCACAGGACTTGCTCCTGCTTCCTGCTCCTGAACCAACTGCTCTTTACTGAACCTAGTTCTTTTGAGTCTGGACACTTCTCTTTATGGGATCTTCTGTGATTGGTCTGCAGTGTTTGTAACTTCTGCCATGTTGTCTGTCATTTGGTGTCTTAATCATTTGGCTCACATTGAGCTGTCCCAAGTTCTTTTGAGGTTTTTGCCTATGGTGCTCTTTCCCACAAAGGCTGTGGAGAGTGGTATCACATTTTCACATGTGTCCCCCATCCCTTTACATCACCTAGGGCTGCACTCAGAATTACCTTGGGGAATTTAGCTGCCAACTGACTTGGAGACTTCGTACAGGTTTGGTTTTGATTAGAGGCAAACAATGGTCATGGAGTCATCCCTCCATCTAGCCATCACTGTTGCTAGCATCCTTCTTCTTTGAAGCTTTTCGTTGGCCATTGCTCCCACATGTAGGTAATTGTGAACATCTCTCCAAGTACCCTAGTGGGATATCAGGTAACATTATTCTGGACAAAATTAAAACAATTATCATGGTGTTGGGCCAAGATTTGCTTTTGTCTTGCTAGAAGTGTTCAGTGAAAGCAACATCCTCAAACCAAGGCTCAGGGTTTATGGGGAAAGAAAGAATGAAACACTAGGTAGAAAAGGGTTACAGGTTACATGCTTTTTATTTATTTATTTTTTTCATGGACAGAATGACAAGCCATTGACCTGTTGTTTTCGGGGGGGGGGGTTGTTTGTTTTTTTTATAATCTACCATGGCCATTGTTATATGCATTCATGTCTAGATGTCCCCCAACTTAAAATGAGGTTATGTCTTACCTATTATCATTTACTGAAATGACTTCCCAGTGGGTGAATCGGCAAGAGCAACCTGAGGTATACTAGTAAGAAAAAGTCCTGGCCACTGAAATGTTCTCAAGTCCATAATAGGAACAGACACAGTGGCAGCTATACCAATTTTTAAATTCTGTGGAACACATCAGGGTAGAGCTTGGTGGCTTTGCCTAGCACACACTTATGGGGACACTGAGCATGGAAAATTAGTGTGGGCATGGATGGGTGTTTCTTGTGTCTAGGCCCTTCATAAGCTGCTAGGCCTACAACCAAGGGCCTCCTCAGATGACTGATAGGTGATCAGCTGGAAGTTGGGGTGCAACGGGGATTGTTGGTCATGTAGTCTTATTCTGCAGGCTTAGTTCTGATTCCTTCCCATGCTAGAGATACAATTTTATGTTGGGGAGTTCATGTGTGCAGGATTTTGCATCATCTTTGATACTGCTCTTGGCCAAAGCAAGTCCTACAGTCAAGCCCTGTTTCACAGGTAGAAAAAGGTTAGATTCCCCCCCCCCCCCGGGGACAGACTGGCAAGCCGTTGGCCTAATTTTTTTTATTTGTTTGTTTTTTTTATAATCTACCATAGCCATTGTTATATGCATTCATGTATGGATGTTTCTTGACTTACAATGAGGTTATGTCCACAAACCCTCAGAAGTTGAAAAGGCATTTAATATTCCAGTGATCTCAATGAGAAATTATAAGATCAGCCATCTTCAAGTTGAACCATTAAGCAAGCACCTCTGTATAATGTTGTAGCTATCTCCTCCTATATGACATACAGCCCTTAAACTTAACCACCTAAAACAAATGCTTGCTTCTTCACAGTTTCTGTGGGTCAGGAAAGATAAAATACAGAATGATGGGCTTAATAATGGCATTTTCATGCATCTACATCTTTGCAATTTTCTCAAACTTACCCTCTCCACAGGTCAGGGATCTTGGCCCAGCTTCCCCCAGCTTCCCTGAGTGTTTCTATAACATTTTTAGCTGCCATTGGGGAATATATGCTTATAAGCTTACTCCACGATAACTCTGGTACTCCCTGGCTGTACTGGGTGACTTGTGACTATCAGAAGCCATTGGAAGTATCTCAGAGACTGCCTGCCACATCCCACCTCTCTATTAAATGCACTCTCATTATCCTCCATATTCAATCTAGGAAATTGAGATACTGACAGCAAGTGTTGGAGCCGGGCTTGATCCCATGCTGAAGGACAGTGACACCACACTGGCAATGGAAGGCATCATATGGGAAAGATTGATACAATTGACCACACATCCATTAGTGTGCTGTATGTGTCAAACACCATCAACAGAATTGGCAACTCAGGACACATGCTATCTACCTGCCAATCCATCCTTATTATACTAAAAGCAGTCATAAATCAATAAGGAAACATTAACATCAAGTGGAAAGGGTCCAGATAGTCTCCAGTCAGCAAGATGCTGAAGAAATGGGAAAGGCAAGCAAATGGAAACACCGATGATCACAAGTGATCATAGTAAGGCACATTAAAATGGTCTTTGGCAAGGGCAGGGCGTTGAAGGGTCCACAAACTGGTAAGGAAACTGAAATATCCGCTCTCAGTATGAATGTTCTTGCTGAAGAACAAACACATTTCCAGACAACTGGGGGGAAAGGTTGGTGAGTGTAACCTTCTGAGGAGTAAATATTCATGCCCTTTGCTCCCATCACCTGCTAAGGGTTTACATGAAATCAGAGACCACAAGATATCCCGCTTTATTTATCTTAGTTGAAAACTGCACACAACTTGAAATACCACAGTAGCAGGGTAATTATAAGACGCTATTCCAAGATGTTACAGCCACGAAAACTGTTTTCAAAGAATATTCAGTTGGCTAGGCAAATCATCACATTATTTTAGATGCACATATCATAATTCCTCCTAATTGTGATTAATATAGACATATGTGAAAAATGGATTGGAGGGGCTCTGGAGATAGCTCAGTAGAAACAATGCTCGCGGAATAACTGTTAGGGTCAGAGTTCAGAGCCCCAGAACCCCTTAAAAGCCAGTACATGTTGCAGCCACCTGTGATGCTGGCACTTGGAAGATGGACACAGGGGATCCCCAGGATGAGCCAGCTAGTTAGACTAGTCAGAGAAGGCAAGCTCTGGGTCCAGCAGTGGACTTTGCCTCAATAAAGTGAAAAGCAATGGAAGGTGACAAACATCAACTGCCCCACATCCCATGTTCCATCATACACATACTTGTGCCCACATAGGAGAGCAAGTATATGTACATGTGTGTTCACCATATACAAACACATGCCAGAAAAAGCTTGGATTGGAACATGGCAAAATGCTGTTTATTTAGTGTATTCTTTTTTTGTGTGTTTTTGTGTGGAAACACCAGCTATACACAGCCTAGTGGGCATGGCTGTGCCCTGCATTGATGCTTGCCATGGGACAAATGTGGCTGGTTCCTCAAGGGCCCATGAGATGCGTGGGGTTTGTTGACCCTGGAGAAGAGTCAGCTCTGCAGTCAGGATTTATTGCACTTCTCTATCGGGGCCAGAGGCCTGCGCCTTGCATTTCAGTTAAAGAAATGGATGTTTTTAATCTCTCAAAGAGAAGGGAGGTTCACAGTGACCTGTGGACCCCAGCCCCTCTGCCACCTTTAGGAAGTGGTTGTGGAATTGTTCCACCCAGGCTGAAAGCCCAGGGCCACACTGTCCACTGCAGCAGTGTGCTGGGGAATGCTGGATGTGGTGGTAGTGGGCATAGACAAGGTGTTTCTAGTGCTCCCTGTGGTCAGTTACCTCCAGGTGAGTTGGGAAGGGCAGGGAGCCAGGAGACACACTTCACAGTGGCAGATTCTGCAGCTCTGCTCCTTTTCTTCTCAGTGTCCCTGACCCCTCACCCCACATGCCACAGCTGCCTAACTCCTCCCTCCTGGCACCTCTGTGCTTACAGCTCCTTTCCCTTTGACCACTCCTGCTCTGGGGTTTTGCTTTGAGTGTTATGTAGAGACATCAGCTATAGACCTTCAAATATGAGGAATGCAATCTGTGTTTTAAAGATGAAATTGCTCCCAGTAGTGACAGAAGTCATATAAAACAAATGCAAATACTAACAAAAGGAGACTTTGACATGTGGGCAGATCTACACTCTGGAAAGAACTTCCCTCCCTTCTTCCCTCCCTCCCTCCCTCCCGCCTCTCCTCCCTCCTTCTCTCCACCCCCTTCCCCCGCCCCCCATTTCCCATGCTTTTTGTATATGCTAGGGCATAAAGTGTGCAGGGCATCAGTGGGGTACAGTGTCATTTCTTTACTGATTAGCAGAGTCAAGCACATGGGACCTGCAGATGACCCATGTCCCACCACCATCTTCTCCTTGCTAGGCACATGCAAGTATGTAAGCCCATTCCTTTCAAGGTAGTGGGTGTGCCCTTCAAACTCAGAGGCATGGATTCAGTACTTGGGCACAGCTACTCCACTCTTAAAAACATAGCTGGTTTGAGATTCCCAGTGTCTACTCCCCCACTGCCTGCTCCAGTATGAAAGACAGGAGGGTCCAGGACTGAAGAACAGGTAGCTATGAGCTGGTCATCTGTGCCTCTTTCTTGTGGGTTGTTTCTCTGGTTCTGGCTTGGAATAATTAACTAAGTGATTAATTAATTTAGGGTTGCTTTGAAAAGCAAATCAGTTAGACAAGTGAGGAAACATCACAGGCACAGAAAAGCCAGCATTTCAATTTCAGAACTTGTTTTTCTAGAAGAGTGTGAAAAATGTTATTTGTAATTGTTTTTAAAGCACCTCCCCAAGCCAGCCTTGTAGGACTGGGTGAGGGTGGTGGACCCTTGAGGGAGCCTTTAGGATGCAAGTAGTTGGGGACTTTGCTCTGTACATGGGATGGTGTCTTCAATGGGTAATGGCCTGATGCCTAGCTGTCCTTAAATCTCTGTCACACAGGAGCATCCTCAATTGCCAGTCATGCATGGTATCTGCCTCCTTCCCTGTCCCATTCACTTCCACAGAGTCAGTGTCTGTGGTGGGGTCCTCCGTGAGCTCGCTCTCTCTCTCTCTCTCTCTCTCTCTCTCTCTCTCTCTCTCTCTCTCTCTCTCTCTCTCTCTCGTGTGTGTGTGAGTGTGAGTGTGTGTGTGTGTGTGAGTGTGTGTGGTGTGTGTGAGTGTGTGTGGTGTGTGCGTGCGTGTGTGTGTGTGTGTGTGTGTGTGTGTGAGTGTGTGTGTGTGAGTGTGTGTGTGTGTGAGTGTGTGTGTGAGTGTGTGTGTGTGTGAGTGTGTGTGTGAGTGTGTGTGTGTGTGAGTGTGTGTGTGTGAGTGTGTGTGTGTGTGTGTGTGTGTGTGTGTGTGTGCATGCATGCTCAGCAGCACAGCTCAGGCAACCCCCTCCTGGCCAGTCCTGCAGACTCTTGGGAGAGAGAGGAAGTGAGCCCCTAAGGACAGAGGATAAAGCTTGGTGATGGAGCTTTTGGGGGAGCAAATGAACCCACAGCATCTGCCCTGGACCAGAGAAAGCTCAGTTCTCTAGCTGGGGTCTGGGAGGCACTCCCCCTCCACCAAGGTTCAGTGGGAGCCTTGGGGTACATTTGGTATGATGCTTTCAGTTTATCTTACTTGGAGCAAACAGCACTCCTTAATGCAAATGAGTGCAGTTACCACCATAAGGTAAAAGAATACAGATTACCAGCCTCCCTGTTATTGGATGTCATAACTGATCTTATGAAGGGGTGGAGGCAATACATATTCAGTAGAATTATACCTTCAAGTGTGAGCTCTTCATGGCTAGAGACATGTGTCTTTTGTGATGGGGACTTGAGACTGTGATGGCAACTCAAAGTGAACATAAGAGAATTCATTGGGCATGGTGCTGTGTGGCTGAGCTAGAATGTGTAGTGAGAGGTATTCAATACAGTAACCCCCCATACTATTATGGCCTTTATATGCTAGGTAACTGCTCTACTATTGTGTGTGTGTGTGTGTGTGTGTGTGTGTGTGTGTGTGTGTGTGTGTGTGTGTGTGTGAACAATAGAACGTATACTTACATATATGCAGATTCATGTATACATATTGCATATACGCATGCATACATGGATTGCATTTAGAATATTTTCAATTTGTGGTGGGGTTATTGGAACAGAGTGCTATTGTGTCCCTGTGCCATTCATAATCTTTTTTAAAAATGTTTCCCTAATTAAAACCACACAGTGCTATGGGATGTCTATTGAGGATGGTAAAAAGTCAGTGAAGTCCTAGGCTGCCATGTTGGCCTGGCGATGAGGTTGGAGTGTAACTCCTGCCACAGCACTGGGTGTTACCCACCTTTACTTGCTTGTGGTTCTTCTAGACTGCATAGCATTGGGGTATGCTGTTGCTTTAGTAATTAATCTTGCTGAGATTGTGTCCCACCAAAGGAATAAAGGGTAACTGCTCACACTGGTCTCTCTGATGGTTTATGTCTGTGGTCACCTGTCAGGCTCCTTCTTCTTGTCCCTTATCCAGATAATGACAAGGTCTCCATCATTTTGAGGGATGCCCAGCCCTGAACTGAAGGTTCAGGAGGTTCTGAGCTGAACCTCCAGAGCACTGTGGACTGCACGATGGTTAAATGTATCTCTTCATTTGTCCTGTCTTGAGCTGGCTTTGGGAACTTCCTTCTCTCCTGTACTCGGCTTTCTCTTATCTCTTCACTGTGACCCTCTTAAAATAGAGCTCTGTTTTACTTATTCCTCTTTGATCTATCTGTTCTTATTAGGCAGGTCTCTTAAATATAGCTTATAATGAAATGCTTGAGACAATTAATGTATAAAGAGAAAAGACTTGTTTGGCCTCAGTGTTTGCAGCTCATGATTATTTGAGCTCATTGTATGGGCCTCTGTATGGGTAGTGCGTCCTAACTGGTGTACATCATGGAGCAAGTCGCTATTTCATCAGTCAGAGGTCTCTCCTTCCCATTGAGAGCATATCTGCAATGACCCGAGGACCTCCCAGAAGGTCTCAGTTCATCAAGGCTCTACTAACTCCAAAACGCACCACCCTGGGGGCCTGCCTTCAACACAAGAACCTTTGGGGACATTGTGCAATCAAACCAAAGCCAAGCCTGCTGATTATGTCTGCCTCACTGGGCTTGCTCTGCAGCGACTGTAACACTTTCTCTTCTTCCTTTTGGGTGATTCCATGCATCAGAAGTGTTTCTTTGGAGAAGTTTCTCCACCCCAGGCTGCGGACCTCTGGGTCTTCAGAACATCACAGACTACTGTGCTCAGAGCTGAGTGTTCCTAGACTTCCTGCAAGATCCAGGTTTTACTTTTGTCTTTCATACTTTCAAAGTTGTCTACAGATTAATTTTTCTCAAAGCAATTTCAAAGAAGTTAAGACACCACGAAAACAGGATGGGAAAGAGCTTGATTAAATTGCTTCACCTGGTTGAGCAGTCTCATCTGAATCTCTGCTGATGTAATGGGATGTTTATCATTTGGAGGAGGGCTCAAAGGCTTGCGTATGAACTATTTTATTATTCATTTGGAAAAATGAGTCTCTGCATTATTCATTCATCTGATTCTTTCTTGGAACAAAGCCTATGGCCCGTGGCTGGTTTCTTTGAGTAACAGGAAGCATCACACTTAACATTTCATAGGTCAGTGTCAGCATCTCATGCCAGGACCCCACAGGGAACAGTCTGTGTGCATTTAGCATTTGGTACAGGGTGATCCCGACCTGGGCTCACTCCACACAGCAGAGCCCAGAGCTGCCTTACCTGTCTAGCATGCTCTCCCTGAATTCCACATTGTGAAGACGTGGAGACCAGAACTGAGGGAAGCCAGGGCTCTGTAGGTTCTGCCAAGATCCCGGAAATCTTTGCTTCAAATTCACAAAGCCCCACTGTTCCTGAGGGGTTGGGGCCTTAAGGACTCTCTTTCCCTTTTGTGTTTTTACAAAGGGCCTCCAGAGGGTTGTTTAAGAAGCACAGCTGGTACCTTTAATTAGCAAGTCGAACCATCTTATTAGAGTTACTAAATAAAACGCAGTTGCTCTTCTGTAGTTGGCAGGTGTTGGGACCAGGACCTCTTGAGGATACCCAAATATGTAGCCGCTCAAGTCCCTTTCTCTGGGAAGTTTTCATCTATCTCATACTGTGACTTAGGCTAGGCACTTTAGACAGAAAGTTATTTCTCATATATTTGCATATGGGGAAGTTCAAGATCAAGGTCCTGTAGGACCAGAGTCTGATGAGGACCTCCTTCTTCATGGGCAGTGCCTTCTTGGTGTGATGGAAGAGGCAAGTTAGCTCTTAGCTCTGCCTTATAAGGATACAGCTCAAAGCAATTTTGTCCTCTTACTTTCCACATTGAATGCTCCACCTGTGATCACTGACACATGTTTGGGATGATTCTCCACGTATACACTTCTGCAGACACTGACAGGATGCCATACAACGCAGCCTGGCTCAGCCTGCTGCCCGAAGGCATCCCCAAATTGCACAGCTTGAAGGCATGGCCCAGTTGCAGTTCTCACATGAAACCTGTGTTTCTGACCTGCCAGCTATAAGTTAGGGTCAACACCTTTCACTATCAAATTTTTATTGATTTGTCAGCATAGTTTCAGACCTCAGGGAAACACTCTACTACTTTTAACTGTTTACTATGAAGGACATGTAAATGTAGCTATCAAGCAGAGGTACAGAAGGGACAAGAGCTTCTCTCAAGACAGGGCATGTGAGAAGGGTATGGTGCTGCCATGCCCTTTGAGGGTGTGCCATCCTGCAGGAACCTCTGTTTGTTTTCAAACTCTAAATCTCACCCGTTTTGGAATTATTAGTTAAAAGATAGGCTGTTGGTCAACTCAACATCAAACTTCTCTTGAAGTCAGGAGTTGATGGGAGATGTTATTCTGTAAATATGCTTCTCTTATCGGTTTAATGAATAAAGCACTGTTGGCCAATAGGAAAGCAAGATAGGTGGGATGAGGAGACAAGGAGAATTCAGGGAGGGGTAGGAGGAGATTCCACATGGAGGACAGAGAGAGTAGAACTTCGGGCCCTCTCTCTGGTAAGATAAGACCACATGGAAATACTTAGAATAATAGAATTGGGTTAAAATTTAAGCCAGAGCTAGCCAATAAGAAATGCTAGTAACAGGCTAACAGCTTTATATCTAATACAATGTCTCTGAGTGTTATTTGGGGCTGGTGTGGCTGGGACCAGGCCGACAGGAAAACCTACTCCTAACAAGGAGTAGTTGGTCCTAAAGCTTCATCCTTTTAATGACAAGGTGTTTGGCTCTCTTCCCCATGTGAGGACACACCCAGAAGGCCTGGCTATATCTACTCACTAGCCTACAGAGACCTCCATACTCTGCATTAATCCTGTTTAGGACGGCTCTGTCATTTAAATATTAGGGGGTGGAGCCTCTAATCACCTCCTAGAGATCTACCTTCTAATATTTAAACTCATGAACATGAAAAGTGGGTAGGCACACAAACAGCCTTTGGGCATCTTGGGACTCTTCCAAATATGTTTTGTGAAGCAGATGTCAGTTTTGATCTAAGACTTTGTATTTTCTCTCAGTCCAATTAATTCACGTTTTAATCTCATTGTCATCTACAGCTTCTTCCTCCTCTGAAGTCCTGCTGTCTGGTTCAGAAGTCAGTGGTTGATTGGCAATGCCTCCCTTATCTCTCAGCCATCCTCACGTGTTGGTTTTCTTGGTAGAACACATGCTGATCATCTAGTTACCCAGCCCCAACTTTGCCCAAGACATTGGCTACAGCTGTGGTGCCCTGCTTCGTCTGGGCTGGGTCTCTGCTGATGGGACAGCCTATAGTTAGTTTGTCCTTTTTCTTGATTATTTCACAGCTTACTAATACTCCAGCAGGGTCATTGTTCATAGACATCTGATGTTTGAGAGTGCCCATGATGTTTTTGAAGGCAGTACAGAAAGTCTTGGGTTTTAAAGGAGCTGGTCAGACCACGTATTTCCTTAGCTTCCTGATGCATGCAGGATCCTTCAATAGCCATTAGTTGTGAATTTAAAGTGTGGGGGTGGGAGACTGGAATGTAGCTATAACTGTAGGTTGACCATACAAGTGGTGACAAATAGGAAGGCCAAAGTTTAGAGCCCTCTGCTCCACTGCAAATACCTTTTGATTAGACTCACCTGAAACTTGAGATGCTGCCAGGGCAGGGTCACAGATCACTGTCTGGTCCTCCGCTTCTAGGACCAGAAGGCTTGTATGTCTCTTGGAGACTCTGTCTTCATGAATGAGGACTGGCATATGAAGGGTTTGCTCACAGGCCCTGGTTTTGCCCATCGAAGAACAAGGCTGCTGTGCTGATGGCGCTGTGCTGGGACACACAGCTGCCTCCGGAGGTCCCTCCAAGGGGAGGCTTTGCCCCATGTGTTTGTCTTTAAAGAGTGTGCCATCCCCCCAGCCAGTAGGAGCATTGTTTTTCTGTCTTATCCGCTTTCTCATCCTTCCTTTGGTTGTGGAGGCCACAAGAGTTTGAGGCACTGTTACTCTTCAGCCTGGTGGGACTTGGGGTGAAGAAGTAGGGGTGACATTCAGAAATTTGGTTGAGCGCATCCCCTGAAGACGGAGTAGTGGTTGAATTTCAGGGTCCAGTTGATCAGAGACTTGGGAGAGAACAAAGGCTCCATTGTTGCCGGGAAGGGGCCTGTTGGAAAAGAATGATTGCTGTAACTTTTATAAGTGCAATGTTAACTCAAGGTTATTGCAGAGGATTTTATGATTAATACACACCATTCTATTATATGCAGAATAAAAATTGTTTTTGCCACACACCGGGGTTATGTGGAATGACATGCCTGTTCTCTGGGACCATTCAATCAAATGAGAAAAGTAAACTAGGTCACTACTGTAGCAATCATTTGTTTCTGCAGTGAGGAGGAAGCCAAGGCAGTGGTTCAAAATCACTGACAAAGAACTAGAATTTGTGGGATTCCTTTCATAGGAAGTTTGAAAACAAGCAAAGCTAACTTTCAGGGATAGAGATTAAAACAGTGGTTGCCATGGGGTTCGGGTCGATTGAAAGGTCATCTTGAGGCACTGGCTTTGAGGGTAAATTTTTACCACAGTAGCCATTTGTAACGTGGGAGAATGTGGGATATGGAATCTTGCTGTCTTTTCAGGGTCTGGACAGAGACATGGGAGTAAATGATGTTTTAGGGATGTTATAGCCCCAGAAACCAAGCTGTCTGCAAAGTGAAAATTCTTTTGAGATTTACCAACTTTAGGCATAGTAATGACACAAAGTAGCTATTTAAAAAAATAAGTTTCTGAGGTGGTGTTGGATAGAGGTAGAGGGCCTCCCTCCCTCCCTCTCTGTCTCTCTTTTGTGTGAGTGTGAGTGTGAGTGTGAGTGTGTGTGTGTGTGTGTGTCTGTGTCTGTGTCTGTGTCTGTGTGTCTGTGTGTGTGTGTGTGTGTCTGTGTGTGTCTATGCCTGCTTGGGTCACCCAGGTAACAATTACGGTATCAAGATCAAGTACAAGTAACCAGTGAATCATCCTCTCACAGCTCACTTGGTTGGCCCTGCTGCTGGCCTGTGCAGAGCCAGCGTTTGAGGGTGGAAGTGAATGGTGGAGAAAACTGCTTGTCCCATGTTGTCCAGGAAGTAAAGAGAGGAAAAGGAGGATCAAGGTTCTAGTAGCCATTTTCAAAGGCACACACACACAGTCTACTACTCCCAATGGTGACATGGCTTGGTGGCAATCAAGCCTTTGGGACTATTTCATGACATTGCTTGTGCCATTATGTCATTATCTCATGATGTTAATAGCACACTGCATAGTATTTATGGTTCAAGAAGCTGAATTGTGTCTTTGACTCACATTTGTGGTTATATTTTGATACTGGGTCTTTAGGAAGTTAAATAAAAATATGATGCTATGCCCTTATAAGTAGAGAAGATTATGACACAGGCAAGCAGAAAGAGAAAGAGTGAGTGAGTGTGTGTGTGTGTGTGTGTGTGTGAGAGAGAGAGAGAGAGAGAGAGAGAGAGAGAGAGAGAGAGAGAGAGAGAGAGAGAGAGAGAGAGAGAGAGAGAGAGAGAGAGAGAGAGAGAGAGAATAACAATCATGGAGCATCCATGTACAAGCCAAAGAAAGAGGACCAGGAGAAGCCAATTCTACTCAGATCTGCATCCAGGACTTCTACACTTGAAACTGTGCGAAAATAAATGTCTGTTACATAGTTCCCCAAGCCTGTGGTATTTTTTACAGCATCCTTTGCAGATATATACTTAAGTTCTGTTGACTCGCATTTGTCAGGGCCCCGAGCAACACAGTTTAGGAGAAACTGAGCTCATAAATGAAGAAAGACATCTCAGGGCTCCATGACAGAAGATGCCATGGCTAACACTTTCTACTACTTTACTTTCTTATGGAGTTTCTTTTGGGGAAGTGTGAATATCTTACCCAGTCAGGACATTTTTCTCCTAGCCTGAAATTTGAAAGGACATAGTTCTGGGGCTCTTGTGGCTCATTATTAGAAGTGTGAAGTCAACATTCATGTATGTTTCTGCTCTCAAATTTTCTATTGGTCTTTGTACTTTTTCTTGATTAAATTATTCTTTGACAGTTCTGGCTGTCACTGGCTTTTAACTAAGACTATCTGTGTGGTTACATGTTTGCAACTATCCATTGGAGATTAGTGGGTGCACCAGTACATATACAAGTGAAAGAAATGACTGTTCATCCCTCAGACACCATCAGTTCCCAGTAGTCCATCATGGGAGACATAGGGACCATGAGCCCTTCCCTAACCTATGATTAGCTATCAACATGCCCAGTCTTATGCAGGTCAAGTGCAGACAAGTACAGCTCCTGTGAGATCATGTTTATAATGGCTATGCCATACCCTGAACGGCATTTCACAGCCTTCGACCTGTCTTCTGGCTCTTATATTCTTGTCTTGATATCTTGATTAGGGCTGAACTCTCAACTATCATTTATTTTAAGTATCTCAAGGGCCATGATTGTCTGTATTCATTGTTGTTTGCTGCAAAGAGAAGCTTCTCTGATTAAGGGTGAGAGTAGTGTTTGTCTCTGGGTTTAATCATAAATATTTAGAATGCAATTTGGTACCATGTCAAAATAGCTACATAAGAGTAGTGAGTTCACCCATGTGACCTCCTGAACCATAGTATTTTGACAGGACTCACAGTACCAGGTATGTGTTCTCTCCTGTAAAGCAGGCCTCTCAGCAAGTCGGAGTGTAGCATAACACATATGCTACAATATGTCTGGCATATTGATATTGTAGTTTTTAGAGTTTACCACTGATGACTTTTCTATTCCAGCAACCTTGCTAGAGACTAGCTTCTGGAATAGTGAAAGCCAGCTAACAGGGAGGAGGATTCCAGCCCAGTTCCAGCTTGCTTTCTATGTAGATGTAGCTTGCAACCAAAGTGCATGTCGTGTCCAGCAGTAGAGTCGTATCATCTAGTTATGGCGAGCTTCAAAAGGAAGGAAAGTCTGTATTGTTTCAGAGCCTCTGGGTCTTTCCTGACAAACAGTTCTTACAGATACTACAAACCTAGGTCTAAAGAATGACTTGTAGGAGCAGTTCTCTGTTCTTAATTTTTACCAACAGTTAGCCTTACATTTGAGAGCTATTGATGTGGTATTCTGCACAGTAGATATAGGGCAAAACCTAGCAACATTGTACTGTCCTGGCACTGTGTCATGACCATGAGCATGGTGACCAGGGGCAGACTGCCCATGCACATACTACAAAGTTTTCATCTCAGTGTTAATGAGATCTAAAAGCTCTCTGTGTGTAGTGAGATATCCACCCTGCCAGCACCTCTTGAACTGACCACGCCCAAACAGGGGTAGATGTGATGGGGGAAGGCTCTTTGGGTGTGGTCAGTGTAACAGGTCCGGGCAGGGTGGATATCTCACTACATCTGTTGTCTCATAGCTACCAAAGAACAGAAAATGAAAAGTCAAAGTTCTAGGTATATTATTTTCTGGATTTTAGGGCTCATTTCCAGATATTTTACTTCCTTAACTAATTTCAAGGCTATTCTTTTTCTGTTCTTTTAAATAAATTGGACTTTCAGTGTACAAAATTAGTCCAGTCCTAGTATTCTTATGTAAACACACTCTCTGGCCATGCATATGTCTTATGAAGTTAGTCGTTACTTTATCTGTGAGTGTTTTGTGTGTGTACATTGTGTATGAGAGTAAAGGTGTGTACATGCCACACTTAGAGGACAACCTTGGGGATTGTTTCTCACCTCAAGGTCTCCTGCTCTTTGTTGCTGATCTAGGAATGCTGGTCTGAGATCTTCTGAGAACTCTCCTGACTTGGCCTATTTCACCTAGGAGTGCTGGCATGATTGACACAAGTTCCCTACCATACTCAGACTTATGTGGGATCTGTGGATACAAACATGATTTATCCTCTCAGCCATCTCCCTAGCCCCTAATTATCCTCTCAAATAACTTAAGGCAGACTTTTAAGACCCACCACTACAACTAATGAAGGGTCCTTACTATATCCCATATTTGACCACCTGGTTTCCCTCATCTCATTTCCATACTCCAATACTTAGCCAATATTATTTTTCTTCAGTGTAGTTTGGTTGTATCTCTATATCCTTAAAAGTATTATTTTGGTTATTTTTAAACCCAGAATCCCAGTACTCTAAAAGCTGAAGCTACCGACCAAGACTCTGTGTTTAAAAACAAGCAAATAAGCATAATCTCCTATATTTAATCTTTGAGACTTTTCCAGACTAGAGTTCCTCACTGTTTTGCAAATTGCTGTCCATCATTCTTTTGACTATGCTGTGAATATATTTGGGTGGTTTTTTTTTTTTTTTTTTTTTTTTGTCTTTTGTTCTCTGTTTTCAAGACAGGGTTTCTCTATGTAGCTCTGGTTGTCCCAGAACTTCCTCTGTGTACTAGACTGGCCTTAAATTCAGAGATCTGCCTGACTCTGACTCTCAAATACTAGTATTACAGGTGTGTTCTACTACTCCCTAGTTATATTTCAGTTTTTGATCTGATATCTCTTGCCTGGACATCTAGGTCATTTTCCACATTGTTGCATTTGTGAACAGGAAGTTAAGAACATTCTCTCACTAGTCTCTAGTCATAGGTGTCCAATGCTTTTTCTGTTACATGCCCAGGAGTCAAGTTCTGGGGTGGGACTGTGGATATATGATACCAGGAGATGATGCTCCAGTTGGAGCGCATTCCCTTCAATTGATCCCTCCTTCCAATCTTGTCTCTGTACATCCTTCTCTCATGGATTCATAGTCTCTAGTCCCAGGTACCATCAGACTTCTAATGTTTTCCCCAGTGAGATGAATATTAAAGGGTTTAGGTTTATATTCTCTGACATGAATGATGGTCAGCATCTGTTCATATGTCTGTTGGCCACAGGAATTGGTGGACATGGAAGGGTCTCAGTTAGTCTTGCTATGTCCTTAGCACTTTCTTCTCATGGTTACCATATCACTTTACAGCTGTATTAGAGCCCTTTCATGATGCACACTCCACTGACAGGATCTCTTGGGCACTCTGTCTGTGTCATGTGAGGGAAGCAGATGACAGTTTTGATGAGTCCTGTCCTTTGCCTTCCTGTTGCCACCACTTGTGTGGCTTTAATGGTAGTCCAGGACCTCATGTTCATTTATGTGTGGATTCGGGGATTTTAAAATCAACCAACTCCCTCCATTTTTGAAAGACTGACGGTGGAGTTTTCATTCACTGTAGAACCAGCTGATGTATTGAACACAGAGGTGGAATGTCCTTTAAGTACTCTGAGATTTGTGTAGGTCCAAATGCAGAGGTTCTGTGCACCCTTCATCTGTCTCCTGCATGGGTTAGCATCTCACATAACCATGGCATGTCCGTCAAAACTACAACAGACAACCAACCCAGACTAGGCTTCAGTTGGATTTTGCTAATGACTTTTAGTATACTGTTTCCTTTGATCATTATGATTGTCTCCATAATTCTTGACAGCTCCTAAGTTTCTCATAACCTTGGCACTTTAAGGAATACTGGCTCCACATTTTGTAGAATGCCCCCTTTGGGTTATCTAATGTTTCCTCATGATTGGACTATGGTTGTGGACTGCAGAGAATAGTATCATAGAGGTAAGACAGTCTTCTCTCTCTCTCATATGGAGACATCACTGATGATACTGTTCTTCTCATCTGGGCATGGTGGTGCCCACCCATCCTGTCTTTGCATCCTTCCTTATCCTTCCTGTGCTCATTACAAGTGCTCTTGGCTAATACTCTATGGGAAGAGGAGTAAGTGCTGCTTCCTAGAGGATGGGACATCACACAGTTAAGGAAGGCATGTTAGTGATTCATGCCTACTCTGGTGAGGTACTTGGTGAAATGCAAATGCTCTTCCTGGCAATTCAAGCATCAATTTTAGCTCCATTGAGTGTAGACCTTGGATCAGCAGTTATCACATGGTGGCTGTTCTGACAGTAGTATTGTGCCTCCCTCCCTGCCTGCCTCCCTCCCTGCCTGCCTGCCTGCCTCTTCCTCCTCCCTCTCTATCTCTTTTCTTCTTTTTTCATTCTTCTATTTTGTGTGTGAAAGGCAGTCCCTATGTATCCCAGGCTGATTTTGAGGTCATGGCCCTCCTCCTTCTCTTGGGTGCTAGGAATCTAGGCGTGTACCCCCAGATCTGGCCTCTCTTCCTTCTTTATACTGTTTATACTTCTTTATACTGTTTATACTTTATACTTCCTTCTTTATAATTCTTTATACAGTACATATATATATATATATACACTGAATATATATACTTCTTATATATTGTTTTGAAATCTTCCTAAAGGATGATTTGTTCCACCTCCCCTATTCATTTGTTTATAATTTGCATGTCACATGGGCTCACAAATGTTAATTTTATTTTCTAGGTCATAATTAAATACTAAGGTTGTTTATTTTATTGTTCATATTGCTTGACCTCTGACCACTTGGTTCTTGATTCAACATATGTTCTCTTTTATTGTTTAAACATCTACTTTTTCTTAACAATTCCTCATTTTTCTGCCATTGTAGGAGTTTCCAGCCTCATCTTAATGTTTCTATGTCCCAGCCTTATCATCAGCCACTCTCCATTTCTTTTTTTATCAGAAAATTCTTTTGGAAACTACTGGAGTATAATTGCTTCTAGGCTCTCTTAGGGGACCAAATGAGGAAACAAAATGTAATTGGGTCTAATTATTTGAAGCTATTATGTTCTGTAAAATATCAAAGATTCTGAACTAGTGAGTCTTGCATTGTTCCTGGGGGAGATTCAGAGCCAGATGCCCTTCTCTGGCCATATTTCTGTCAATTGATCAATATTAAGCCTTGTTTTATTTTATGTATGCTTCTATTTATGTGTGTATGTGTGTGAGAGAGAGAGAGAGAGAGACAGAGTCAGAGTCAGAGACACAGAGAGAGAGAGAGAGAGAAAGAGAGAGAGATTCATTAACATTGGTGTTATAGCCAACAGCACTAACATTTGTGCCTGAACTTGTTTACACAATATTTTTTCTGCTCTTAGGAACACCATACAACCCACCAACACTCTGCCCTGTGACTTCTTATGCATCAGATTCACCAACCATAAAACTCAACATTACAAAAAATGTGGCATTAAATAGGCTGTGAAATAGACATAGTATAAAAGATGCTGGGGGAAGGCAAGTGCCACTTCCTCTTAGCTCATCTGGAAACATATGAGTTGGTGACTCAGGTTATTTGCTGTCACATAAGTGTATCTGCAGATCTACAAATGGCCTTAACTATTGAATTTGGGCTACTAATAAAATTTAGCAAATAGTTAGATCAACAAGTATATAACTGGTAAATAATGAGGCTCATCTTGAAGATACACACATGTCTATATGTCTGTTTCTGGATGTCTCTGCCTAAAGCTATACACACACACTGACATTACCCACTTTAATCCAACACTATGGGACTCAATTTACCATCTTGCTTATTTATATGAACAGACGTTCCAAGAAACAAAGCCACATCTACTCCCGTGATTGTGGAGAGTGGATATTACAGGTCTGGAGCCAAATAGCTTGAACCACATGTAGCCATTTCAAGAGCCATTCATGTCCTACTTCTGTGTGTGGCTCAACATACATCCTATGATTATTAGGTAATTCTTTTGGAAACATGCTATCACCAGATGCCTAATTTCCATTAGTCCAAAGGTTGAGTATGTTGTCATATAGCATCCCCAGCCTACACCTTAGGCTTCTATGGTGTAGTAATACTGTACTTCACCATAGCATAACAGTTTGTCCCCACAGGTGCGTCTTTAAAATATCTTGTTCTGCTACTATATAAAGTTCACAAATCTGTTACCACATTGGAATATAGCATCTGGGGTAACCTGGATCTCTGTTCTCTGGCCATAGTCATTCACATTTGCTTAAGAATATGCTATTTCATATTCCTTTGGAGGTGAGAATTGTGCTTTTGCCTTGATTTTTGTTTTCTAAATTTTTTAATTTATTTATTTACTGATTGTTGATTTGTGTGTTTGATGTGTATGTGTGTGTGTGTGTGTGTGTGTGTGTGTGTGTGCGCGTGCACACGCGTACACATGCATGCATGTGCACACACAAAGTATGTGCCATGGCGTGCATGTATATGTCAGAGAACACCCTCAATTGTCAATCTTCATCCATCTGGCTTTTTCCAGACAGGGTGTTGCCAGTAGATAAGTTAGGCTCATTGGCCCACAGCCATCTGAGGATTCCTCCGTCTCTGCCCTTATGAGTACTTCAAATACTTTCATGTGGATTCTATAGATTTGAACTCATTACCTCACACTTCAGTGGCCCCCACTTTACCCACTGAGCCATCTCTCCATCTCCTTGCTCACAGTTTTAGTTCTAGTGATGGCAGTTCATTGAGGAGATTGAAGGGGTGCAGCCAGTTGTCCTGTGGGAGGTCTCACACTCTGAGTGGGGTCTAATCAGCTCCTCATGCTGCTGTTTGACCTGCCCTTCTGTCTCATGATGAGCTCTTCAATATTCCTTCCACTTTTCACTTTCTGGTTACACGGAATCTGTGATCTCTATTAGAGAGAGCAGCCATTCATTCCTGGAGGCCTGTGCTATGTGGAGGCTGTGTGGTCTCCCTCATCAGTTTGTGACATGCAGATCCAGGGCTGGAGCCCAGCATTTCTAACCAGTTCTGTCTTGTTGAGGGATTGAGCTGCCTACTGAACCTACCTCCAGGGTGGTACCTGACAGCTGTAACTTTTTTTTTCTTCTTGTAACTTGCTGACAGGGTGACTTTGGCTGTCCAAATTTGAGTTGAATTCCTTTGACTTGCAGGGTATATTTGTATTTAAGTCACAAACATACCAGTATGTGAGCCAAGGTCAAGTCTATGATGAAGCCTGACTGTTGTGGCCACTGAAGGGCTTTAGAATTGATGCTTGAGACTGGACGGGAGGGCAAGTTCCCTTCATTCTCAAGGACACCACTTGTCTCACTCAAGAGCCAAGGTCTTGATTGCAACTGTCTTGGGTGAAACATTCTGGGAATACGTGTCCTTGCTGTACTGCCAGTGAGATTTGTACTTACTTTGGAAATTCATGCACATTTTATCCAACCCACAGGCGCTAATGAAGAGCTAATGAACCATGGAGCTGGTTCAAATAAATGATTACAATTGACAAGAGAAGTGCAAACATGGCCCTGATGGAGGATAATCAAGAGTGAGTGGAAAGGGAAGATTTTATTAATTATCCAACTCAAAGCCTAGTTTCAGAATTGTGACAAGTTATAGAAGTTTGAGTGGGAACATGACAATGCACACTTACTAGGCCACATGATGTAGAAATAGTGTTTCAAAGGGGATCATTTGACATTTATGTATTCATTTTTGTTCTTACTGGTTATTAATTTCTTCTTTGAATCTAGATAAATGAGCTGATTTTATAATTGACATGTTTACCAATTTAATGTTTATATTTTTTAGTTAGTTGGAAACTGTTGCAATTACTATTATTTACATCCTGGCCTTTGACTGATGCACTGCATAGAGGACACCCCACAGTCCACTGCAAACTTCAGAAGTCATTATTTTGTGGAAGGAACCACAGATCACCAAACTGAGCTGATTCCATATCAGCCTGTAGCATGGCTGGCACACACTGGCCAGCCACAGAACAGCCAGAAACATCCTCTCTACTGGATGGCTACCAAAGGAGAATATAAAGTCTAAATGATAGTAAACAGTTCTTGACTAATTATATAATACATATTTTAAATAGGTACACCACCACTCCTCTGTATTACCCAGCCCCCATATTTAAAATCTGAATTAATAAAATTGACCTCTGCTAACAAAATGGCCACTTTTGTCTGCTTTATGTATTTGAGCACATGGGGATGTTTTAGGGAATGAAAATTCTCACACACTTTGAAAACTATTGAGCCAGAGACTGAAAAGGCAGTGTTTTGTTGTTGTTTGCTTGTTTTTTTTTTAAAGAATGTTCCTGTCATCTGAGGACCATGCATGTCCCCTCCTCAGAGGTGGATCTATTACAGTGTCCAGTGAGAATGGGTATTCATGTGGGAGGGGGGTAAGGGAGTAACATTTGCTGGATTTTAAGGTTCTTGGGACCTAAGACAAGAATTGCTTCAAGGATGCGTGATAAGGTAATAGAATTTGAGACCATTTGTTGAGAATGTTAAAAATACTTGTGGCAGGTGACCCAGGAAATTCATAGGCCCCAAAACTGTGCCACTGGCCTCGTGACCTTTTATAGGTCATTTATATAGCAGCCACTTTTTTCTAGGTTTGTATACCATGGGTTCTATTCCACGCATGCTTTGTTGCATGTACCCAGGTGCAGAAGGGTTTCCAGCCTATGGCTTCTTTTATATGCTAATCTTAGTGTCTTTCTCTCTACATTCCTGCCCTCCTAGCACAGAACCTTTGATCATAGCCAAGACCTGCATCTATGGGATATTACTGGCATAGGAAAGGGAATTTTAAAATGTTATAAACAAATCAAGCAGCTATACTTCTCTAGTTGAATGCTAGGCATTTTACAATATGACACCTGGCACTGTACAGAAAATGACAAATAGTGACATCTGAACCCTTGCTAGGAATTTTACTTGTTCTCATCCTGCGAGTGAAATAGCCAGCGAGGGTGATTCTGCTGACATCAGTCTTCACAGCCTGGATCCACTGGTTGTCTCAGCAGCAGCAGCAAAGGGTTTAATCTTCTGGCTGATAGGCATGCCCTGCTATCATGTTTAAGTAAATCAGGAAGGGCAACCAGGCCTGAGGGCTTCATGGGACGAGGGACTCCAGCAGCCAAATCCACAGGGCCATGCCGACCAGGATGAGCAGCTCTCCCAGGAGTGACTCCTTGTCTCAGCCCCAGTGAAGGTGCACCCTCCAGGTCCTGTTAACACAACACACATGTATTCCTTGGCAGGATTATCTCAAAAGGAGCTAAGGACACCTGCCCTTCCTGTTCTTCTGTCATAGTGATGGTTCAGAACTCAAGGAGAATTTCTAAACTTACATTATCAAGAGGCTTTGCAAGCCTCAAAAAAAAAAATACATTAGGGAACACAGATGTTGTTGTGGAACTTACCTTCTCAGCATGGCATGACCATTGCTATCTTGAAATCAGTGCAGTTATTAACTACATGATATCCTTACAAGATCCAGCCCATTCATGTTCTATTCACAAGTGGCACACGACTTCCCCCTTTTAATAATTGCTGGAGAGGGGACTCTTTAAGATAGCTGTCCAGGAGTCAACCCCTTACCTATGCCCCTGTAAGTAACCCCAATTAAACATATACGTTTACCCAGCAAGACTCAAACGATAATTTCTCTGATTTGTGTTTGGTATACTACCCGAGGTTAATAGACAGTTGTCCACATCTACCTGGGGAAAATAACACAAGGCTTGGCACCCAAACAGAACCAAAGATGATCCTGGGAGGAGAGCTTGCATCTTCCTGCTCTTATGATAAGACATGTGACTGAAGCTAAGCTGTGTTAGGGTGGAGCACTCATAAGCACAATCCTTCCCCTGGTCTCTGCCACCTGAGTGAGTGCTGGAATAAGATGCCATTTTTTTTTTTACTGTAGTAACTGTGTCATTGTCTTTGACAAGGGTACAAAGACATATAGCCGAGGCTGCTGCCTCTGAAGCTGGGGTACCCATGGAGGGAAATCTCAGGTTGACTTCCCCTGTGTGGTATGGAGTAGCATACCTCCTTAGTAGTTGGGTCCAGGTGTATTAGTATAGGATACCCATCCCCCCAAATAGCCTATAGAATAGATAAAATATTGCAGTCTCTAGAAGTAGCATTATGGGATAGAAGTGTAAGCTGGTTGTGGGCAATAGGATGTGTTACTGATGTTCAGCTTTCTGTCCAGAAAGAACCTGGCCACATAAGGGAGCAATTGCATAAAAAAAATATGTGGATGACGACACTCTTTCCATTAGTTTCTGAACTGGGAGAAAAAATGGATAGGAAGGATGGGATGAGAAGGATCGGCTGGCTTTCCATTCTGTACTGTTGTGAGTGGAGAAGTATAAGGGGAGGAGTATGAATTAGGTTTGTGATAAATGTCCCTTCCAAGGATTCTTAGGAAGAGCTGCACAGTAGAGGAAGAGAGCGAGGTTACTTTACAGAGGGCTCTTCTTAGGAAACCGATTACCAGGGAATACTCCTCCTCCCAGCTGCTTGAGTTTGGAAAGACTTCTTAACCAAGAACTGAAAGAGGGACACAAGTGTCATTTATGGTGAGTTGGAAGCAGAGAAACTGAGTAATATCGTTACTCATTGTTACAACAGCTCCATAATCCAAAGCAATATGAGAAGGACCAGTCCCTGATGGCTGACTCAGCTGAGCCATCGGGTGAGCTTGGTCATCACTGATGTACCAAGGAGTGTCAGCAACTGGAAGGTGACAGAAGGGTGACAGTTATTACTGAGGGCTGTGGGCATGTGAGAAATGGTGTTTAATGCCGAATTACTGGGCTGGCCATGACTGTGTTTTGCAGGAGAGTTAAGAGTTAATTTAGCAAGGACCCCCAATCTGTGGTGAGGCCTCTGCTGAGCCCAATGGTGGATAATGATCCCTATGAAGTAGGAGAGACTGTGGCAGCCTAAAGTTATTTACATAAGTGTTTAATTCAAGGTGAGATGACACTCGGGAGGGCTGAGAAGGGGAAAGCAGATGATGGAGCCTGCAGAATTCTGGATCACTCAAAAACAAATGTGGTAACATTTCTGACAAGTTGGTATTCCTAGTGAAAAAAAAAATGACAGCCAAATCCTGTGTTTATGAATCAGAGGCCTTAAAGAAACAAGTCAGTGTGGATGTAAACGATAAAACAGTACTTATGAGAAAGATTAAGCCCATTCCAGGAACAGTTACTCCATATCCCTGTGTATACTATGCACATTTCACCAAGTCTGAGCCCCTTTCAGCAGGCACTGTGGTCAATGGAGAGGCATTGGCCAGTGCTACTCCCAACCTGTCAGACCTTGGAAACTGCCAGCATGACATCCAGCTGTTCCTTCTTAGGTTCTAGTGAGGCTGGACAGTATGGGCCAGCCTCCGTGCCGCTCTACTCCAGTGTTACTCTTTTGAAGAAGTAATTAGCATGAGAGATAGAATCTTTTCCTGCTGCCTTTGGACCTTGCTAAATATTTTAGTATTCTTTATTATGAGATCAATTGGCCCTTGCTTGGAATGGATGATGTGTGAATTTGGAAACCTTTCACCACTTTGTAAACAGGTTCCAATGCATGATGCTAACTAACCTATACATGTCCTATAGCTCTGGAAAAGCATCTGATGTGCAAGACTTCAACAGGATAAGGACTGGGAAGCAGTCACCACAGGGCGTGGGGCAGCCCCAGCTGTGAATTCTTGGAGGTTTTTATGACTGAGTAAGGTGCAGCTCATGCTCAGAAGGTGACTGAGAAAATTCTGCAACAGTCTGTGACTGTAAACATTAAAACACCAGTTCAGGAGTTTAAATACAGGAGATGCCCTGCACGGTGGGAAAACATAATTACTCATTGAAATTCCATTACTAGGGCTTGCCTCCCTCCAAGCTGTTGGCTAGGGATGTCCCTGAATGTCCCCTGAACAATACAGCAATTGTCACTGCTGTTGATTGAATGCCAGAAGTCAATGGGGAAAACCTGTTGCTAAAAACACCCCACACTTTGGTAGCAAGATATGAAGTCACACTGGCATTGAACTGTGGCTAACTTTCAGAGTTCCTGGAGGCACTACATACATAGGTTCCTGGGAGAGGATTTTCACCAAGCCCTGCCCAGTTAAAGACCTGGTAGGCTTCACTACGTGCCAGGCAAGGTGCACCTGTGTTTGTGATATTGACACTACTATTGTAAGTGCAACCAGATGCTTTCTAATTGGATTTAAGGCTGTTCTATAAAAGGAACCCACATTTAGTAATGTAAGCCAAGGCAAGCTTGTGGCTGGGATAGACCACAGGTCGAGTAGAGAAGCTCCTGTTGCACTTTCATTAAATGGATGTGATGGCTCTACCAAGTTGCCCTCTAAACATTTATATTTAAATTTTGATGCTGGTAAGGGAAGTTTCTTTCTGAAGAGGGCAGTGGTTACTGGGGAGACTTAGAACCAGTCAGTGTGACTGTTGCTGTGGCTTGGTGGCTCTGTGCTCAGCCCTAAATGTGAGAAATCCAGCATACACCTGTACCATCCCTTCCAAGTGCCCAGGGTTATCACAGAAGAGGGAAGAAGATGGAGGAGGAGGAGGAGGAGAAAGAGGAGGGGGAGAAGGAGGAGGAGGAGAAGGAGGAGGACTAGGATGTAAGCTGCAAGAAGGGTAGAATGTTCTGGAACTCTGTCTTTGAGGCATGTCATGATCATTGCTGCCTAAAATCAGAGCATCTATGACAACCTCACAAGGTTCTCACAGGATTGGGCTCATGAACACTACTTCAGAGAAGGATGGGAGGGTTCATGAGACAGTGTATAAGACAAGACAGTGTGTGAGGCCTATCCCTTCCAGAATAGATGTAAGTGGTTAAGGGCTTCTGTGGTGAGGGCAGGAACCTTTTCAGCGGTGTATCTGTCAGAATCTACTATGGCTCCTGTAGGTAATCCTAGTTGAAATCATGAGTTCTTCAGGCTTGATGTGGGTGGAATCATTTCTTTGTTCCGGTGTTAGTGCCCTAACTTGGATGAATGGATCATTGTTCCCCCCAAGGGAACCCAGTGTGACCACTGATCCCTATTCTCATTTAATGGCTTGAAAACAAAAAATCCAGATGAAAACAGATGTCCTCCTCAAAAGGACAATAGGGAGGAATTTGGCTGACAGGAGAAAATGCCTCTTTGTCAAGTCTAACTGGCTATAAAGGAAGTGCCTTGGGGTGTGGTGGGGAAGAGGGAGGCCTGGCAAAGGACACAATGCAGGCTTCTGGGCAGCCTTGAGATAAACAATGGCTTTGGAAGGGAGCATAACTGCTGATTTGGGAGTCTTGCTCAGCTAGGGCTGTCAGTGAAATTCCCAGTACCCATGAACTCTGATAACAGTTACACTGGGTCTGTCCTGTGTCCTTATGGATTCTTTTACCAAAATACTACCCTGAGCTGTCCATTTGAACACAAAAATGCTTTTTCTAGTCTAAACCAGCAGATCTCAAATGTGAGACATGGCTGTACCAATGGCTGCCGTCTTGCCCTGCCCCAGTGAACTTAGCTGAAAAGCGCGAGATAAGCTCCAGGTAGAACTAATGCGGGTAGAAGTCATTTGCTCTCATTTGCCTTGGGTTGATTCCACCAGGGTGGTATTCTTTTCCCAGTGGCTTATTTGGCAGGATATGGTGGTGCCTTGTGCACAGCTGAATACTCACTAATGCTTATTAGGCAGTCATCTCAGGGATCTGGAATCTTAGGTATGATGCATTGTGTGATTGTAGATTGGTGTGGGACCGCGAATAGGTGAAGGGATGCCGACGAGAGGCAAGAATGTGGCTTTAATTATCCAACTCTCCTGAATCATAAATTGTCAGATATGAGGTGTGTTTGCAGAAGCCAAAGGCAATTTACATGGTAGACCTGTGCACCTGGGAAACATCTTTTTCAAAGAACACCAGGTCTGGGGCAGAGCAGTCTCTTTCAAAGCAGAAACAATGAATGAAATGTACTGGTATTTGCTTAGACTACTGAATTCTGCAATCAGGGAGGCCTGTCAGATGGCTTTGAAAGATTTCAGGGAACTCTTGAATTCCTCAAGATCAGGATGCGCTCAAGCAGCAAGTCAGTGGGAGCTGTAATAAATACAAGCTTTCCTTCAGTAGGGTTTTTGGTCATCTATTTCACATAACGTATAAAGGAAGATGTGGGCCACCTTGCCAAGGTGTGCAGCTCTGGATTAGCAAGTAAGCGAAGTTTCCTTTTCATGAAGAGCTGGGGGTGGCTCACTCTTGGGAAGGAAGGTGTTCAGAATGTAGTGCTAAAAAGTATCTGTGCCTTCTTCAAGATAGATGACTCCTTTAACATGGGGTCACTATCATGTCTTGAGGACTGAGGATGCTGTGGGCTTCTCCTGTGGAATTTCCATCCAAGTGCAGATGGGCTCTGTGGCAGGTTTGGAACATCTATCTGATAACTTTCTTCTAGAGTGAAATTTAAATAAAAGAGATTTTCTGGAAATGACTTTCTGTCAATCGCAAAAGAATAATTTTCAACCAGCTCTATTATGTAATGCAGAATAAAGTGTCATTCAATGGTTTGGCCTTCCTCTTGTGGATGTATGAGCTAACAGAAACATCCTTAGGATGAAAACATACAGAAATTGCCAGTTCAGTTTGCAATTGCAAAGGGGCAGAGGTAATTTTGACTATTCCTTTACTTAAGCATTGCTCTCACTGTTGGGTTTTATTTTTGTTTGTGCTGGAGCCTTAACTGTGCTCACCAGTCACTTTACCATTAGAGTGGAAAAAAAAACCCAAAGGAACAGAAAGGATTCTCTCTAGGCAGATGCACTCTTTATCACATAACACTTGGGATGAGGTCACATCCCCACAAATCCATCCTAATATGAAGATGTCACTAGTGGAAAATGGGCTTACTCCCCTGACCTCTAGAGCAGTATAGGTTTCAATAAATAGCCCTGGAGAGTGTTGGAGTTGTCTCCCCTGGTGAGCAGGTAACTCACTGAACCTGTGGTCCACCACTCCTGCCCATATCCTTAGAGAACATTATATTACCTAGCTTTGGTCCAAGAAAAGTTGAAAATCCATAAGCCAAAATATGGTCCCATACTATCATAAAGATGAAAAGCAAGTCTACCCATTTTGAGTCAGGGTGAGCTGGACTAGATTCTGGCTACTCACTACAAAGAAAGGAAAATGGTCTAAAGGTCCAGTTAGTTGGCCTTGGTTGTGTCCTTTCCATTAGGCTCAATCCACCCCTCCTATCCATGATGTTGGGGAAAACATACAGTCTCAACTCCAAGCTTGGACTTTGTGTCCAGTGTCCAGTGTACTGGTTCAGGTGGGCACCTTGGGTTCTGGCAAGGGAAAGGGGCATGATTGAGACATTGTTCTGGGAAAATGTGATGAGAAGGCAGTGACTAACCTCAGGTTCTCCCTAGAGACAGATGCCCAGGAGGAAGTCAGAAGTCAAGAATGGACCACAGTTAAGCTGGTCAGCTCTAGGCCAAAGGTCCCTTGTAACTGTCAGGGGAAGCCCCAGCTGACATCAGGAAGTGAGTATGTAAACAGAGGCTGGTCCTAAGACAGACACCCCCCCCCCCCCCCCCGCACGCCTCTGTAGATATGCTTTGTAGTGGTGTGTACAACCCACCATGGATGCTATCTGAACACCGACTCTCACAGTCCTTCATCAGCAATGATGTTTGCTAGAGCCAGTGTTCTGACATGGGTTGAAATGGCATGTGAGGGAGGTCAGATTGGAAACACCTCATATACCCAAGATTTGACATGGTACAGATTCAAAGAGGAGGGCATCAGGGCATCTCAGGCAAACTACTCAGGGATAGTGAATAACAAGAGATTAAGACAGTGAAAAGGCATCGATGGGTGTTAGAGGTGACCCTTCTCAGGCACCCCTTGTGGGAGGGGTGAGGAGATGCAGCACCAATGACTCAGGCACTGGGAGTCAGTGAGTAGCAGAGCATGCTGCAGATTCTTTATTAAGGCAGTCAGACCTACCTTTATACCCCCTCTCAAAGTCCCATTGGCTCAGGCAGCTGACTCTGCTGTGTTGTGCTTTCCTTATTGGTGTCTCTGGTGAGGTCTGTCTCAGTCAGCAGTCTCTGGGTATAGAGGCAGGCTTGGCTCAGGGAGGAAGTGCCTGCCCTGAATGCTCATGCAGGCTGGCCTGGGCATGTGGGCAGCGCAACTGAGGCTTGGGTAGGCTGGGCGGCAGTTTCTCCTGCCTATAGGGGGGCCTGGTGAGCAAGGGACTGAAATGTAAGAGAAAAACAAATGCAATGGTTCAGACCTGACATGTGCTTGAAGCAGAGAGGACCTAGGATGGTGAAGGAGGCCTAGGACCAGACGTAGCACTTATTTTAGTCCCGGAGAATTGAAGTTATATATAGGAATATACAGGCATTGCTCGGAGTGAGCAGAAGTCTTTTAAGTTACAATTAGAGCTGCTGCATTGAGGGTACATGTCACTAATTTTATTTTTAACGGCTTCGCTCTGCCTGTCCATTTGAAGGTAAGTGTGTTTTACAGCGATACCGCGTACTGCAGGCAGAGAGCCATTTTACAGCAACAAAGGACAGAATCTCAGGCAATTTGTCATGGTTTTTCTGACTATCAAAATAGCCTGTTCACACTGAAAGAAAATGCAAATGCATTCCAGGCTGCTATTATTACAGACGTTCTGATCAGAGTGGTCTTGTATTCATTTCATTAATTTGAAGAATTGAAAAGGAGGGCTCATACTCCTTGAAGGAGGGGCAATTGGATTGATTTCCTTACTTCTACCTCCCACTCCTTGCCTTTAAAAAACTTACCTAAATTTTTGTATGTGCAGAAATATGTTTACAAGATTTATTTTATTTTTCAATTTATTTATCATTCTTCTGCAAATGGTCTATATATCTCGTGCCTGTATACACCAAGGAGTATAAGATTCTAATCAAAGCAAGTTTACTACTACTTAGGTCTAAAAATTATTTGCACAGGAAATTTTTTTATGTGTTATATCTGTTTGGGTGTAGAGGGTCTCGCAAAATGAATTTTATTTTTTGATTTGTGGTTTTGTTTAAGGCATGTCTATAAAATGTCCCTAGAGCAAGCTGTTAAATTTTACTGTGAGGGCAGTGACTCCTAGTGCAGAGTGACACAGGTGGGCCCACTGTAAGTAGGTTCACAAACAGCCTGCACTATGTTTAATTCTTTATGTATCACACTAGAGCTGTACTATTGGGGGTTCAGCATGGAGGAGAACTTTCCATTATTAAGACAACTGACAATAGAGCCATAAGGCCAGGGTCCAAACCCCAGCTCCTGTGGTCTTTAAGGGTCCCTGATCTGTGCCTGGAGACCTCTGGTTTTTCATTTTCAGAACACTACATTATAATGGCTTATCCCCTGTCAGATCCTTATGAGAGACAAAGCACAGCTTGGCCCACAATAAGCAATGGCAATCCATAAATACAGTTTAGACTTTTGGAACAGTTGCCAATAGAAGCCAACTTCGGTAGACTTCTACAAAAAGGAGTTGCTGGCAAACACAGGGAGAATGGAGCTCAAAGAAGCAGGAAGGGCAACCCTGGGACCCTGTGCATTTCCATCAGGTACTTTATTGTCTTTCCTTCTCTTCTTTTGCCATATCCAAGATCCAGCATGTTCACTAGCATTTTGTGGGGAGGGGAGGATTTCCAGGGAAGTTAAAGATAAAGAGATGAGGCTTAGTGGTACAGGGATAATTGATCCCACTACCCTCTTCCAGCCTCTTTGCACACTCTCATTCTTTCTCCCTGTCTCTACTTTCTGTCATCCATCCATTCATCCATCTATCTGCCCATCTACCTACCCAGCCACACATGCATCTGTACTCATCATAAGGATGCTGTGTTCTAGGTTTTAATAGCATCTGGAGACAGAGATGTAGGCAATACAGCCCAGGTTTCTTCCTAGTGAGTATTCATTTGGGGTTAGGAGTGACACACAACAAATAAATGAACCATTAATATCAAGACAAGCACTGGAAAGTAAATAAACTACAATACCATAGGATGCATTGGGCTTGGCATTGGACTGTGTTTCAGTGAAAGCCTCTTGGTGCAGATGACATTCGGACTGACATTGAAGGTGTGAGCAGGTCTAGGCATGGGAGAAGCTTCCTGTCCATAGTGAAAGCAATCAAGTCTCTAGCTTATGCTCACTCTGAAAGGAACACTTTGAGCTTTTTCCTATGTTCTGTATTGTTGAGGTCATTGCTTTCTTTTTTAGTATTATTATTTGAGAATTTTACACAATGTATTCTGGTAATATTTACCTACACATCTTTACCCACTCAACTTTGTGTCTTCCCCAACCCTACACATGTCAAGTCCAACCAGTGCTACCTCTGTGTTCTTGGATGTGAAGCCTTCCACTGGAGCATGGTCAACTTACTAGAGACCACACCCGTACAGAAAACTGACTCGCCCTCTCCCAGAAGACATCAATTGCCAGTAGCTCCCTAGCTAGGGGTGGACCTTCATGCCCGAACCCCCACTTCATGTTGTGTTTTGGTCTGGCTTGAGCTTGTATGGAGCGTGTATATGCTGTCACAATCACTATGAGTTCATTTGTTCAGCTGCCCTGTTATGTCCAAAGGACACTGTTTCCTCGTCTATCAGTTCATTGCTTCTGGCTTGTACACTCTTTCCAGTTTCTCTTCCAAAGTGATGTGAGATAGATGTCCTATTTAGGGCTGAGCATCTTACAGTCTCTTATCTCTACATCTTAGTGACAATTTTGTTTTCTTGGTTTTGGACATCATTATTCAGCTTGTGCAATATCAAGAAAAACTACCTTGGCCTTGGATGCCACACTCACCTGGGTCTCCTTACTAACTCCTGTGCAGAAGCTGTCCCTGGGTAGAGTAGCCAGCTCAAGTCCTTGTTCCTTCTTCCACTTTGGGCATTTCTGTAGATTTTGCCTTAGAATTAAGTTCCTCTTAGATAAGGATGCATGATGGTTGGGGCAGTAACATAGGCTTATGGGTGTTGGGGAAGAAAGGCTGGCCATCTGTGTTGCACGGTGGGATTAAGGTGGCCTATAGTAGGCCTAAGCTTGGAGCTATGCTCACATAGCTGGGGGCAGTATGGACGGGATATCACTTCATCTTGCTGGTGTTTCATCACTAATGACTCACTTCTCTAAGAACCTTGTGACAGGCAGCTTCAACCCATCACTACAGGTTTTAACCACAAAGTGATTTGTCCTTTCTTACCTGACTCTGCTGGAATTAGGCTAGAAGGTTGGAAGGAATTCAACACCATATAATATCAGCTGAGAGTATGCATGTCTATATACCCAGTATGTAAGAGGCTGAGTCAGGAGGATGGCTGCATGTTCCAGACAAGTCTAGGCTACTGTGTAAGATCATGACCACCCCCTCCCAGTCCCAATTCCAATATAGGATATTCAGATTAAAAACCTACCTAGTGTACCTAGTGGGTGTTCCTCCTTGGCTGCAGAAGGCTGGTAATGCTCTGACTATGTGCAAAGAGGGCTGGATGTGCCAGCTGAGGCAACTTCAGTGCGAACACATGGGACCGGCTGCCCAGCAGACCTCAGGCACAGCTCTTCCTGGAGTATCTCCTGTGTAGTGAATGTTGCAGTTTGGGTGTCTGATGACCAGTGACTGGATTTTACATATTGTATTTGGCAAGCATTAAGGATGACTGATAGCTACATTTTTAAAAAATTTCATGCTTCCTAAATGTGGTGCTGTTTCACGATATTTTCATTATCCCCAGTTTTCCATCTGCCCACGGATGACAGCAAGGAAGCCCCGAATCATGAAGCCTGTCAATTCTGGGAGCATTTCAATAGAAATAGTGATGCATTTGAAATGCAGGCTTGTACTGCAAAGACGTTTTTCCTTTCCCCTAAAAATGCATGTAAGCAATTCGGGAAGCTCACTTTTTTTTTTTACATAAAATAGTTTTAAGACGGAATGAAAAAGTAAATCTTAAAAAAGAAATATATTTTGGCTGTACAGAAGTCTAGTTATCCAAAAAGATTACTGCGAGAACTAGGCAGGGATTTATCAGGCTAACCAAGGGCTCCTTCTGTTTAATTGAAGAAAGTGGACCTCTCTTGAGTCTAAGGTAACAACAGCCCAGGTTTTTCTTTTACTCTTAATTTGTTCTACTCCTTCATAAACATAAACATACCTGTCTGTCTTTTTTTTTTAATTTGATTTTTCACTTCCAATTTATTTCTTGTATCAGGTGAGCCTATGCACAATCATTTCTTTTTAATTTTGTGTGTGTGCACTCTGTTTATGTTGTGATCAAATAGCTTCATGGTTGTTTGTGTTTTACTTCTAAGGTAAAGGCCAGTGGTGATGTCAAGTTCAGTTTTTCCTGCTTTGTAATCCATTTGGCCTTATTAACAGTACAGGTTTGGGGGACTGGAGATGAAGCACCGAGATGAGAGTGTTTGTAGCATGCACTAGCCCCTTGTTTCCATCCTAGCACAGTTGGGAAGGGAAGGAAAAGAGAGGGAAGCAAGGAGGGAATGTATGTAGATGTGTGCATGGGCAGAAGTCTGTGCTTTCACCCAGGGACCCCATGAATGCTGCCTTCCATGACAAAGAGACAGTGGAAGTATGGATAGGTAATGTCCCCTTGGTGGAGATAATGCCTGGATTATTAAGGCAGCCTGGTGTAGCCACCAGGGTCCAAAGAGCAGGAAGAACGAGACAGAGTCAGAGTCAGAGTCAGAGGAAGGTGAGTAGCACCCTGGGGCTGGAAAAGACAAGGAAACATGATGGGAGATGTTATTCTGTAAATATGTTTCTCATGCTGGTTAATAAAGCACTGTGGCTAATAGGAAACAAGATAGGTGGGGCTAGGAGACCAGGAGGAGGAAAGAGGAAATAGTTAGGAGGAGTCAGCATGTAGAGCGTGGAGGAAGCAAGATGCCGGCCCGCCACTTGGATAAGATGACCACGTGGAAATACTTAGATAAGTAGAAATGGGTTAATTATAAAGTCAGAGCTAGCCCATAAACAATAATAGTAACTGGACAACAGGATTGTATCTCTGAGTGTTATTGGGGCTCGCGTGTTGGCGGAACCAGGTGGCCATTGGGGAGGAACAAAGAGTGGGTCAGGTGGCAGGCGGGAAAAATCTGCTCGTAACAAAAACACATTCTCCTAGGAGCCTCCAGAAGGGGCAGAGCCCCATCAGCCCATGTGGGACTCCTGGCCCCTAGAAGGGACATAGTTCCACCAGCCCCACTGTGTTTCTTTGAAACAGTGGAGCAGGGGAAATAATTTGCTCTGATGTAGCTGCATGATAATAGTTAAGTCTGGAAATCTCTGAGAATGGGAAAATTAAGGACACATAAATTGATAATACATACTCAATGTTTATAAAATATATAGTCTGTATAATTATATAGCAGAAATTTATAATTTTCTTTAAACATAAATAAATGATATAAGCTCAAGAACCAAAAGGAAATCAGTCAAACAACAGTGCAGTCCACAGTTTCATTACTAGAAACCCAGTGTCTACAGGCCCCTTTGGTCTTCTCTCACCATTTGTGTTCAGTAGACATTAGACAAAGTCCTCATGTTTAATCTTGATTTAACAGTTGTTTTCTCCTTGTGCATGTGGAGTACTGCCTGTGGCTTTCAGCATCTCAGCAAAGAGTTGATAGTCAGTGTTGGTAGCACTTGTCAGTGTTTAGCACTTGTCATTGCCCAAGTCTGCTTCTGTTATAACAATAGCTAAAACCATATACAGAAAAGGGGGTGATTTGGAGTGAAAGCTCTAGAGCCTGGGGTGTGCATCATAAAGAGGTTGTGTGAGATAAAAGCCTTGTGTGCTTCACTTCATGGTAGGTGGGGAAGAAGAAAGAAACCATGGATGGATGGCCCAGCCTTTTAATAGTCTGTTCTTGAGGGGAGGAAATCTAGTCCTGTGTGAGAGAGAACTCACTCCTTCAAGGAAGGTCTTCATCTGTGAGTGCCCATCCCCAACTCTCACCGTGTCCCAATAGGCTCCACCTCCCTACATAGCATAATGGCTATCAGATTTCAACATAGAGGCAGATGTGGTGCAGGCCTGTAGTTCCTACACTTGTTAGATGAGAGAGGTGGGTTGTGAGATCCAGTCCGTAGTTAGACGATGCCTCAGAAAACAGAGCTTTCATCATGACTTTTCAGGTAGACAAACCATGACCCAACCATAGCAGTTGGGAAAACTGGAGAGCCGGTTTAGTGGATGAAGTGCTTGCCTTGGCAGCATAGGGCTAGAGCTCTGATTCCTCAGAACTCATGTAAAAACTTGCATGTGTACCTGTAACCCCACCACTGGGGATAAAGACAGGTGGATCCCTAAGGCTCACTGGCCAGCCAGCCTAGGCAAAATGACAAGTTCTAGGTTTAGTGAGAATCTGTCTCAAAAACTAAGGTGAAAAAGTAATTAAAGAATACATTCTGACATCAACCTCTGGCCTCTACATGCGTCTGCATGGACGAACACATCTACGTGTACCCACACACATGTGAACACATCTACATGTACCCCCACACATGTGAAGACCCTACATGTACCCACACACATGTGAATATCCTCCCCTGTCAGCAATTACATTCCATCTTCCAAGAGCCATTGGAGTGAATGTTGCATGGGTAAAGAGAGAAATAGAACAAGGCATAAAAAGACTGTGGTTCATGAGTTTGGTGTGGTTTGAGAGGAAGCCACACATCCAAAGAGACAAACCAGTGAAACATGATAGAGGCAGGAATGTGTTACTGTGAGAAGGGAAACCAAAATACCCAAACTGGATGAGTGTGCGAGAAGACCAGTGGGAGTCATGCTTCACACCGAGAGGAAAGAAGCAGGGGCTCATAAAGGCATGGCTAGGTGCTTCCGCTTTGGTTTTGGTATTCCAGAAAAGTCTCCAAGTTTTAGTAGATAAAAAGAACCCAAGATGAACATCAAGAGAAAAGGGAGGCTGCATGTAAAGCAAAGCAGATCAGGTTGATACAAGACTTTTGAAAGTTGTTTTTTCTGTTTGTTTATTATTTATTTAAGAATGTATTTATTTATTGTGTATGCTTGCTGCAGTGCAGCTGCGACTTGTTGGGGTCACATTTTTCCTTCCACCATGTGGGTCCTTAGGTTGGGGGTAAGCAACTTTAGCTGCTGAGTCAGTCACCTTGCCAGTTGGCCCTGATCCAGATTTGCAAGACCAAGAGCTAGAAGAAAAGTTCCCAGCATCTCCATGTTTTAGAGGCACTCAGTTGTTAAACAAGATTTCTGCAGGCCTCTAAGGTCCTTCGTATCAGTGTGCAAATGAAAGTCAACCCCAGCAAGACAATGAGTTCAGCCTCTGCATAACACTTCAGAAAGAAGAAATTACTTGAAGTGCATACACCAAATAGAAAAATTGGTCAATAAAGATAAATCAGGAAACGGGAGGCATTGTATAAATAATGCAGAAGTTAGCAGTGCAAGTGGTAGAATGTTAAGTGAAGTTTGAGTTCTGGATGCTAATGTGACTTCCTTGATGAAAACCAGGAGGCAGAGCATAGAGTCTAAGTCTGAGGTGAGCCATAGTGTGTACCTTTGATGCATGTGTAACGGACACCTAGTTTCAAAAGCAGATGCTCAAGGCCTTAGCCACTGAAGAATGAAGGCAACAACAACAACAGAAATAGCAAAAGTCAGGAAAAATTGGAGAAACAAAGGCAATATAATGCAAAAGTCTAAAGAATAATATGGCAGGGAAAAAAATCAGATGTGTCAAGTCATCACCATAAATACATGTTACTTAATGTACTCTGTAAAGGACAGTGTTTCTGGATTCATAAAAAATGTAAAATAAAATTGTTTATCTTAACAATAATTGGCCAAAACAGTGACTCTGGTCAAGGAAAGGAAACCACGGCTATCAATATGAGATCAATTAACATGCGTTACAAAGGTAGTCTAAATAGAGTGTATTAATCATGGATCCCCAGAGGATAGTAATGGATAGCATGACTACATAACAAAAGGGAATTTATTATAATGCTTACCCAAAGAGTCTGGGTAGGCTGTCTGCAGTGGCTGTCTGCACACTGGAGAGGCCGAGAACCTATAGCTTGGTGCCCTAACAGTCACGCTGTAGCAGTGAAGACAGGCAGACTGACTCCTAGAGAGCCACTGGTCTGTAGTCCACACTGGAAGGCCCAAGAAGCTGGGTTCTGATGTTAGCACAGGACTCAGACACATGGTGGATGAACCTGCCAGACATGAAGGCAAGCCAGCAGAAACAACAGCCCCTCCCTCGGGCTTCCTTAGGGTTGCCCCTCCAACCACACTCAGGGTAGGTACTTGCACTTCAGTTAATGTAATCAGGAAAATCCCTCACAGGCCTGCCCAGAGGTTAAGCTAGTCTAGATAATTCCTCACAGGTGTGCCCAGAATCACAAATGAGTCTAGATCCTGCCAAACTGACAGTGTTAACTTTAACTACCACACAAAACAAAGAGGATTTGGATCTAGAAGAAACAATGTCAGTCATTAGAGATGGTTGCAGAGAGGGATTTTAATAGTGGGAATCAAATGTGTCGAGTCAGGAGAATTAGAAAAATGTGGTTTGTTTGGTGAGGACCAGATTCTTAGAGGCAGGTTTGACAAACAGCCATTCCCATGTCTACCAATGACAGAAGAAGGGGAATTGGGTGTAACTTTGTGCATAGGACACCTTGGATAAAATCCCCAGTGGTCAATGAAAGGAAATGTGTCTAGGCTATGGGCTTGGTACATTGTGAACACTACCTATTGTTTTCTCTCTGCCTCATGGGTAACATGAAAACAAACACAGAATCCACCCCCCAAAGATCCAACCTGCTGCTGGATGAAAGTATTCAAAAACACAAGCAAACATTTCATCTTATTACCTGAATAAAGCAGTTGACTCTCTCTCTCTCTCTTTCTCTCTGTCTCTGTCTCTGTGTCTGTCTGTCTGTCTGTCTGTCTGTCTCTCTCTCTCTCTCTCTCTCTCTCTCTCTCTCTCTCTCTCGTGTGTGTGTGTGTGTGTATAGCATTTCCTTGGTATTGGTCATTGTCAGTCATGTAGAGATGATGTAAGGTCTGCTGGAGTCTGTGTGTAGGATGGGTTCTTCCTCAACTGTTTCATTTTATATAAGGGGCTTGAACATCTGGAGATTTGGGTTTGGGCCAGAGGTCCTATAACCAAAGCCTGGAGGAGACTGAGTGTCCTGGTTAACATTAACTGTCAGTTTGACAAAGCCTAGATCACCTGGAAAAAGAGATCCTCCATTGGCTCAGTGTGTGATTAATTGATGCAGGAGGTGTACAGTCCACAGCGGGTGGCACCATCCCTGGACAGGTGATCTTGGGCTGTAAAAGCCAAGGAGTAAGCCAGCAAGCAGCCTTCCACCATAGTTCTGCCCTGTTCTCTTCAGTGGTAGATATGACATACATGGAAACATAAGCCAAATAAGTCCTTTGATTGGCTATCCCAGCAGCAAAAAGGAGACACTACAGGATACGTCAAGAGTTAGCAGTGGGTTTCCTCTGCCCATTCCTCTGTTGGTGTTTTCTCATTGGGTGGGTAGTGATGGTGGCACCCTTTACCCTGTCTTGTTCATCCCACACTAAGTGGTTGAAGTGTATCTACAAAGGGTAAAAAGATGTCTATAGCCATGCAGCTGCATCTCTTTCCAATGGTAAAGAAAGTCTTGAGTTGACAGCAGTGGACACACATCTATGACTCTATCAATGTTGAGGCAGGCTGATTGCATGTTCAGGACTTAACTGTGCTACAAAGAGAGTTCAAGCCTAGCCTGGGAAACTTAGACATAGAGAAAGTCTGTGAAAATAATCTAGTGGCAGTGCACTTGACCAGCATATGCAAAGCCCTGGGTCTAATTCCAAGTACCCCATGCTCTATAAGGGAAAAATCTCCAGACAGACTATAACGTATTTTTAAGTGGAGAACTGGCAGCCTTATATTTATAAAAAATAAAATCAAATGAACTCTCTGTATAGAGTAAATTCTGGCTACAAATACACTTAAATATTCGCATTGATTTTTCTGCACCAGCCTTGTGAGTGAGTTTTATTTTCTTCTCTGTAATTTTTCATATTATCTAATTTTAGCAACACAAGTATGTATTACTTATATAGTCAGTAAAGGGTGTTTTCATTTTGAAGGTAAAAATGAGCAGCTCTCTCTCCCTGAGTTTCCACTATAATTTTCCTCCCCAGTATTTTCTGAAGTGTGTTGCTGAAGTGCCTGTTTAGGAGAGATGTTAAGTGTGTATTTTGAATAAAAAGAAAAGCTTTTGGGCCCCCCATGGGGAGTAGAGAAGTCCTGTGTTCTCCAGGCTGAGCCATTCCTTTCCTGGCATGTGTATTAGGACTTGTTAGTGGCTCCAACACTGATTTTTTTCCTAGTGGATATGGACTGCATCATATTTTCAAGTTTCATTGGCTATGGGACATTTGGTATATATGTTTCCAGAGAAGCACATACTATGTACAGAACATTTTCAGACACATCAGCTTAGCATCCGTGGTTCTCAACCTTCCTGAGGCTTCGACCCTTTGATACAGTTCCTCATGCAGTGGTGACTCCCAACCATAACATCATTTTCATTGTATATTTTGCTACAGCTATGAATCATCCTGCAGATATCTGACACGTGGCCTCCAAAGATTCTTCTCTGGAGTCAGTCCCATTCTGCCCCACTTAGTCCTAGCAGACTTATATGATCAAATGCACATCTGGTTCCCTTGGCTGTCAAGTCACTTTCTGTCTTGGCCTACACATATGACAGTATCTTTCTCCAACAGCAACAACAATGCACAAACATTAGTTACTGAGGAGGTGGCTTATCAGCTAAAGTGCCTATGATACAAACATGAGGACCTGGGCTCAGATCCCTAATGCCCCCCAAAAAAAGCTGGGTATGCTTCTGCATGTCTGTAATCCTATTGTAGAGGGGGCAGAAACAGGCATGTACCCTGGCCTGGCAGTCTAAACAAGTAGTGAGGTTCTGGGCCAGTAAAAAAAAGCCTTTCTTAAAAGATAAGGTAAAGACAAATTGAGGAATATTGGCTTATGACTGCTACATGCATCATATACATGTGTACAGGTATTTGCATGCACACACACATACATATCACATACATATACTCCCCACATACATAACACATACATGTGCACAGGTACCTGCATTCACATGCATACATACCACCTACATATACCCATATACACATTTTGTTATGGAACTTGGAGGACACAGCCTGTGTCCCAAGTCAGATCTGGCCACCCATCTTTAACAAAACAAAACAGCCAAATTAAAGGTGGAAAGCCAACGTGGCCACATGGGGGAAGTGGGACAAGGAGAGCTGAGGAATTGCCCACATCTGTGTTCCAGGTCCTGAAATGAGATTGACAGGTAAACAGAAGGCTAAGGATGTGTGCATCTAAGCAGGTCCAGTCAAATGTGGTTCCAGCCAGCATTGACCCATCGCTGTCTGGGCTTCAGTCTTATCCTGTATGGTGTTTGACAAGTTGTTAGAACTATGTGAAGTCTATTTGCAGTAGACAAGTTCCCATCCAGCTGGTGCCTTCTCCCAGCATGCGATTCCTGGGGGAAATTGAGAGGCATAGGTGTCTCTTTAGAATATCTAAATTTATGCCAGGTAATCCACGCACGCACGCACACACACACACACACACACACACACACACACACACACACACACACAATTTTGTAGGGGAAGATGGTAAGAGGCATAGGGTTTACTTTGAACAGCCAAGAGCCAGTGACTTCCACCGTTAGAGGGTTTTCTTTTGCCTGACAGCTACCTGGCGTCTTTCACAGTTCTTTGGCCTAACACATTTCATTTCTATCACCGTGGTAAATACATTGACACAACACGACATAGGCGAGGAAAGAATTTATTTGGCTTACAATTCTAAGATATAGTTCATCATTTTGGGGAAGTCAAGGCAAGAACTCAAGCGTCTCGTAACATTGTATCCACAGTCAAGGGCAAGGAGACATTAATACTCCCGAGTTTGTGTTGGCTACTTTCTCCTCTCTCAGGCTGTTCAGGACTCCCTGCCTAAGGAGTGTTGGTGCCCACACTGGGCTGGGCCTTCCAGCCTCAGTTAACAAGGCAATGCTCACAGGCGTGTCTACAGGCCAACCCGATCTAGATAATTCCCCAATAAGACTCTCTGGCCCATGCGTCTAGCTGTGTCGAGTTGCCAGTTGACTAACCAGAACAGCACACAAGCTTGCTGATGCTTGGTGTTCCTGACATCTCCAGAGCGAGTTGCCCTGTTGTTTCTGTTCTTCTCAGTTCTCTACTAAGATTTAAAGACTGTTTGTTCAGTCTCAGAAGCCCCTCTAGGACTCTGGTGGAGTCATGTAAGTCTCCGGAGCAGCAGGTATTAGGTGTGCTGTATGTCTTCTCAGGTGAGAGGCAACTTGCTCAGCCATCCAGTTGCTGTGTCCTCACTTAGGGGGATTTTCCAGGATTCTGCCTGTGCTGTGTTCAGCAGCCAGCTGGATGCTGGCTTCCCTCCAACTCTGAGAGTACTTTACTCATGAAATGACCATTGGAGAAGCCAGCTGATCTTAATCCTTTTGGTGTCTGGGGATGTAGAAACATCAGCTTCCTGTTTCCCTATGGTGCCATGAAAAATAGGAAGATTTAGGGATACTGGCATAATTGAAGAGAATACATTTTCTTTGAATATATGTATGTATGTATGTATGTATGTATGTATGTATGTATGTATGTAGTATGTATGTATGTATGTGTATATATGCATATATATGGGGCCAACTTTTTTCCCCACAGCTGTTATAGATGCCAATGTTACTTAAGGTTGTTTGGGCATTTTAAATTTTATGCTACTAGAAAGAAAAACACATTCATGTCTAATTCTTTTTAAATTAATAATTTGTCATCTAACAAAATAACATAGTTTTAAAAGTTAGATCTCATATAGTGCACCATGGCAGCTCTGTATCCTAATTTGCCTCAAATTAACTACTTTTGACTCTCATGGGCACCATGATATTGCATTCCTGTGTAGGTCGAAGATTTCCTGACTTTTGATTAATCAGTTTTGAGCATCATCTTGGACACCTTCCTTTCAGTAGGGTTTTGCTGTGCTGCCGGGACTGGATTCCACCTTGTTATCTCTCTCCAGCCTCCAAGTAGCTGGACTTACAGGCATTTACCTCCTCCATACATGGCTCATTTGGGCCCTGTTATTAGAGAGATTAACTTTCTACCCCACTGTCCCTTGGACTTCTTCCTCACCTGCAGGAGTGGGTGTGTAGTTAGCTAAACCAGTGTTTGAGTTTACATTACCATGTCTATGTACACATTATTCATACAGAGCTTTGTGTATTGGATTGGTTGTATGATTGCTGCTTAACTTTTTGTTTTCTTGAAGTTGGCAGTTGCCTTCATTTTTCCAAGACCTTGTTTTACAATGGTGTCTTACTAAAAGTTTGCGCCAGGTCAGCCTTAGCAGGTTCTCTTTCCATTTCTGTTTATTCTCTTGGGTTTGTGGCGCTCCAGGCCTGCCATACAGATTTGACAGCATCGCTGGTATTCTGTTGACTTATTCTTCTGGGGGAGCGCACTGAGTTATTTCTTATTCTGGATTTGATCCCTTGTTTTTGGGGAGCATTCTGAATCTATTTAATCTAAAAAGAAGATGGCTCATGCTAGTTCCAGTGTTGGGGAGGTGGGAAGGGAGATTTTGGCCCTCAATGGCCAGCCACTGAACTTGATGGTTTTCATGCAAGAAATACAACTTTTCAAAAAAAAAAAAGTTGGATGGCATCTGAGGTTGACCTCTGAGCTCCATATGCACATGTGTACATACGCATCTGCACACATGTGTGAACATGCATATACAAAGGTGTGGCAGTGGTGGAAGGCATGATGTGTCTGTCTCTGTACATTTTTACTCATATCAATACAGTGCTGATTGGGTACCAATTGGTCCCCACATTGCAGACCTTGTATTTTGAAATTTTGGGGGAATAGCCATGTAGAAATCTTAGGGTAAAGAAAGAGGGACTATTACCTTTTCCCTTCACTTTTCTTATTGTAGCCCCTACTCCCTGATCGTTACTGAAAGTGGACCAAAGGTGGTTTCTTAGCAGGTTTCCATTGCTGTAATAAAGTTCCTGAGACTGGGTGCTTTTGAAGACAAGAGGTCTATTCAGGTCATGGTTATAGAGACTGAAAACAAAAACATCACTGTGAATGTTCTGTCTGGGGCCTGTTGGCTGCAGCACCTCACAGTGGTTAGCAAATGAGGCCTGAGCTATCAAAAGGAAGGTCACCTTTCAAGAGTGGAGTCACACAGGTCCCTTCTGTGATCAGAACCCAGCTGACCTAAAGACCTTTCACAAAGTCCCAGCCTTCAGCATCATTGTGCTGAAGACAAGACTCCACACATGAGCCTATGGGTATTCACTCAAGTCATACCCAAGTCTTTCCAGGTGGCTTCTGAATTCAAGGTCCTGGTTAATAGTCTCCTCAGAGCAACCTGGGAATCTGTTGGCTTGAAAGCCTCCTGGTATCTATTTCAAAACTTCATACATGTAATTATTTCAAAATATAACCTAAGTAGATGTTAGCAACTGAAATCCTGCTTGCTTTGCATTTCCTCATGCAATGCCTCACCACCACCCCCAGCATCTATGGACAACTATGATAAAATAGTGTCCATGGCTGTAAGACTGGACATCAATGCTGCTCTGTCTGCATAGCTCACACCCAGGGATGACTGTAGTGTCGGTGAGTGACCACAGGGTATGGAAGTCCCATCTGTAACTCCTCCTTACCCTGTGCTTGCCTCCTCTCTTTCTGGGTGGTGGGCCCTTGACCTTTAGATTCTGTACATCTCCTGCCATAAAGGCTTTCCATCCCAATCAACTTGCCCAAACAGCACTCAAGAAAGCTCAGGCATCGCTGATTGTTTTGGTTGGATCTCTGTCTTCAATCAGCTGACAAATTACTCTGTATACTAGTTAGCCCGAATTCCTGAATGAGACCTGCATCTAGTCCTGTCTGCTTCAGGAGTGTACCCAGGCTGATGTAGACCTGTGTACTTGGGAGTGTACACAGAGTTAATGTAGACCTGAGTCCTGTGTGCTTGGGGGTGTACCCAGGCTGATGTAGACCCTAGTCTTGTGTGCTTGGGGGTGTACCCAGGCTGATGTAGAACTGAGTCCTGTGTACTCGCACACACACACACGTGTGTGTGTGGTGTGTGTGTGTGTGTGTGTGTGTGTGCAGGTGTGTATAATGTGTGGGTGCAGGTGTGTGTACATGAAGGTGTGTTGGTGTATATGCAGGTGTGTACAGGTATGTGTATGTGTGGAGGTATGAGTGTGCATGCAGGTGTATGGGTACAAGCAGGTATGTTTAGCAGGCATGTGTGTGGGCATGTGTGTGTGTGTGTGTGTGTGTGAAAGTGTATGTGTAATGTATGTGTTCAGGTATGTGTGTGTGTGTGTGTGCGTGCGTGCATGGAGGTGTGTTTGTATGTATGCAAGTGTGCATGTCGGTGTATGTATGTATGAAGATATGAGTGTGCTTGTGCATGCGTGTGTGTGTGTGTGTGTGTGTGTGTGTGTGTGTGTGTGTGTGTGCGCGCGTGCATGGAGGTGTGTTTGTATGTATGCAAGTGTGCATGTCGGTGTATGTATGTATGAAGATATGAGTGTGCTTGTGCATGCGTGTGTGTGTGTGTGTGTGTGTGTGTGTGTGTGTGTGTATTCCTTTGCCCCTTTTAAGATGTTTCACATTTTCCCATTCTCCATTGTTTTCTCTTTTATGTGGTTGGCCAGCTTGGCTTTGCTTTCTTGAGAAATTAGTGATTTTGCTTTTTTTTTTTATAGAAATCACCAGACATCCTTTCATATCCTTTGTTTCTCTGGTTTGGATGTGGTTTGAGAGTACCCCACAAGGCTTGGGGTGTTGAATGTTGACTTCCTGTGAGACTCTGAGAGTGGAAATTTAGTTTGATTATGGCATGTATGGTGTGCAGAGGCTTTTCAAAGGTCATTATGTTAGCTGTTGTTTCTAAGATAGTAAGATATTAGTATCTTTATAACTAGAGCAATACACATGAGTTACTTGTCTCTTGTCATGTAATATGCTCTACTGTCCCCTACCGTCAGCAGGATATTATCACCAGATCCTTGAGCTTGTTCCTTTACAGCTGTAAGCAAAGTAACCTCTTTTCCCCCTAAAGCCACCCTGCCTCAGATGTTTTGTTATAGTAGAGTTCTGGTATTGAATTCTCCCAGACATCCATATGATTAGTGCTTGGTTTACTGGGGCATTCTGGGAAGTGATAGAAACTTTGGGATTTGGTGCCATGTGGTACTAACTCAGAGAGTCTTCTAGGGCCATACCCTTCTCCTTTTTTTCTTTGCTTTTGTCTGATGAGGTGAATGTTTTATTTCTTGAATATTCCTGCCACAGTGCGGTGTCTTGGCAGAAACCAAAGAAATGAGGCCACTAGGTCATAGAGAAGACCCCTCAGAACTGTGAGCTAAATAAACCCATTCTCTGTAGAAGTGATCTGAAGTGTTGCCATGGTGACGTGATGCTGCCACAGTAATAAAAACTGTTCTTTTCCTCTGTATCTGAACTCCCCTTTCAGCCCGCATACAGGTTTTTCACTGGGCCTTTAACTTTGCATGGAACCCTGTGCCCTGAGCATGTGGGGCCCTGAGACAGAATTGCACCCCTAAACTTCCTCTCTGTGTGGTTTCATGTCTCAAATTCCCCATCTTCTAGTTTATAAGAACTGCCTCTGCTGTGTCTAATTTTTGTTAAACTCACGTGTTGCATTATTCATCTAGGGGATTTTAGTTTTCTGATGAAATTCTTATTTTCTTCATTTTGTTTATCTTCTCAGTTTTGTAGGACATGGTAGTCAAAAAATCTGTTCTTAAGTTGGTCACCTGACTTCATTTTCTGGACACTCTGATGGCTGCCACCTCCCACCACAGGTGTGTGTTGTCTTGGAGACAGCTGGAGCCTTGGTAGGGGGCAAGATGGCTCTGTGTTACTGGTCTTTGGGGATCATCTCTGCTATGTCACCGATGTGTTCCCCAATTACAACCCTTTTCTTCATGTTGCTTTTCAGTGGGATTTCGCTAAGATTGCAGAACTGAATCTTTAAGTTTGAAAACTGTCCCAGTGGGAAAATGAATGTGCCTGAATCCCATGCCCCACCCTGTGGCCCTGCTGTGGTCTCCCCTACACTGTCTTTCTGTGTTGAAGATCCCTAGATTGCAGGCTCCTGCTGGTGTCCAATGGGAGGCCTCTGGGATTTGATTTCTGTGTTTTCCTCAGCTTTTCCTCCCCTTCTTCCTGGGGACACAGGCATGCTGTGAACTTCTTGGCCCTCCCTGGACAGGGAGGGCCTGTAAAACCCAAACTGTCTCCCAGAAGCAAGTATCATATGCAGCTCCATCTCTCGGATGCTGTAGTGGCTTATTTATGGTCAGCAGGTAGGTGAACTATGATGTACCAATAAAACTAAATCACATTCCAGTGTCACAGCCAGGCTCCCAAAGTGGTATCTATCTGCTTTTAGCTTGAAGCTGTGGGTGATACATGAGGCTGGCCACCTGTTTGCCATTTTCTGAAAAATTCTTCTTCATGGCTTTTAGATATTTGGGGAAGAATATTTCTATTAAATGTATTCTTATGTGGAGAGAGCTGTTGCTGGGAGCATGCTGTATAAAAATGGGGGTTTTCGTCATGTGATTATTTACGTCATCACTGTACATCCTTGCCCTGTGCAGTACACAGCTTAGACTCAGAGTAGATACAACAGCCACGTCTTTAGAGCATGTTTGCCATAATTTCTGAATAAATTATCCCAGTTATTATTCTAAAGTGTTCTGAATTTGCTTCTATTCTTACAGCTGTTAGTATGCCACATATTATTCCATTCTTTTTTTTTTCTGAGCAAAGCATAATTGCTTTTGTGGAATATAGCCCCATTGATGGTGTAATCAAATATTAAAAATAGAATTACAGAGTTTTGCAGAAATGCAATTAAAGAGGCATGAGTGCCTGTGTCTTTGCCCCTATTCATAATGCTCATTTCAGTTCAGGTTATTAGAGAAAATCAAATCTTGGTTTAAGAAAATTTATATGGAAAGTACTTGTGGATTATATTTTCAAGGAAATGTATACCTACTTATCTATCATGACCATACAAAAGCTGCATTTTAAAAATTCAGATGACTTCACATTCACCTGGAGATCTAATGTAGCCTCACTCCCATTGGGAACTACGTCTATGATGTAGCTATGCAGTATCAGGGTTGACTCTCCATGGGATTGATGGAGCATCTCCATGTTGACTTCACGGTTGATGAGATCTGTGTTCCTCTCACCCTGGAGACTGGGTGTCTCTGTAAAAGTTGAGGTCTGATACATAAACACCATGAGGGCTGTGGCTGAGTTGTCACGTGGACTCTACTCAGGCAAAACATGTGCTCTCTATCCTAATCCACACTTCTTGTTAGTCATGATCATATTTGGATGATGAGGCAAAGTGTCAGAGTTGATGGAAGAGCAGGGCAGGATGACCCTGGGGAAGGGTATTGTGGGTAGGGTTAACTGGTAAGCTCAAGTCACATGTGTCTTAGATACATTGGATACAAGCATTTGGGGTATTGGTTTGGATTACAAACCCAGAGAAACAAGCAGTGGTGTAAGAGAGATAATCATTTGAAATACAGTTTACTATACCAGATAAATTCCCTGGAAGAACTGAACTGAATTGAGAGCTATGGGCATAGACAAGGAGACAAAATTGCCAAACATACCAACAAAGAGCAGGCTGAGATTCACACCAAGAGATTCATAGTGTCACCTGTGGACAAATCAGCATGGGAGAGGCGACCTGGGTAGAAGACTTAAATAAAGGAGCTGGGTATCTGAAAAAACATTAGGAGACTGGAATTCTCAATGGTGTAGAAAAATAATTTCTGGTGACCGGGGAAGGAATTTGGTTTGCTATTTCATTTGACAACAACAAACCCCAAAACATAAATAACAAAAAAGAAAGGAAGAAAACTGAATATTTCAGTGACTTCAACAAATGAACACGGAGCAGACAGCTATTTAGACTTGTCAGATGAAACTAAAAACAGAAAACAAATACACAAACCCATGGTCTTGCTGTCCCACAGGCACGCATTCATTCTACACGGGAGAGCCTGGAAGGAAATGAAAGTCTAGATGCATCTCCAGCAGAATGTCAGCAGTTGCCTTACAATCAGACAAAATGCTTGCCTAGGAAAAGTTCACTGCATATATCGTGCAGATATAATTTTATACTTTAAATGCATCTAATAACAAATAGTTGCAAAATAGTTAAAGTTTTATTCTATTGGGGATGAATTGATCAATATCTGTCAAAGGGAGAAATTATTCTGAAAAAATTTTCTTCATACAATATGTTATGATCTCTGTTTCCTCTCATCCAACTCCTCCCAGGTCCCCCTCCTGACATCCCCATTTACCCAGCTGCACTTCCTTTCTTTCTCTTTATCTCTAGAAAACAAACAGGGAAACAAGCAAACAACCCCCTCCAAACAGAATTTTTTTTTAAAAAAGAAAAAAAAAATAAGAAACAGGTAGCCAAAATTCCCATAAAATATAAACCTGGAAACCATAGTATATGAGCAAAAGACCTGTAAGGCAAAAACATGCATAGACAAAGCAATAGGAGACAAAAAGTCTATTAAAACACTATTTGTTTTGTTTTGTGTTGGCCATCTATTGCTGGGCATGGGACCTGTCCTGAAGTGTGCTTAATATATCCCTCTGTGTATATGCTTCTCTTTTTAGTTAATGAGTAAAACACTGTTGGTCGATAAGGAAGGAAGATAGGTGGGACTAGGAGAAGAGGAGAATTCTGGGAAGTGTAGGCAGAGATCAGTTGCCACGTAGCCCACCAAAGGAATAGCAGGTCTGGACCCTTCTCTGGTAAACCAAGAGGAAATACACAGATTAATAGAAATGAGTTAATAATTAGGACAGATCTACCCAATAAGAAGCCCAAGCCATGTCAACAGTTTTATAATTAATATAAGTCTTTATGTGCTTATTTGGGGCCAAACAGCTGCTGGAAGTTCACGCTACATATGTTATTGATAAATCATTGAGACAGAAATTTAAACTGATAGGATCATGTGATGAGCACAGTTATCAAAGTTGATATAATTGGCACATGCAGAATTATGCAAAGTAGAGATATTCTCAATTAAAGATATAGTTAAAAATATTGATTGTATAGAATCTGTAAAGTGAGTGTCAAAATTTTTTAAAAACTGAATATAAAGATATCACATTTCTTTAATTAACTTCCCCAGGGAGGAACACACCAGTTGTTTATCCAATACCAAACTGACAGTCCTGAAAACACACATATAAGTGATATTATGTAGACTGAGCAGGTTGTATTGATGTATTTAGTGATATATATACATATATTTTTGTAACAACAATTAATGTAAAACAGGCCATGCATTTGAAAGAGATCAAGGAGGGGTACATGGGAAGATATGGAGAGAAAAGGGAAGGGGGAAATTATGTAATTATATTATCATCTAAAGAAGTAAATATTAAAAAAAAGAGTCATTGACTAAAGGATGAATGATCCTAACATCTTTGGAAAGTTAAAAAAAAGAAAACATTTAAATGACTCATTAGTCAAATGAGAAGTCAGGATGGAAACTAATAGCCTTAAGTGATTAAGAAGAAAGATTAAAATTGATTGGAGTAAACAGTAGTGTCAACTTGGGGAAGTAAACCTAAAGATGACAAAGATACAAAGGTAAATTAATGAAGTGGAAAACAGAGGTACAGTCAAGAGATCAACAATGCCAAAGTATAAGGTAAAAGTAGCTGTTTGAAAAATCTGAGAAAACAGGGGAGCATGTTGGGAATGAGTGAGAATAAAGAGAATAGTATAAACAGCCATGCAGATGGAGGAGAAATGCAATTATTCACGGAGAAGAGATTGAAAGTCAGCAGTGGCATTTGATATAATGGACAGATTTTTAGGAAAACATAATAAAACATCATAGAAAAATATTAGCTTAATAAAACTGTTTCATTTTAAGTAGAGAAATGAAGTGTTGCCTTTAAAATCAGCAACAGGGGGTTGGAGAGAGGGCTCTGTGGAATAAGTACTTGCTGTGCAAGTATGAGGGCCTGACTTCCGTCCATGACAGGTGCATAACAATCCAGGTGAGGTGGTACATGCCTGTCATTGCAGCACCGAGAGGCAGACAGGAGCATCCTGGGCTGGCCAGCCAGTCTAGGCAAATCAGTGGGCTTCTGGCTCAGTAAGAGACTGTTGCTAAAAACCAAAACCAAAACCAAAACCAAACATAATGGAGAGTGATTAGGAAGATACCAGTGTTGACTTTTGGCCCTCACATGCATATCTACCTTTACATACATGTGTTCACACAAACATAGAGAAAATAATCAGGAATAAAACATGCTGAAATATTTGAAGTGTCTGTTAGGAATTTATCAGCAGATTAGCTGGAAGACCAAGTTAATCAAAACCTAGTCAGGTATAGTTTTATGTTTGAAATGGACCAAAAATGTAAAATGAGTCATTTACAATGGCGCAAAAATAAGATATCTATGCATAAATCTAATTAAAATTCTGGGGGGCTGGCAAGATGGCTCAGTGGGTGAAAGAGCATGTTGCCAAGCCTGACACCTGAGTTTGGTCCCTGGAACCCACACGGTGGAAAGTAAACTGAAATCTACAAGTTCTCACCTGACCTTCAGGAATGTGTTCTGGTATGCATGTGTGCACACATACACGTACAGACAAAACTAAATAAAAGTACTTAAAATATTTAGAAAGCAGTATATGCAGAGAAATTTAAAGTTCTATTGAAAGACATTAAATAAACTTCAGTAATCAATGAGCTAGTTAATTGAGCTGAGCGAAGTCCATACTATGAGGATGCCCATTTCTTTTTCTAAACTGATTTGATTCACCACATTAAAAACACTAATAGTGTGTGTGTGGGGGGGGGGCGGGGTTGTTGGAGAAAGAGCTCCATGGCTAAGAGCACTGATTCTTCTTGCAGAGGACTCAATTCTGTTCCAAACATCTACATGGTGGTTCACAACCATCCTTAACTCCAAGTGCAGGGGATCTGACACCCTCTTCTGACACCTACCAGCACTGCACATACATGATACAGCTACAAACATGCAGACAAACAGTCACACACATAAAATAAATTAATGCATCAGTAAAAATTTCGAAAAGATTAACAACACCTTTGTGGGGAGGGAGTAGGATTTAATGAAAGAACTGTTGGTCCAAACTCAAGAGATTGCTTAAGATGTTGGGAAACTGTGCTTTTGGGCACCTAGACTCTTGAAGCTATAGAGGTGAAGCATGGACACGTCTCCTAGGAAATATGACCCACAGCCCCAAAGCACAGCTAAGCTTGCTGAGTGCTGGGGTGAGGCTTGAATGCCACTGGAATTACCAGCTGTCCACAGATGGGGGCACTGGATGGTTCCCTGTCTTTAATGTGACAGACCCATGTGCTGATACATATCTGTAATTCCAATGCTCCAGGAGCCAAGGTCTGGTAGTCACCAGAGCCCATGAGGCCATGACTAAGACTACATCTAAAACAAAACAACAGAACACAAAACAAACGCCAGTGAGGGATGGCTCACTTGCTCAGCAGGTGACAACATTTGATGCACAAGCCTGAGAGCCTGTGTTCCACCCAGAGCCCATTTTAGAAGGAGAACCAGCTCCTAGACATTGTTCTCTGACACACCCGCACATGCACACTCACACACACATCCACCCACCCACCCACACACACACATATGCAGATACACTCACAGACATTCACACACATACACATTCACACTTGCACATACAGAGAAACATTTGCACAATACATATCCACATTCACACATGTACACACACTTAAAGACACACACACTCACACCACCATGGCACACACAAGCCCGACTCTCACATATACACACACAGCTTAAAAACACACACAGGTCAAGTGCCCATACTGCACTTAGTGAATTAAAACCCAAACCCTCCTACAACGGTGGAGGTAAGAACATTCCAGTCAGCAATCAGGTTTCCTGTCTCTGTCTGTCCTTTTTGAGATGCAGGACCTCAAAATTATCTACCCATGAATCCTTTAACAAATAGCAGAAATAGTAGCATAGAGATGTCTGCACTCCTAATGCTTGGGAGGGAGATCTTGAGTTCCAGGCCAGCCTGGACTACACAGTGAGAGCCTGTCTAAAAACAAATGTAGTAAAGAAAAAGGAAGTCAATGATTTTTAAAAATCGCTTTAATCCAGGAGACAAGGTCAGGGAATTCAAGGAAAGGGGACCCTGGGAACTGTACTGTTGCAGGCCAGGGGAACAGCCAGATGAGGAGGAGCAGGGCATGAGACTCTGTAAGGACACACCCAAGCTGGACAGTTGTCTGATACAACATGGTGTGTGTGGGGGTTCTCGGGTCTGTGGGAGAACTCACCATGAATATGGGCAGATGAAAAAGAGCAAAGCAATTAGCTGCAGTTAAGTACAGTAGTGTGATTTTTAAAGGGTATTTTAAATGCTTTTAATTATCATACTCTCAGGGCTTAGCTAAGGACAGTATTCCCATCATCAGCTGAGCTGAATGATGAAAGAAAAGCTGGTCTCGGCTGGGAAATGTGGGGTCTCACTGCTGCCCGCCAGAGCGGAGGAGGGGGAGGCATTGGCAAAGGGAGGCCCTCAGCTTTCGTGAAGTGTCTGGTTCAGAAAATTGTAAACAGTAGCAGGAACAGCCACAGTGGTAAGTGGCAGTCTTCCTGGAGGGCAGCCTGACTCTCAGACAGTGATGGAAGTGACTCAGATCAGAACGGTCCTGTGTGTTTTTCTGTGGAGACTTTACTCACGTGGTTCTTTGTCAGTCAGGACGCTCATAGACTAACTGTAGGTGACTCTGGGAGTAAATCGTATTTCCACTGGACTATGAAAGTGGTGTGAACTTACAGGGTGTGGGGTCCTGATCACGGAGTCGTGAGAAAGGGGTCCTTCTTGTATGAGTTCTGTTTCTGCTAGTGTAACAAATCACCCAAGCCTGAGTACTTTATAAAGGAAAGAAGTTTACCTAGCTCTCAGTGCTAGAGGCTGGAGGAAAAGGTCATGGAAACGGAGGAATGAGTGGTTAGATTTGCATTTTAGCGGAACTATTGATCAGCACAGAAAATAAGTTCAAAAGTAGCAGGACAGCCTCTATAGGCTTGGGATAGTATAGTCCAATGGGAGAGGACAGCTGGGCATGAAAGGCATGTGGGCTGCGAAGTCCGCTGTGATGTGGTTAGTAAGCTGCATCTGGCAGGAATGGGTTTTGAGGTTTGTGTGGCAAGGACGGGGTACTGGGGTGATGCTGGGGTTCTGGTAGGAACACCTGGGTGATGGAGATAAAGGATGCTGAGGGAAAAGTTGATCATGGGAGTGGGATGTGGGTGAATAATGATACAGTTGGCCTACTGGGCAAGCATCCAACAGATTCTCCTGGGCCAGCTTATGTAGCAACTGAAGGGTGGAGCCCAGCATTAGGGGTGTGAACTCTCCCAGGACATCTCTGTGGGGAGGGAGACAGAGGCCTGGAGGAGACACACTGGAGGGTGGGTACCAGCTGAGGAGAGGCTGCGGAGGTGAGGGTGTAGGGGAAGCCAGATCAGCAGTTTGTACAAGAGACAGGGGCTGATGAGGACTGAAGGGGTTTATCTGACTCAGCCACCCAAGGCTACTGCTGAGGTAACAGACTTGGCAGGAGATGGACCAATGCCTCTTGCTTGGAACAGGTTTGGAGTGGGAAGATAACCATTACAGGCTGCTGAGTGCCTTGAGTATAAGGGAAGGCATCCTTTATGTCACTAGCCTGCCATAAATTATTCAGTCCTCCCTACTTCATGTTGGGCCTAGAAGTGTATAGCTTCCAGGTAGACATAGGCAGTGCATGACATTTGGGGACCAAATAGAGTCCTTTGTGTCCCAGTGAGGCAGATGGGTATGGAAGAGTAGGCACTAAGGTCTTTCATCTTTCACAAAGGCTACTATGAAGCCAGCACAGGAGGAGGACCAGCTGTTGGAAAAGAAAACTGGAATCAGCCAGTCAAAGCCAATGAATGCTGGATAGAGCCCCCTGTGCATGACAAAGGTCTTCTAGAGTATCTGAAGGTGACTTGTGGCTCATTGTAATAAGAAAATCTCCACACTCTTGGGGGGTAATGAGATGCGGGGTACAGGAAGCTGTATGCAGAAGAACTACATGTAGATTGAAGATGTGCATAAAACCCATACTATGTAAATTATTCCAAAGCCATTGAAATGTGTCATTGAAGTCCCCATCTTTTGTACAGTTGGGTTCTACTCATTCTTTCTTAAACAATTTTCTCATCTGATTCCTAGATCAGGGACTATGAACCCTTCCAAAAGCATCCGCTGAACTCCAGTATCCCAAGCATCACCAGTGTGTATCATTTCAATTATGTAGGTTGTGATTGGTGGGAGTGATTGATGGGACTCAAAAATCACCCTACATGCCTTTTTGTTGTAAACAAGCCCCTCCCTGACCCTTACTGCCCTCAGCTTCCCTGTGCCTCCTCTCAAACTCTTCTCAGAGCCTCCCTAGGGAAGAGGACAGTGGATGTGAGGATATACTCTGCCCTGAGTGTCAGATGTACAGGACAGTGGGGAGGGAACAGGCTACCCTGGGTGGCATAGTTAAGGGTCCCAAATTTCTGGGGCCACGATGAGACCTGGTGAATCCACGATGAGACCTAGGCACATCACCCCCAAGGAATAATCCCCAGAAGGACACATGCCTGGTACCTGGACACCTCAGTGTCCACCTGTGTTAAACCCCAGGTAAAGGTGGCCTCAGGGAGCCGACCTGCCTTTGGAGTTGGCACACATAGCATGAAGCTCCTAACTTCAGCACTGTGTATCTTCGTTCAGTCATTTGGAAATGAAGCAGCATTTCCCCCCTTGAGACAGCTTCAGTTCCCGCTGTAATTCCAGTGGATTTAAAGGTGGATGTGGGTCTGTGAGTCTGCTCTTGTAATTATAGTCTGGTCGCTTTTCATTATATGTAATGTGTTTTTAATGGAATTAATGCTCTGTATCAACAAATACATTGTTTTTATTGTTGCACAAAGAAAGAGGCTTCTAAAATGAGAGGATTTAAGTGCTCTGCAGTTTATGTAATATCCTTTCCTGAGCAGGGTGGTGGGCCCACTTTGTGTTTCCCAGCTGGCACCTCTCCAGGCCACTCAGGTCTTCCCATTCTGCCTCAGACCTCTTTGGTCAGCCTGTCACCCCAGTGTCACCACATACTGGTGATCTAGTTCCCTGCCCCTTTATGTAGACGAGTGACTACTATGACCTGGAACTCAGCCCTGTGTGAGTAGCAGTTAAGGGCCTTTGCTGCTGGGCTCTGACTGCCCACTTCTCCTACATTTAACAGGAAAGCTGGGAAGGAGTTCTTAGGTTTTTTTGTTATTGTTTTACACACACACACACACACACACACACACACACACACACACACACACACACACACACACACACACACACACACACACACACACACACACACACACACACACACACACCGCCTGCTGCCTTGGAAGATAAAACCAGCTGCCTTGGGCTTTAATAATGTGTTTTTTTTTTTTTATGTAAACCAGAAATACTAAAGAAAAAAAGAGGAAGCCAAAAGCACTGTCCAGAGATATCAAGGACCAGTTTGAGATAGTTCTGGCTTCTCCACCTGGTTATGTGTTGGTGGCCATAAGGACATCCTCATTTAGCAGGAGAGTGAGCCACTTTCCCAAACTCTCTTAGCTGTAGCGTGTATGTGAATGACATCTCCCATCACTTAGCTGCCTTTTGCTTCCCTCTATCTTTCACCAAATGTGAGCATGACTTGGGGGCACTTATTATATTTCAAAAACATGATTTTCTGGTAGCAATGCAGAAGGATTCAGCAAATAGCAGCATTCCCCTCTTGGTAATCACCTAAGTTATTTCTAGTTCTCAAATTTAATCCCTTGGCTAATGCCAGCAGTTACTGTAGGTATGTGTGGGGTGAATATGTATAAGTGTTTGTGTGTGGTGTGTGAGTGCTGGGATCTGAACTCAGGTCATGGTCCCTGTGTGGCAAACATTCTACCAACTAAGCCATTGCCCCAGCCTTAGGACCAGCAACTTTTAGAGGTAGCATTATGGTTTTATTGAAATGATATGCATACATTATAATATGCATTACATCACAGAGCATTCAAATGATCATTTTATGATGTTAAAGTTAATATTATAGAAAGCTGCACATTTAAAGGTACATGTTCCTTCCTCTCAGCTCTGACTCTGCCTCTCAGTGATGAATTTCTTGTGTACCCTTCCAGAGAGAACACTGACATCATAGCATCACCCATGGTTTCTTCTTGTTTACTCCAGTGGGAGGGCGCCCCCCTCCTTCACTCACGAGGCCTCGTCTTGTTGTCAGGTCAGTTACCTTTGACATCCATGCACATTTTTGCCTCAACAGATTTGCTTCCAATCAGACTGCATGCCTTCACGTAGGATGTAAATAGCATTCACTTCAGTAGTCCTCTGTGACTACATTCAGGGACAGGTTTTTGTTGTAAAAATCCTGTGTAAATGGCAGGGTATACTTCCAGCACAGGCTAAGTGCCTGGTGATAGAGACACTGAGTGTGAGTAACATCAGTGAGAGATGTTATTGATCTATGCCCCAAGCCAAGGACACTTACATCAGACTGTAACAATATGAGTGAAATTTCAGAGTATTGTTCTGTTAATATTCCATGCTTAGTTTTTAAGTTTTTCTTTTATTGAAAATAGATTTTTTTCCATGCAATATATTCTTGTTACAATTTCCACCTCCCTGTCCTCTGCGTCCTCCCCAACTTCCTCCCATTCAGATCCACACCATTCCTGTCTCTCACCAGAAAACAGGCATCTAAAAAATAATAATAAAATAAAATAAATAAAAACCAAATCAGAATATGAAAAAGGAACCAAGAAAGAAAAAGATCCACAGAAAGGCCCAAGAAACACATAAAGACTCTGAGACACACATGTTCACACACTCAGGAATCCCATCAAAACTAAAAACTGGAACCCATAAATATGTATGTATGGTAAAATAAACAACAACAAAAAAGCAACCAACAAACCAAAAAACCCTGATTCAGCATTTTCAGACAAAGATCTTCAAAGATGCAGTGGGATTCATTTAGTGTTAGCCATTTACTGCTCTTTTTAATATTTTTTTTTGTTTATTTTACATTCTAATAGCAGGTCTCCTTCTCTCCTGTCCCTCTGTTCCCTTCCCACACCTCCTGCCCCCATACACTCCTCCTCCAGTTCAGTTCACAAATGGATGGGTCTCCCGAGACACAAAGCATGCATCAAGTTGAGGCAGAACCAAGCTCCTCCTCCTCCATCAAGGCTGGGCCAGGCATCCCAGTGTGGGGAACAGGTTCCCCAAAACCAGCTCGTGCCAGGGACAGGTCCTGATCCCACTGTCAGGAGCCCCACAAGGAGACCAGCTCCACAACTGTCATCACATGCAGAGGGCCTAGGACAAGTCCCATGCAGGCTCTCTAGCTGTCTGTTCAGAGTCTGTGAGCTTCCATGATCTCAAGTTAGCTGTCTCTGTGGGTTCCCCATCATGGCTTTGACACCCCCAATTCCCGCTCATACAATCCCTCCTCACTCTCTTCAACAGGACTTCCAGAGTTTGGCCCAGAGGTTGGCTGTGGATCTCTGCATTCCATCTGGATGAAGGCTCTCTGAGGACAACTAGGGTAGTCACCAATCTGATTACAGGAGATGGCCAGTTCAGGCACCCTCTCCACTATTGCTAGGAATCTTAGCTGGTAGGGTCACCTTTGTAGAGTTCTGAGAGTTTTCCTGGCACTAGGGTTCTCCTAAATCCCAAAACACAACCCCCCGCCCCTTCCACACACACCAATACATCTCTTTCATTACTCTACACATGGCTGACTCTTAAGAGTGGTTTGTTTCTCCTGTGAGACTTCCTTGTAGAAAACTGATTTTTCATTTGCAAGTAGTTATCAGCTGGAGATAGTGTAGGGTTAGGAATGGTGACGTGTGTGTCTACTTCTTCTGGTTCTAGGACCATATCTAATGCAGACCCATGCAAGTTCTGTACATGCTGCCACAGTCTCTGTGAATTCATATGTGTGTCAGCCTTGTTGTTTCTAGAAGGCCTTGATTCCTTCATGTACTCCATCCTCTCTTACTTTCTTCCCTCTTCCTCTTCTACAGAGTTCCCTGAACCCTGAGGGAAAGGACTGAGTGTTCCCAGGTCTCTCGCTCTCTGCATATTGTTTGATTGTGGGTCTCTGTATTTGTTCCCATGTACTGTAGGACATACCGTCTCTGATGATGGCTGAGCAAGGCATGGATCTGAGTATTGCAGAGTATCATTGGGAGTCATTTTATTGCTATGTCCCTTTAGCAGAACAGTCATGTTTGGTTGTCCCCTAGGTCCCTAGCCTATCTAGTCTCAGGTTCTTGTCCATCCAAGCAGCAGTGGATATGGGTTCCATCCCATGGATATTGGTTGGTTACTCTCACAAGCTTTATGTCACTATTGTACCAGCTTATCTTGCAGACAGGTCAGTCATGCAGTTTGAAGGGTTTACCTTTCTGCATGATAGTGTGCAAAGTACCTTTCAGTGCCGTGAACACTAGAGGCCTGAAGTCTCTGGGTAGACAGACACCAGCTCTACCTCTCCATGTTCAATAAGTTTTGTAGGTACACACTTCTGCCTTTTGTCAAAGCTTCACCAAAATATTGTTAGCTGGTGGGTACAAATATTTATATTATTGTTCTAACATTTTAAACTTTGAGTCACTTGAAGCAGGTTGCCTGTTAGAGGTTTATTTTCTTTCTGCTCAAATTGAACAGCCTCTTTACGGAGGTTGGCTATTTTGCCTATTAAATTATTCTTTTTTCATATATATATATATGTGTATATATACACATATATATATATATAGAGAGAGGCACCTCTTATAAATTAAGTAAAATCAATCTTTTCTACTATATCCATTATTAGTTTATTTCTCCAATTAAAGATGTTTTGGGATTTATATTCTTTTAAAATTACAAATTTGCTTCTTAAGTAATACCACATTTAAGCATCACCTCAAACACTCAACGATTTGTTCTCCTCTGGGTCTGTAGATCAGTGTGGACAGTTCCACTTTGCACTCTACTTCTGCTTGGGTCTGTGCCATAGTTACTGTTCTAGGACACAGGCTTGAAGGGACTGCAGGCACAGGTATGAGGAGGGAGCCAGATGCATGGACGATGGCTTTACGGGCCTTGGGGATGACAGCGTGGTCCTGCTCCCACCCAGCATCACCAGGCAAGTCATTGGCTAAGCTGGGTTCGAGATGGGGAGGATACTCCACTCCCTGGCACATTGGAGCTCAGACTTGTTCTTTCAATAGAGACAGGTGGCAACATTTAGTCCCCCACACTAGTGTTTTAAAACCTCGAACTTGAAAGGATTTTAGCACACTCGTCTGCTCTGTGTTACATGTTATGACCCCTGGTGCTGTCTTATGTTTAAGGCTGATTTCAAGATGCTTTTTAATTTTTCTCCCATTCTCATCTAGAACATTTAGGTTTTCTTCTTGGTTCCTCTGGAACTGTTCTCATATACAGATTAGAATAGAGATTAAGTTTTGTTGATTCCAAGAGACTTAGCTGGATCATTTTATCTCTTTTAAATATTTTAATTAGAATTGCAAAGAACATGCACATTACTGAATCCCCTCTATCTTAAAAGGGAATGTGTTGCCTCATCTAATGGTGAACCTTCTTTTGTCCCTCAGTTTAAGACAGTGGTTCTCAACCTTCCTAATGCTACAAATATGGCTCCTCGTGTTGTGGTAACCCCCAACCAAAAATTATTTTCATTGTTACTTCATAGCTGTAATTTTGCTACTATTGTGAATTGTAATGTAAATATCTGCTTTCTAATGATCTTTGGTGACTCCTGTGAAGGGGTCATTCAACCTCTCCCCACCAAAAGGACCACGCCCCACAGGCTGAGAACCACTGACCCTAGGCTTGCTTGACAATGTTCTTGCTCCTCTCCTAGGCCATCCTGCCTCTTTGCTGGCAAGTTTATAGACAGAGTTTTAAATTGTATTCTTTTCCCTACCTTTACTTACACACATATAGGAAAGCTGTATTAGCTGGGATTTAAGCATTCCTGTCCTCATACAGCTTTCTTCAGTGAACAGTGACAGTAAGTCAATGACCAGGCCGAAGTGTTTCCTTCTGTGGGTGGACACAGCAAGCACACACACCTATCAGGGTGATCATGAAAGTTAAAGTGTAAACACATGGCAGGTGTGTGGCATGTAGCCAGTGTTTAACAAATGTAACTGCTGATGCAATATTTCAATATACTCATTTTTGCAGCAGGTAGTATACTGAATCAATCCTTCCTTTCTGCCTCCCTTCCTCCTACTCCCTCTTCCCCAATTCTCATAGATTTGTCAGAAATCCATGTTTTACCTTGCCCCTTTCTTCCCAGTCCTCACAGTTTTCTGTTTCACATTCAGTTTATCAGCTCTCTGCTTCAGATTTCTGTCGCTGTGTGTCTGAATTCCACAAGCCTAGTGGCTCAGAGCACCACAAAGTTAGTGTTTCTGAGTTTCCATGGGTCAAGTGTATGGGATCTTTGTGTCACGTCTTCTACATGGGTCTGAATGCTCTCCAAATTCTTGCAAAGGTCATTCTGACAAGTTCAAACATAAGCTAGCACAAGAATAGAATTCAATTTTAGATAGAAGAATGTAATGTTTTGGTAAAAATGTTGGAAATTTTAATTCAGCAGTACTTTTAGAAGAAGAAGAGAGTGTGAGGACGGGGTTCATATCCAGTGTGAAGGAGGAGGAAGTACATGAATTAATCATTAATGTTTGTGAACAAATATGATTATTCAGGAGATGACAAAAGACAGTTGATAAAAACGTAATGATAAAGATGTATACATCTTACTCTTAAAATTCTTCTGAACATACTGGTGTAGCTTGCAGAACTGGAACACCCTACCCTACCACGGGTGTATGTTTTTTATTTAACCTTTCTCCCTGCATGTGGGCAGGACTGTGGTTGAATGAACCTTAAGTGAGTTACACTCTTGACAAATGGGAAGAATTTCGTTACCTACAGTAACAAGCTTCTTATACATGGGGTTACACTGTGAGAAGTGTGTTGGCAGTTCAACTGTTGAGGGAACATCATGGAGTATACTTACATAAACCCAGGTAGAGCATCATGGAGTGTACTTACATAAACCCAGGTGGAGCATCATAGAGTGTACTTACACAGACTTTCCTGGGGCATCATAGAGTGTGCTCACACAAACCTGCGTGGAGCAGGCCAGCCACTCTGTGTGACTTCTTTTTGTTTCTTTGATTATCCTTTAAGTGTGTGGGGGGAGGGAGGGAGGGAGGGAGGGAGGGAGGAAGGGAGGGAGGGAGGAAGGGAGGGAGGGAGGGAGAGGGAGAGAGTCACTGGACAGGTTTCCAATTCCTAGTCTTTCTGCTTCAGTTTTCCCAGTGCACATATGCTCACATGACCTCTTATGTGCCTATGTCACCTCTTGATCTAGATAAGCCTGATGAACAAAGTTACTGCTTCCATCTCTGTGAGAAAATATACAGCCTTGTACTTTTTTAATTAATGGAGGTGCATTCTAAAGTCATGGTTTAAAAGTACAGAACATTACACTCCAGCCAGCAACACTCTAGATGCTGGGGTACCCACTATCATATATGTGGTCTCCCATTGGCAGAAATGCATTTTATGTCTTGGATCAATTTGATGAGGAAAGGGGGCGGGGTTTCCCTGAGTGGGCCTAGCCTGTTGAGTACCATAGACCATATCTTATGTCAAGGCTGAGAGGCATGAAAAGAATTCTCTGGGTTTAACTGCTGACCATGAGGAAACATGCAGCCAGGCTGGGATGTGTGTAAGAGCTGAGAGTAGACAAGAAAATGAGGGCCATGTCATGTTACCCCCAAATAACCAACCTTGGGAGGTGGCTCTCTGCCTTTGTAGGGCAATGACTCTGGCTTCCCCTGGGGTTTTGCTATATTAATACTTGATTTAATTAATTCTTTTGTTAGTGCATGTCTTCCTTCTGGATGCTCTTTTTATTCCTTATACAACTCTGATAGTCTCAAATGACAGTGTCGTTTGCTGTGTAGAAGATTTCTGGTCTCATGGGATCCTGTGACTATATATATTTACAGCTGTTGCTCTTAGTGCCTGCTTTTGAGTCTTGTTCAGAAAGTCCTTCCCTGTGCTGACATATTCAAGCTAACCCCCCCCCTTCTCTTCCATCAGATTCAGAGTTCCAGGTCTCATGTTAGTGTTGAGTTTTGTGCAAAGCCATAGATACGGGTCTATTTTCATTCTTCAACAGGTGGCCATCCAGTTTAACAACTAGGATTTGCTGAAGATGGTGTCTTTTTGCTTCTTTGTCAAAAAACAGTTGTCCATAGGTGTATGGACTTGTGTCTGTTTTTAAATCAATCACATTGATCAACATGTCTGTTTTTATGCCAATACCATGCTGATTTCATTACTAGATCTCTGAAGAATAACTTGAAAGTCAGTAATGCTGATGCCTCCAACAGGTCTTTTATTATTAAGATTTCTTGTTTTTATTCCTTTTCTTTCTTTTCTTTGAGTGTGTGTCTATATGAAGTTGAAGGTTTTTCATAAAGAATTGTGTTGGGTTTTTGGTCGGAATTGCATCGAATTTGCAGATTGCTTTGTAGAATGACTTTTTTTGCTGTATTAATTCTACCAACCTATGAACACGGGAGGCCTTTCCATCTTCTGGTGTCTTCTTCCATTTCTTCTGTGTTTTAAAGTTTTTATTATACATACCTTTCACTTCTTGAATTAGAATTACCCCAAGATTTTTTTTTTTGAGGCTATTGTGAATAGAATTGTTTCCATGATTTCTTTCTCAGTGTGTTTGTTGTAAATGCTACTGATATTTATGTGTCAGCTTCATGGCCTGTTACTTTGCTGGATATATTTTCTAACTGTGAAAGTTTCCTGTTGGATGTTTAGGGTCTTCTGTGAATAAAATTATACCATCCCCTTGATTGCCTTTAGTTGTCTTGTGGCTCTTGCTAAGACTAAAGCATTGTATTGAATGGGAATGAAGAGAGTGCCAAGAATGGGTTACCTTTTTTTTTGAGTTGTTGGTCAAGGAGGTACCATGTACCCCTCAAAATATTATAAGCTATTGCTAGTGCTATTGATTACCTTATAGAACTCGATGGTAAGACCCTATTGCTGAAGACAACACATACTTGAATTATAAAACATGGAGAAATCTGGCTGGTTCTCTACTAGATGCTTTATCCTTATTGGCTAGCTTTCATGGTGATTGAAGGTGATGTGTGTGCTACTGGAGAAGAGTCATTATCAATCTCATCCAGGTATCGTACCCCAAGATCTACAATAACAGCTGAGTCAGTAAGATATGCCAACAGATGCAATAGTGGCGCAAATGTTATGGAAATAAGCAACTACTTTTTAACTGTATTTAAAGTCTACTCCATGATATGGAACCCATACCTGACATCATCAATGAGGCTATGAACTTGTGGCTAGACAGGTCATGGACCCTAGGGGAAAACCTATTACTGTTATTCTGCCAAATGAGCATAGCAATAAAATGACTTGCAGTGACATACTACTATAGTCATAGATCAGTCTATTGCTCAGCCTTCAAATGAGAAGTGCCTTCTTTCAGTAGATGGTATTGAACATGGGAACCCACAATGTAATGAGAATAAGAGACATTGGAACACCCAGTCCTGAATATGATGTCTGTATCACTTCTCTCTCCTCAAGGCTTAGGGATCTATGCTAAAGATGGGGAAGAGAGATTGTGAGAGCCAGAGGTGATGGGTAACTTCAAGGAATTAGTGTTTTCCAGACACAGCAGGGCAAATGAATGTACCAGCTCACAGGGACTGTGACAGCATACACAGTGTGACAGCAAGCTCAAGCCAGACAAAATGGAGTTCTACCCTTAACTGAGGAGTCATTGGCATTTGATAGCTGCTGGATGAGAAAATGTCAGTTCAAATAATCAAAAAACACATTTTTTAAAACTTAAAATATAGCTTAAAGTAAAAGTAACAGGGAAACATAGATAGCTGTCGTGGTCAGGATGATGAGGATGGGAGACTGAGAAGAAGGAGTCTGTAGAGAAATTCCCCAAACGAAGGAAAATATCTGACTTTATATCCTTTTAAGTAGTGACAGGAAGTTGTATGTTGTGTAATATAGTCTGGGTTAGCCTATATGACACTGAGCTTGGGGAAACTGGGTACAGGGTAGGACTATCAATTAGAGGATGTAAAACAGATAGTGTTTGAACTCAATTTTAAAGAGCTTGGGAAGAGAACAGGACCTAACTTCTATTTCTGTGAGATCTGGCCCCTTAGAGTGACAGGACCCATGAGAACACACATTGGGGGCTTTCTTTGGGACATTGTAAGCTTGTTATAGTGGTGCAGTCCATCCTCCCCCATGGAGGAAATGGTGTGGAGGAGGCAGGGGCCACAGACTGGAAGTAGCTAGTAGTGCTAGGGGATGGTGAGGAGTAAGTTCAAGGAAGATACATTCATGGGCAGGCATAATGGGGTCATGACATGATGGGGAGCTTGTTTCCTGGTGGTAGAGAAGAATGAAGGACTATAGAGCTGAATAAGCCTTGTCATGTGGCTGAAAGCCAAACAAAGAGAGGCACACAAAATAACATGAACTGGGAGGCAGGAAAAGAAGGGTCCATCCCTTTGTGTGAAGCTGACCAGGAATGGCTGAGACAAAGCTACAGTCTCAAGCGCTGTGGCTATAAGTAAATCACTTACTCCATTTTTGCAACAGCTTCCTTTCCCAGGCCTGGAGCAAACACAGCTTCTTCTTGGCGGTAAGCTGACTCCACAGTAGCTGTTGGGCACATCTGCCATGTGTTTGGGGGAAGTAATTGAATTGGCTCTCATCTTCCTTCTAGAAGGACGAGCTCCACTGCTTAAAATGTTGGTCTCATCATTTGCCTTTGAATCGGATCTGATGATCTGAACAAATTCTTGATTGTAGGCATCAAAGGAACATTCTAGCATTAGGAAGACAGGATCTACGGAGCTCGTGTATTCCAGGCCTCTCTGGCCAGCAGTGGTATCATCAATGGAAAACACTCTTGGCACTAATAGGGCCATTACTACCTGACAGTCTATTACCCTCTTCATCACTGTCTGCAGCAGGAACTTCTGTCTCAATTCTAATTTTATCTCTGCCTCTGCTAGGTCGGGTAGGGAAGCGGGAAGAACAAGTTGGTATCCTTGTAATTTGACATGCTTGAAAGGTGAAGCCTCCCCTCTGAGCAGCTGCAGCACCCTGCCTCTCCCATTTTTGCCTTTTTCTTTCCACAGCTGTTTAATTATATGTTGCTCCTCTCTGACCTTCTACAGTTTTTTTTTCCATATTCTTGGCAAATTGTGAACTTGGAATGACAAAACCTGTCAATTAAATGGGTCAGCAGTTTCGTGGCTTGGCAATTTCACAGCTAGCTTGATTCACAACCCTTTTCCTTATAGGCATGGCATAAAATAAACCTGTAGAACTACCGAGCCCCTGAACACAACACAGCTCCTCACAGGATGCTGGAGTTGGGCAAAAATAGCTCAAACTAAGACCAATAGTCAAGGGACAGAGGCTCTGATATTATCTTCTATTGTGCTCCCTCCCCTGGGCCACAAATGGGCCTGGGCAGATGTCCCTACAGAGGAAGCATTCCTCATGTGAGCTTGAACATCCATCCTTCTCTGAATGTTCTGGCATGGCCCTTGTGTATCAGGGGTCCCCGTGTATCAACACTAGGAGGCAGGAAGCCTTCTGCATCTATAGAAGTATGGAGAGACAGTGTTAGATGTTATAGAATCCACCCCCCCTCCAGGCAGAGTAGCATATGCAGTAATTTGGATCTTAAATGTCTCCAATGCATTGAAATCTCAGTCTCTTGGCTGGTGCTACTGGGAGTGTAGCTATGAGAGGTCATGTGGGAGGCCCATAGGTGGTTGGACAAAGCTCTTGAAGGGTTTTGTGGAACCTTCTTTCCTTCCTTCTTTTGCTTTCTGGCCCTGAGGCCATTCTTCTTTCCACACCTTAACTATGCTGTGCTGTTCTTACCACAGGTCTAGCCATCAGGGCTACCTAGTCATGCACCAAGACCTCCAGTACTGTAAGCTGAAGTTGTGTGTGTGTTTGTGTGTGTGTGGTATTTTCATAAGTATGTGTTCATAGGTGCATGTTTATGCACATATATCTGTGTGTGGATGGACATGGGGAGGCCAAAGGACAGCATCAAAGATGTACCTCTGAGTTTAGTACATGACTACTGGAATCAGGTTCTCCTGGTTGCCCAACAAGTCTATCTGTGCCCTGTGTAAGTTATCTCAGGTATTTTGTAATGCTGATACATATAGTACACTACATATTAATCAACTATTACTACTACTGTAGAAGAACCCTGTGGCTTAGATAATGTAAATGTTTTTCTCACAGTTCTAGAGGTTACAAAGGCCAAGGCCGAGGTGCCATCATGGTTTGTGTCTCATGAGGGTTATCTTCCTGGCTTGTGGACATTCACCTGTTGATGACCCACAAGAGGGTAGAGAGGTGGGAGAGGTAGGAAAGGGATAGCCTCCTTGTCCTAAGGGCAGTTTGTCATACAGGTAGGGGCGAGTGAATAAGCCTAATGTCTGGGCATAGAGAAAAGCAGGGACATTCTAATGGCTCAACAAACAGACGACTCAGCCCAGCTTTGCCTCTTACTGACCCTTGAACTCTATAGTGAGCTCAGAAAATGATGGCAATCTTGGTGGGAATTTCAAATCAACCCGAAGAAGGGAATTTGGAGGTGGAGGAATGGAGTTGGAGTTTGATGTGTCAAGCAGGAGATGGTGATAGGAGTTGTAACAAGATGTCCGCTAGAGAAGTGGCCCTGTGATCATGTGTCTGTTTGACAGTGATGGATCTGGTCTCACAGAGGCTGTTGGGGGGTGTTTGAGTCTTAGAGCTAGAAAGCAAGTGCATGGTTCTGGGGATCTTTGGGAGACTTAGACTCAGATGTCCAGATGCCAGAGAAATTGAAACCAAGGGCCTCACCATCATCAGAAAGAGAACATCAGGATGCTGGACAGCATAGGGAGGCGGTAAAGGTTGTAGTTAACTGTCAGTGCCGACTGGAGGATTCATGTGCATTGACTAAAGATTATGGGGTGTAAGATGTGGTTCTGCTGGCTTCAGGCTGTGCTCCTGGTGGTTTGGATGAGAACAACCTCCAAAGGCCCGAATGTTTGAATGCTTCATTATCACTTGGTAGACCATTTGGGAAAGAGTAGGAGGTGTGGCTTTGTTGAAGGAGGTGTATCACTGGGAGTGGGCTCGCATGATTTAAAATCTCACACCAGGCACTGTCTGTCTGTCTGTCTCTCTGTGTGTGTTTCTCTCCCTCTCTCCCTCTCTGCCTTTGTCTGTCTCTCTATCTGCTCTTTCTCTGCCTCTCTTTCCCTCCCCTTCCCTTCCCCCACCCTCTGTCACTCTTTCTCTCCCTCTCTCCCTCTCTCTGCCTGCTGCTTGTTCAGGCTAAACTGCTCCAGCACCATGCTTGCCTGCTCCCCACCATGATGATCATGGACTAACCCTCTAAATCTATAAGGAAGCCCCCAATTAAATGCTTTCTTTGTAAGAGTTGCTTTGATCTTGTCTATTCACAGCAACATAACAGTAACTAAGACAGCAGACTTTGTAGCTCTATCAGTAGCTTGATCCTCAAAGTCTGCCTGGCCCTTGCGGAGTCCCAGGGGGAAAGTATCCAAGGCTTCCAGTTGGGTGTTTGGATGCCTACCCCAATCTGTCAGTGGCAGGTGTGTGGGGTCCATCTTTCTAGGATTTCATGTCCAAATAGCTTATTTATGCTAAGGCCTCCTGAGTAATTGCCTTGAACAGCAAGCCGGAGCCTCCTATCCTGGATCTGTTTAGATATAGGGATAGGCTGGCGAGGGGATGAGATTCAGTCATGAGTGTCCAGGAAGGAGTAGCATTGTTTTGGAAACTTGAGATTATAAGAGGACATGGGGAGGCCAAAGGCCAGCATCAAAGATGTAGGCAGGTAATGGAAGTGATGGCCTCAGATGCATTTGGAATGTGTTCAGTGGGAGAGCAATAGGTACCAGGATCAGAAGACACAGACAGTGAGATGCCTCGCAGACAGGACAGAGCTTTGGGCGGAGGGTTCTCGGGACTGCAATGAGAAGAGGAGACAAAAGTCTTGGGAACCTGGGATCATGGATTAGGACTCTAAAAGGATGCTGAAGAGAGCAGTTTGGGAAATGGGAAGCGATGGAGAATTGCAGAGCCTGGGGGGGGGGAATCTCTTCAGTGGATAGTCTTTTGATGGGTGATGTGGGACAGCCCCTTGTAGCATTTGGTGACCTTTATGCAACCTTGAGAAGCAGAGTTTCTGTTAAGTTCTGAATACAGATGTTGGACAAAAAGTAGCTTTGTCTCCATAGTCGTTGGTTATTCCTGAAACCAAAGAGACGAAGAATGTGGGAACAGAGCCAGTGTCTTCCCTGACAAGTATAGGCTTTAGGAAAAGATGGGCCTGGGCTAGATAAACACCACCCAGTTGAACAGTGGTTTTCTAAGGTACAAACACACTGTGATAAAGGTGACATGGGAGAAGAGAAACAGGGATGACAGCAGGATGGAGGGCAAAGATAGGAGGTGGGCTGCTGGGAGCTGGTGTCTAGAAAGTTCCAGAGCAGTCTAAGGAGCTACTGCTTATTATCAAGGTGGGAATCTTTGCTGAGAACACAGGAGCTGGAGGGGAGACTGTGTGGTAGGCAGACACATCACTCTACAGAGTGGCCAGTGAGTAAGGAGTAGCCTTGCCTTTGCTCCGGGGCGCGGGGGGGGGGGAGGTGTCTCCCAGCCTTTCTGTGATTTTATAGAACCCAGCCAAAGAAGTTAGAAGACTGGGGAGCACTAAGCAGCTTCACAGAGCGTCTGGAAGCCCATCACTCACGTGTCATGCAATGCAGTACATGATGCAACCTGCTCTGTAGTGCATGAGTATCTTGAGCAGCCATGGGGCCACGAGAGCTGTGATCATCTGGAACGGAGGCCCAGCTCATGGAAACACTGCTCTTGTATTGTACGGATTTCACATGCCCTTTCATGGATGGAACAGGTTGAAGTTGGTCTGAAAGATTGCCAAGTGTCTCACCTCCCTTTGCTCTCCTCTCTTCCAGGTGCTGTTATCTGGACTCATTGGCGTCGTCTCCTGGAAGAGGCCTCTCTCACTTGTGGTAAGTGGCATCTGGAGCTCCAGGTGGCAGTGCTTTGCCTGCAGAGGAGTGAGTGTGGCAGAGGTAGTGGCAGCCAGCGTTCAGCTATTGGCAGGAGGTGGTGCATAGTGTCTGCTTGCATGCTGATGAGCTCTCAAGAACTGCTGTGCATTGGCATGTTTTACTTCTCAGCATGACCCTTGAGTGATTCCTGAGACTCCTACCACACCCTTTATCTGTTGGTTTTGATGACTTCCCTCAAGGACATACCGAGAACAAAGACATTTTGAAAGAATGGATGCTGATTATTTTTCTGTCCACTAAGATCTCTTGGTGCATGTGCAAATACTTACACAGGAGTATAGGAACAGCAGAGTTCAAGACATGTTAGTGTTGGGGAACTTTAGAAATTGCATGGATAAAATGTTCTTTCTTGAGTGGAATCATTACTGGGCAGGGCAAGGAGGCATGGGCCACACTAGGGGTGGGGAAGGATGATGGGTTTTCCCTCTGAGAAGTATCCCAAGCATCTCTGTGTGTATTGATCTGTAGCCTGGTCTTCTCAATGTATGCATTAATATATTGATGTGTCTGTGTCAGGACTAGAAGAAGAGCTTTGATGGGCACTGAACAACACAGTGTGGTTATGTTTGCCTTTTGTATTAATCAATTATTTAAAATCTTTTTTTAAGTGATAAGGTTGGGAGATAATGATGCATACTAAATATTAATGGAAATAGGGGGAGAGACCAAACGTGTATGTGAAAGATACTTCCTTCATGCATGTGACTGTGATGTCCTGAAATGGTGTCAGGGCAGAGAGTGGCTTGGGTTTGGTTGTGCTTCCTCTTGTGTAGTCTGGTTTGCAGAAGAGATTTCCTTATTTATTTTTTAATGTAGAAAATTTCAAATATGCAGAAAAAATGGAGAGAGAGGTTGGCATAGTGAATTCTGGTACACCCTCCATCCAGCTTCAAGAACAACAAAACACACCTGGTTTTTCTTTGTTCTTCTGTATGCTCTATATGCCAGCTCCCAACCCTTCCCTCTCTTGGATGGATGACCTTATGGCAACTCGAGCATTGGGATCAAGAAGCTGGCTCTGTGTAAGATGGGTTGGCAGTGCACACACTGGCTAGAGACCAGCTGTAACTTCTGAGCTGTCCTTAGCAACACAGGGACAGTCTGTTCCATTTCTCCACATGGCCCCACAGGACAGACAGATTAAGACCTTGGATGCCAGCCTCCTAGAAAAAGAAAACTATGTTCCTTAAGATGGATATAGAAACATAGAGCTTTAGTCATCCAGCCACACCTACTTCCTCCACTTCCTGTCCTAGCCCCAGGATGGAGATCCTCACAAGGTGGCCAGGATTCAGGTGTCTTAGATGTACCTTATGGATGTGGCTCAGATGCACCCTGGGAAATATGGAGAAGTTTTGGAGCCTGGTGCAGGGAGGAGGGGATGGCAGCAGCTGGGCCTGTAGAGGCAGTGTTCCAAGTGCTGGTTCCCGAGTCCTGCTGGGTGATTGGTGTAGGAGCAGCTGCTCTCTGGAAGGAGTTCACATTCACCTTGTCTTGATTGATCTCCTCCTAGGGCCCAGCTGGAGGATGGAGGGCTTTACTAGGGAAATGCTAGTCACTGTGCCAAATCCCAGATTTTTAGTGGCTCTAAGCAGTGCAGATTTACTCCCATTGGCTCTCCAAGGCAGATGCTGCCCTTGGCATATACTTTCTCCATAGAAGGTTCCAGAGAGACTGTGAGTCTTGACATTTGGGGTCCCCCTTTTCCCCATGCCTGTGGAGTCTCTGGGATTCAGTGAGGACATGTGGGAGGTGGGGTTGGGTCTACTTAGCCTAATACTTGGGAAAATCATATACATCATGCATATATCCCACAGTAAGAGCTTGTCATTGTGCCATTTCTTGCAACATAGAAGGCTCTCAAATCCTGCCTGTCTGAACAGACACTTCTCAGAGGCAGCTACATACTGTGGAAGGAGGGAAGTTGTGATGGGTAGTTATTTGTCTCTCCCATAAGAATGTTCTTTTGTCTGTGCAGAATCCATGGATACAGAGACCAACTCTACATATCTATGTGTCAGTCAGGGGTCCCCAGAAAACACATTTAGCTAATCTCTGCCTGCACATCTATTAAGGCATTTACTTTAAAGAATCTCATGAGATTGTTAACAAGGCCAAAATCTGCAGCCTGGGTCTGTAGGCTAGTACCTCAGGGGAGACTGAGTGTCATTTGAGTCTGAAATCCAGCCCATTCTCTTTGGAGGAAGGCATTCTTTTTTCTCATAGGGCTTTGAACTGATTGAATGAAGCCCCACATTAGGCAGGGCGTTCTGCTTTGTTCAAAGATTATTGCCTTAAATGTTCATTTCATCTTAAATACATTATAGCAACATCAAAACTAGTGTCCCACCCAGTGTCTAGCTAGGAACTATGTGCTTGCCACGTTGACACGTAAAAGTAGCTGATATTCAGGATTCTTTGGTGAATGAGGCCAAACACTCCATTTGCAGTAACATCAGTGAAATACTGTGGGTAATGATGGTGGTCATTGGTGAGTGTGATATGTGTGCTTCTCCTCCCAATAGTACAGGCAAGAATAGCTTTTGTATTTTAGAAGAGAAGGGCCAACCTCCAAGCCTGAACATGACTAACTCATACTTGAACCCAAGTCTTTGACATCAAAATCCTCCTTTTGTCACCCAACCTACCGTGGGCCTCATAGGCATCCCTTCTGCCTTCTGGCTTTCGTCTAGCTACACACCCCTTGACTTGCACATTACTTCTCGCACTGCCTCACCCCAGCCTGCCTGCTGAAGAGTCACTCTTACACCCCCCCACACACTTTTGTCTTTCCATACTCATCCACAGGGTCTACTTTCACTATAATATTTGTTCACTTGACCCTCTCTTCTCTCTACTTTCAGCAGACCCCAGGCTGTTCTCCTGGGACCCTAGCAGATCCTATTTACAGATCTTTGTGCCTGTTTGTTTTTCTCAAAGTTTCTTGGCATATATGCGTGCACTCACACATGTGCACATGCACACGCATGCGCACACACACGCCAGTTAGTATCTGCCCAGAGCATTACACTTAAGGCTGCATACTTTCTTTTGTTTGTCTGTGTAGGGTTTCTCTGTGTAGCCCTGGCTGCCCTGGAACTCATTCTGTAGACCAGGCTGGCCTTGAACTCACAGAGATCCTCCTGTCTCTGCCTCCCTGAGTGCTGGGTTTAAACTAATAAACCACTGCCCAAGGGCTGCATATTTCTAATAAAGAAAAACAGTCATATTATTTCATAATTTGGAGACAAAGTACAAAATATGGAGGTGTCACTGGTTCAGCCTCTGATGGGCCTCATGACATGTCCTATCATGGTGGGAGTAAGTGCAGGAGAGAAAACATGATGAACCAGGAAGTCAGACACTAGGGAGTAGTCAGCCTTCCCTTTTACAACAAGGCATTCTTGCTGCAAGACACTTCAGGAGAATCATTAATTCCTTCTGAGGACACAACCTCAGGGGCTTGATCTCCTCCACTAGGCTCCACCATCATCAAGCTAAGGACAAACTGTAAGCCTTGTTTACACACCCAAGCACAGCTACTCCATGGCACCCTGTAAAGCAGCAGCTGTGCTGTGTTTAGTGCTCCTTCTTTAAGGCCCTCTGAAGTTCTCCAAACCCAGACAATAGAATTAAGTTTTGTAAGTGATGGGTGAGTTTTGAGGTGAGGAGGAAGGTGAGGGGAGTCTTGTCTGAAGTCCTGTAGCTAGAATGCCTTGAAGTCTTTTTTAGTTGTAAGCTTTCTACTCCTCCCTTCCCCCTCCAACTCCTCCATCTCTCCCCTATTCCATCTCAAGTTATTGACTATTTTTTCAATTATTATTTTTACACACACACACACACACACACACACACACACACGCGCACACACCCCTTGCTGAGCCCCTTTAGTGTTGCTCCTATATACATGTGTCTATGGCTGACTACATGGGTTTAGATAACCTACCAGGGGTTCATCCCTAAAGAAAATGGATTCTCACTCTCTAGCAGCTATTAATTGCCTAGAGTTCTTCACCGAAGGTTGGGGCCTTATGAGATTTCCCCCATTGTGTTGGCATTTCCACTGATGTTGATTTTGTTTGGGTGAGCATGTTACGATTTAATGGATGCAGTTTCCATCACATATAGGAACACCATTTCACAGCAGAATGTGGGGTTCTCTGGCTCTTACAACCTTCTGCCTCCTCTTCTGAGCCTTAGGCATAAGGAGTTGCATTACAGATGAATGAATTGGAGTTGAAACCAGTATAATTTCTAACTGTATTCTAAATATTTGTATTCTTATATCCACAGATCAGTATAGCTCTCTCTTTTCATCAAAGATTTTCTTTTTGCTACAGATAAAGATGGTCTAAACTGCCCAAAACATAGAGAACAATAGTTCTTCAAGTCTTGATTTCTTTACCCCAAGCCCCTGTGTTTACACCCTTCCTAATGATGACCCATCTTTCTGGAGGTGCAAACTGACAAGGTCACTGTGAGCTTTCTACGTCCTTCCCAGAGAGATCACTGGCTTTTCCTCTTCTCTGTGGTGACAGTCACACTGAGTTGACTTCTGTGAAAGGGGAGTATCCATAGTGCTGGTTAGAAAGAAGTGGATAGATGCCTGCTGGAGACACTGGGTGATTTCAGGGATGTGTGACTTTGCTGGGGTCAGGGATGGGTGCCTCCAGAGCTCTGTTGACAGCAGCATCCTCTTGGAGATTCTCCCTCATGAACCAGTTATTAGCTGTGCTGTCTCTTTCATTGCATGGGTCTGAGCCTCTACACCAGCTGTGGGTTGAAGGTCAGAGTTGAGACTTCTAGCAGAAAGCTGGTGACACACTGGAGGAAGGGTCTGTTATGCAGGAGGGGAAAGGACAGCAGCCACCTGACCAGCACTTGGGGAAGAAGACCTTACAGGCATAGTACAAGAGGGATAAGAAGAAGGGAAATGTGTGTGTGTGTGTGTGTGTGTGTGTGTGTGTGTGTGTGTGTGTGTGTATGCATGCCACCAGTGAGGAGGTCAGAGGACACCGGCAGGAGTCACGTGAGTCCTGGAGATCAGACTCAGATCTTCAGGCTTGGCAGCAAATGTCTTCACTTGCTGAACCATCTCTCCTGCCCTGTGGGTTTTTTTTTTTTTGTTTGTTTGTTTTTTGTTTTTTTAATTGTTATTATTTTTAAGCTTATAAAATGGGTCTAGCTTTTTTCCGTTTATGTGGCAAAGTTTTATATGCCTGAGGCTATATGTGCCTCATCGTGTAGCCAAGGGTGAGTGGTCACTGTCTCAGTAGCAGTTTTTGAATGTTAGCATTTCTCCTCAGGTGTGAAGTGTTTCCCCCTCCCATTGCTAGATGTGCGCCTGTTTATTGAGATTTTTTTCAGTGGAACTGACCTGTTAACCTCTCCTGAAGCCAGAACAATCTGCTTAAATTAACCAATCTTTCTAACAAGTCAAGCTTTTGTTTTATGAATAATTTTCCTGGCTACTTCTGTACATTTTTCTCTTTAATAAATCTTGGAATAAATGGCTGAAGTTGCCTAGTGATGTGGATTTTTTCCATCATGAATTAATTTATTTAATCGATGAATTTCTGAACAAATGACATCTATAATATTGAGAGACATTTTCTGTTATAATTTCTGAAATGCTATTAATATATTGACCTCAGATCTGGTTAGCATACAATGCAGAGACTATACCCATCCTGATTATTTGTTTATCAGATACTTCAAGAAAATTTTGCTGCAATTTAAAAACAAGTTATCTCTTCTTTGTCCTTTTTGATTTGTCTTTCTTGAATTCCAGGCAGACATAACACCTGCTAAACTGACCTACAGTCTTTAAGATTTTCTATCAGTTTCTTGTCTTTTTCTTTCTGGGTATGTTTCATCTCTTTTATTTCCCAGATAGCTTCTTTGGGCTTTAACTATATCCATTCTACTGGTTCAGCCTAGTGTTGAGTTTCTCATTTTGACAGACAGCTGCACGACTTGCTGAGAACTTCCTGTTCTGGGATGCTCCCCCCACCCCATAGCATCATTCACTTATGAAACACACATCCCACAGCCTGTAGGTCACTTTGTATCCTTTCTGTCCCAGGCACTCTTTTTGGTATCCATCTGCTTAACACCAGCAATCCCTGCTTGCCCCTTGTCTATTCCCTAAACAATTGCTAACTCTGTGAATATAAAGTGAGTTACTTATAGACATCATGTAGTTGGGTTGTGTTTTAAATACATATGTTGCTGATGTCTGCCCCACAAATGAAGGTATTTTCCACTTAACGTAAGTCCTGATAAGGATGGATCATGACTCAAACTCTCTTGCCTTCTAAATGTCTAATATGTTAAAGTGTTTGTCTGTTCCTCTGTTATGGCCCTCTTTTGTTTTCCTAGCATACTATTTTTGGTGTGAGCCTAGCCTTTAATGGCTGAGCCATCTCTCCAGCCCTAGTGTACTACTTTAATTCTCTTATTTTAAGAATGTGTTTTTGCATTATTATCTTAATTATTGTCCTTGATAGCAAGACGAACATCATAATGCATAGTAACCTGTTTGAGATGAGTGCTACCTTATGTAACTGTGTTATTTCTTTTTTTTTTTTTTAATGCTGTTTTAATACAGCTTAAGCCTTGGTGTGTTGTGTGCCCCTCACTCCAACCTTGCAATTATTGTTTTATTTGGTCATCTTTTAAATCAGGTAGAAATACTATGTTTCTGTGTAATACTATCCCTTTCTTTTGTTTCTTGTAGGATGTTTCTCATAACAAATTCTTTTAGTTTTTATTTTGGAGTGGGTCATCTTAAATGGATGGTTTTGATACACACACACATACACACACACACACACACACACACACATACACACACACACACACACACACACACATATATATATATAAATCTTGATTTATAGGTTTTTCTTTTTATTCTATCTTATGGCATTAAATATGTCCTGTGCTGCCCTTTATTATATATGAATTATGGGAAACTAGCTATTGATGTTTTGGGGAACCCTTTGTGAGTGACAGTCACTTGTTCTTGCTTCTATGATCTCTTTTTGACTTTGGCTTTGACACCTGACCTAAGATGTGTCCAGGTGTCCATCCTTTTAGGTTTGACCTACTTGAAATTCTCCAGCCTTGGAAGTTTGGCTTCATGTCTTTTATTAGATTTGAGAAATTGGGGGCCAAAGCTTCTTTAAACATCCTTTCTAACCTTTATCTCTCCTTCTCCCCTTCCCTCTCTATGCTCTCCTCTTGTGTGTTTTAGCATCTTAGGTGTGTTCTATGCATTGCTTAAGGCAGTGGCTCTCAACCTTCCTAATGTTGTGACCCTTTAATACAGTTCCTCATGTTGTAGAGATCCCTCCAACAATAAATTATTTTTGATATTACTTCGTAACTGTAATACTGCTATGAATCATAGTGTGAATGTCTGTGTCTTCCTGTCATTGTAGGTGACTACTCTAAAAGGATTATTCGACCCCCACAGGGGTTGCAACCAACAGGTTGAGAACCACTGGCTGAAAATCTGTTGTGTTTCTTGGTTGTTTGTTCCCCTTATGTCCAGACTGGATAATGTCAATTAGCAGGTCTCTTTCTGCCTACTCAGTCCTGCTGTTTTACTTCTCTGAAGAAATTTCCATTTGAATTTCTGTTCTCTTCAGCTCCATATGGTTACAACCACTGCCTGATTTTTTGGTATTTTCTACCTGGTGAGACATTATCATTGTCCTGTGGGTTTTTTTGTTTGTTTGTTGTTTTCTTTCGTTTTTTAGGGTTTTTTTTTCCTTAAACAAGATTTTCTTTAAGTCTTTGCAGTGTATTTGAAAGAGCTAAGCTGAAGTCTTTAAGCCTCCCATCTGGCCTTTCTTGGGGACTGTTTACATTGATTGTTTTTTCTTTAACATATGCCTTGCTTGCTATATCTTTACATGTCATGATTTCCTGTTGCAAATCAGACATTTTCAAGAATATATCATGTCACCTATGGCAAATGGATCATGGTTAAACAAAAATTTCTTTAAACACCTGTAGCCAATGCCTAATCTTTGCTAAGGGGCCGTGTGTGTGTGTGTGTGTGTGTGTGTGTGTGTGTGTGTGTGTGTGTGTGTATGTGTGTGTGTGTGTGTGTGTGCGTGCTGGCACACACCTTGAACATACTGCCAGGCAGTTGACAAGTTGCTTTAGCATTCATTTCCTGCTTACATTTAATCCTAGACTTACAGACTACAATTCAGAGATGTCTCAAGTTCATCCTGGGCATAAACACAACTCTGCATATCCAGGCCGTATGCTGTTTTCCCAGAAGTGTGCTGGGGCTTTTCAGAAGCTTATGGTCATTTTACTCCCTAGCTTTTACTAAAAGGCTTTTTGGATCTGTCCTGGATATTATCTACTACTTGAGCAACTACAGCATGGAAACACTTACCTATAACTGTATATGACAATTCTCTCACAGGGTGGTTCCAAGTAAGGTAAAGTATAGATTATCATTGGGTATGACCTCCAACTAATTGCTAGACTGGCCATGTGACAGTTATGTGACTGAAAGCAGCCTGATTTCGTCATCATCGTCGTCGTCGTCTTCGTCTTCCTCCTCCTCCTCCTCCTCCTCCTCCTCCTCCTCCTCCTCCTCCTCCTCCTCCTCCTCCTCCTCCTCCGCCTCCTCCTCCTCCTTACATCTAGACTTGTCCTGAAAATGTAAACTGATGGTTTTCTAGACTAAGTAGAGTTGGGGTATGGAGTAAAGCAATTTAAAGAACCATAAATTACAATTTTCCAACCCAAGATTTAGCTTTTTACCTTGAAAAAAGAACCCCGAGGTTGCTCGAAAGACTCTGGATTACTTCCAGAGTTCCCAGCAAATTGATCCTAGCAACATCTCTGGGAATTTACTTCTTTTTATGCAGCACTGAATTTTCAGGTCTGTACGTTGCCATTTCTCCTGATGTCACCCTGGAGAATCCCTTTCGGAGTTGTCAGCTGGCAAGCTGAGAAGTGAGATCTGTCACATTCACCAACTGATGGCACACCTGGAAAGATGATTTTTCTGACTTCATAGAGCTCTGGTCTCTTGGCATCTCCTGGTAAGACCCACCTGTTGTTCAAAGGTGTCATTGGGAAGATGTGGAACACAGATCTTTGTCCTCTTGGAGTGTTTTGGTGTAGTGCTTTTTGTTACATTGTTTTTCATGTTTTAAAAATAGTTCTTTGAGACTGTCCTACAGTGTGTTTTTTATCATATTCATCTTTCCTGCCCCAAAACTTTCCAGACTCACCTTCCATCCCTTCCCACATAAGTTTGTGTCTGGCATCTCCCCTCCCACATCAAAGCCTGCTCAGGTATTGTATTGTATTGCTCAGGTATTTTTGAACATGGCTTTGGAGTGTGGTTAGTTGACTGTCTCACTCCCAGTAGCCAAGGATTGCCAATAGCTTCTTGGCTAACTTCATGCCTAACTCCCTCTTCATGCTGGGATTTGTCTGGCTTGAGCCTTATATAGGTCTTGCACATGCTGTCACATCTGTTGTGAGCAACTGCCCTGCTGTGTCTGGAAGACACCGTTTCCTTATAGTCATCCACCACCTCTGGCTCTCATACTCTTTGTGCCTCTGCTTCTGTAGAGGTTTCTGAGTCTTTGGAGGGGAGGAGGGGAATATATATTCCATTTAGGGCTGGATATTCTGCAGTTTCTTACTCTCTGTGCCTCAGCCAGCTGTGGGTCTCTGTGTTGACCATCATCTATTGCAAATAGAAGCCTATCTGGTAAGGGTTAGAAATGCCTTAATCTGTGAACATAATCCAGGACAGTAGAAATTGTTTTAATACTATGTCCACTTAGCAGAACAATAGTAGTTGGTTCTCTCTCAGGACCTGTGACCTGTCCAGCCATAGGTTCTTAGCCCAGTAATGGTGACAGGTATGAGTTTCGTCTTGTGAAGGAGGTCTTAAATCCAATCAGAAAGTTCTTGGTTACTTCCATGATATCCAAGCCTCTATTGTACCTGTTGGCACATCTTTCCAGGTCCATTGTTATTTTAATACATGTAGGGTTCACACCCGAGTAAGATTGGTGATTACTTTTTTTCCTCTGGTAACATGCATAGCACCTTTAGAACTAGGAAGACTAGCCAGTAGGGACGAAGCTCCCAGGTCAGTACCAGCTTGATTTCTAATAGAGCATTTCTGGGCTATAGCAGTCTTGGTACTGATACATGCAATATGGATGAATCTCAAAAGAAATAGGTTAAAGAAGCCCTAGCTATTGTAACAGCACATGATTATAATCCTAGATCTTGGGAGATTGCAATGTCAGGTCAACCTGGGTTATATAGTAGGTCCCTTTCAAAGAAATACAGAAAGGAGAAAAGAGAAGGGGAAGGGAGACCAAGCATGAGAAGCCATGTGATCAGGAGTCTTGGGATGCTGGTGATAGAGAGTAGATTGCTACTCAGCTAGGGCTTGAGTCGTGGGAGGAGTCTTGCAGCACATGAGCACTTGGGAACCCTGGGTTCTATGGAACACTATATGCTTTCATTCTGTTGGTGGTGGTGTTTACACGGCTATCTGTGTTTGTTAAGATTCATTGACCTGTTCAATTAAAATGATCAAATGTTCTTTTCTGCAAATTAAACCTTAATAAGTACAATAAGAACACCCCAATTTAAATAACACATTCTGTTTAATTGCATTAGTCATCATTATCCAAACAAGCCCAGGAGGTACAGAAGTCATCAAAGAACTCCTTAAAGGCTCTTAATTTGCCACGTGCCCAAGAAGCACTAATGGCATTCATTCAGAATTTCAGAATGAATGCTGGACTTCACTGGAGACTTTCTGGCTCAGGGATTGCAGGCGGATGCTGTGACCCTGGCTCCTGGGCTTTAAGTAGAAATAGCTAACAAAGGCAACAATAGTCAGTAAGATGTGGAAGATCACAGAGTGGAGTGTTTATATTGTGAGCATGTTTGAAGCATCACCTAGAGACTATTTTTTCTATGGTCTCTGTAGGAGAAAGACACATAGTAGCTTTCAGAAATACTACAAGTTCTCAGGTGTTTGAAAATCACAGCCTCAAGTGGTAGGTTAAAGATCCAGTCTCTTCCTCCAGTAGAACAGATAAATTGGCAAGTGCATCCAGGTTGGGGGGGGGGTGGCATTCGGTGCTAAGAAGAGATGACCTTTTAAGCCAGGAGGAGTCAAGGAAGAAATTTAAACACTTATCTCCAAGTGAAATCAGTCATCCAGGAAAGGCTGCACTGATAAAACTCAGTCCATGAGAAGGTCAAAAAATCACAGGTTGTTACCTGGTTGTTTTTGGTGGCACACACCTTTGATCTCAGCACTCAGGAGGCAGAGGCATAGATCTCTGTGGGTTTGAGGCCAGCCTGGTTTACAGAGTGAATTCCAGGACAGCCAGGGCTATTTACACAGAGAAACCTTGTCTCAAAAATCCAACCAACCAACCAACCAAACAAACAAACAAAAAAGATGGGAGTGGAGAAGGTCAAACCATCAGGAGTTGTAGGGAAGAATGACTACATAAAACTGTTTTTAGGGAAGTGAAATTTTTTTTTTGTTGATACTGTAAAGTTGAATACACACTAGTATGCATCTGTCTGAATCATGGAATATTTAATAGCAAGAGTGAACACCATCATAAGCCCTAGACTTGTGGTGTTAACGATGGACTCGCTGATTATAACTGGTATACCTCCCTGGTGGTCAGGATGTTGGTAGTAGCAGAGGCTGTGCATATGCAGAGAGAGGGATTATATGGGAAATTCTAGGTCTCCCTGATCAATTTTGCCGTGGACCTTAATTATTAAACTGAATTCTTTATATTATGAATATTGCAAAGATATAACCCCCAAATTATGATGCATCCAGTTTAATTGAAGTGACTAATAATAAGGAAAATGAAGTCTGTAACCCCTATACCAGCTGCTTCTACTTTCCAGGTGGGCTGCAAAAGCCTCTAAGGTAGTGTAAATAAAGCAAAATAGTTGAAGGGACAGAAACTACAGACACAAAATATCCCTTTAGTATGGCTTCTGTGACAAATGTGGGTATGATGAAGGGTGTGGGCTGAGACCTGCCCATCTACTACCTCCACTTAGATTTCATGGTACACAGTGAGGCACCTTTACTGTCCCAACCAAGGAGAAATGAGGTACAGGGTAGGTGTGCAGCATGTAGACGCCTGTGTCTCCAGCCAGGCAGGGCAGACAGGTCTATAACCAGAGTTCCCTGTGTAGCTAGAAGTCCTTTTTCATTAGCTCACTAGGGCATGGCTCAGACTTGTAGCTTGTACTGAGACCATCGCACATCAGACTTGAAAAATTCTTGTAGGACCAATGATTCTTTCATAGTTTTTGTTTTGATTAGGAGCTATCACTTAGAGGGAAGGTTTCGATTTTTCTTGTCTACATTTTTTTCTTTTTTTTTTTTTATTTTAATGCTTTTAATTGAAATAGTCTTCTCCACTTTTCTTCCCTCCAGTCCCTCCCAACCTTCTTCCCTCAAACACCTCCCATCTCTCCCACTCCAGCTGATAGACTCCTTTTCTTTTCTTTGATTATTATTATTATATGTGTGTGTGTGTATGTATTTATGTGTATGTATGAATCCCTCTATTTAAATGCAGCTTGCTGAATCTGTTTTTGCTGTTGACGTTTCAAAGCTGACCACTTTGCATTAGACAACCACAGAGGGGGCTCACCCTTGGGAAAGGCTAGTTCTCATTCTCCCAGTAGTCATTAATTGCCTGTTGTTCTTGCCTAGGGGTCAAATTCCAAGAAATGTTTCCCTGTAGTGGGATATTCACTGTGTCTGCTTCTGTGGCACTGACCACACCCATTGAGGGGTGGAGCCAGGGGCGGAAGTGACCTGTGGAGCTTAGTCTCGGGAGGAGGCGGAGAAAGGCCTTTTCTGGCGGGACACGGAGAGAGGAGCATCCAGTTTTAACTGCTGTGTTCATCTGTCTGTGTTGTGAGTTGTTTCTCCCTTAATAAACATCTATTCGACCTATTTGTTTATCCTGACCCTTATTGAACCGCAATATTTCCCCTTCCACACTAGCATGCCATTTGATATTGCCATTATTCTGGTCTTGTTTATGCATCAGAGGAACTGGTTCATAGCAGGCTTTAAATTCTGGCACTTACAACCTTTCTGCCCCCTCTTTAGTTATGTTCCCTGAGCCATAGATGCTGGAGCTGTGATGTGATGTAGATGACTTCTCATGATTTGTTAATCCCTTGCATTGTGTCCAGTTGTGTTTTTTCTGGTTGCCATGTTCTATAAAGATGAGCTTCTTTGATGCAAGGTAGCAGCTATACTTACCTGTGGGCAATTTAAGATGTAGTGAGGAATATTCTATTCCAGTCTAACAAAGTGGCAATAATAAAGTCTTTTCTAAGGTCCATGAACTCACTAGCTGGCTAGGTTTCCAGTACTAGGTATGCATGATTTCTTTTCTGTTGAGTGGGACTTAAGTGACATCAGGCAGCTATTGGTCATCACTAATATAATTTGCAGTTTTACATCAAATCCAGAAGGTGTTGAGCTGGTTCTTAGGGTCAAGGATACATTCTGCCCCTGATAAACCTACCTCTGTGGCACAAAGCAGCATCACCTATGTCCAAGTACTGTTCTGGACAGTGAGCAGCTTAGTTGACACCACTAGAGCTTAGAGCTTGCTGGAGTCATTCTGGAATGGAAGCAATAGGTCACAGGACTGGGGAAAACAGCCTTGCCTATTTGTAAATAATCACAATTTCTAGTTCTTTTCATGGTGTTGAGTTTATTAGAAACTCACGGATGAAGAGAAATGCTTTTTCTAGACCTTCCCTTCAGCTAGATTCTGTTGCTTTTGTTTTCCACGACTGCAGTATTTAACATAACATGCAAATGCCAAGGAATGGGAAAGGTGTGATGGATGGACTTCATCCAAAATTAGTGTGTTTTATATTTCTCTCTCTTCATTGCTATGCTGATCATTTTTCAATGTAAGAAATCTTAAATCCCTGGGCTGCATACATTATCTTCTATCCAAAAGTGTCTTTGAATTTTTGTACCCACAGAAATGATTCCTGCTGTGCCCATCAGAAATTCAGCCCTAGTCATACTGCAAAGTCATATGTCTGACCAGATTCTGTGGTGGAAAAATTATGAATCACTTTAACCTTTAATATGAATTCTAGAAAGCCTGTGGGGCTTTCTTCCTAAGCCATGAATTGATCTCAAATATAACTTTAATATGCTATTAAAATATAGGTGAGTTAAAGGTTAATATATTTAATATAAATCTGTTTGAAATCATTATTCAGGAAATTCATTATGAATCCACTTTGGGAGTTTCTTACAGTCAGGAAAGAGCAGGACCTCTTTTTAAGAGAATATATTTTGCTTGGTCACATTAAAGATGAATCTTATGGGTTAATTGTGGAAGGGAAGGAAATAAGCCATACACATATTTCCTTGTACAGGTCTTTGAAGCAATGAGGAATTGTACTTTTCAAGCAAAGCTGTTTAAGTACCTAAATCTTCTTGTCTCCAGGCTTCACAGTGCTGGAGCTACAAGACTATGCAGACTTGCCAAGGATGTTTATGTAGGTGCTGGGGTTTGAACTCAAGTCCCCATGCTTGTACACCAAGTGTTTTTGCCCATTGAGTCTTTACTGTCATTACTTCAGTCCCCATTTCCTTTAAATTGCCAGCAGTATTACATGTTAACAAGGAAAGAGTGTCTCACTAGGAACCAGATTTAAGCAGACCATTCGAGACCTTGTTTATGATTGACAGCTTTACAGAAGTTACAGTCTTCCAAGAGATGGGCCTCTAGGACTTTGTGGGGTTATCTTGACTGTGCTAATTTAGGGGTGAAGACCTAGTCATTGTGGGTAGCACCATTCCTTAGGCACCAGTCCTTGGACTGTGTAGAAGGGGAGAAACCAAGCTGAGCGTGCAATGCATACATTCATTACCTTCCTCTACTGGTTGGAGATTGGATCTGACCAGTCACTTCCAAGCCCCTGAAACCTGTATTTCCTTGCCAGGAAGCACTGTACTTTGGAATCATCAAGATAAATAAACCTTTTCTCCCTTAACTTTCTTTGTCCAGGGTATATTATCACAGCAATGATGGAGGGCGGGGGGATAAAACTAAGAATGCTATGTGAAATTGAAAATTGCCGTGGGGAAAAAAAAACCCACCTTCTTTGTAAAGCCAGCAGTGATCTAGATTTCCTTAAATGACTTGAGTGAGGAATGTAAGCTGCTTTATTTTGATCCATCAGGCATGTTTTTAGTTAGAAATGTACTAATACTTTGCTTTTTGGCAAGAGAGAATGAGCAGATTATATACAAGGTTGACAAAGATTCTTGATAAGGTAATTATGCATTCAACATCACAATGAATTGAATGCATCATCTTAAAATTCACCTGGAAACAGTTGTAACAGGCTTTTCTTGATAGTTGCTTCTTGCTGCTCTTGGGAAAGTTCTCAGAAGGAATTAATTATCCCCATGTGCCAGTGGAGGATGGTACATCCTTCCTATGAAAACATAGGTGGCAACCTCTATGGAGACAGTGCTGAAGAAAGAGATGGGCCCTCTGGCAGTTCAGGAGGCCTGGAATGGGGTCTCACACCCTGAGTATTCATGTTTATATTGATGACTGCTTTACTGTGATTTGTGTCCAGTCGTTAATGTACTGTGATTTGTGTATGTGGACCCCAAGACCTTGATACATTGTCTCCTTATTTATGATTATTTAGGACCCTATGCTGGGCATCCACTAATATTAGACAAGTTTTCATGAGAGGAGAGTTTTCCAGCTGCTGCAATGTAGGCTGAATGCATCTTGGTGTGCTATGACAATGACACAACGAGGGTGATCTTGGGTGATCTCATGCTGTCAGTACAGTGAAGGGCAGTCATCCCACAGTCATCTTCAGAAATGCCAGGTAGTGTGGCTCAGAGTCTTCTGCACCACAGCAGCTCACAGGTGATGGGACACTTTGTGCACAGCACTGAGCAGTGTAATGAATTGGAAATAAGCATGAGAGGTGGTTGTTGCCTTCAGGACATTTGAGTTCTAGGTGAGGAAATGATATAACCTGGGAAAATAAAGGTTGCCATGTATTATCAAGCCTTCTGTCACGGTAACAAAATACCGTAGGTATTTTTTAAGGAGGAAATGTGTGTTTTGGCCCACAATTTCAGAAGGTTCCATCAGCGATGGTTTTGGCCCTGTTGTCTTCGGGCCCCATGGTAGGCAGAGCAACCCTAATAGACCACGTGGCAGAGAAAGCTGCAGAGCTTGTGTTGTTGAGGAGCAGAGAGAGAGAGAGAGAGAGAGAGAGAGAGAGAGAGAGAGAGAGAGAGAGAGAGAGAGAGAGAGAGAGAGAGAGAGAGAGAGATATTTCCTCTGGCTTCTCCATCCTCAAAGGCCCACCTCCTCCTGGAAGCATCATAGGCTAGGGACCAAGCTTTCAAGGCCTGGCCCTTTGAGGGCACTTATCCAACCACAACTAGCTATAAAATATTAAAACCGTATTACAGCCATCCCTCACATCAGTGGAAGATTGATTCCAGGACTCCCTGTAGATTTCAAAATAAGTGGATGCTTAAGTCCCTTATATTAAAGTGGAATAATATTTACGTGCAAATTATTCTCTGATAAATTGTAAATCATTTCTAGATAACTTGTAATACCGAACACAATGTAAATGGGATGGAAATAGTTATGCTGTATTGCTCAGGGAATAACAACAAGGATAAAAGCTTGTATTTGTATAAATGCAATTATCCCACCCAAGTATTTTCAACCCGTAGTTTGTCGAGTCTGCCAATGCTGAATCCACAGCTGTGAAGTGCTGTTTGTGGAAGTATATTGAGAAGAAACCGTAGTGAAGTTAGAACTAAGTTAATCAATATAATACATATAAGGCAAAAAGGGGTGAAGACTTGTTGCTATTGTACAGAGCTTACATCATTTCAAGACCAGGATCTCCTGCTGGGGTGAATGAGGTGGCCTTTTCAAACACGTGATTGGCTACAGTCCTGGGGCAGTATTACTACAGCAAGGGCAGTCAGTCTTGTTTGCTTTCTAAGGGTGTGGTTCATCATGTTCTGCTGCTCCTGCTGGGGTTGACATAGAGATGGCTGTACCCTAAACTTTGTGGTGACGATGGGCTTGAGGATGGGCACTGGATAAGTAGCACTGGGCAGGTGGATCAGGGAAGACTCTGCAGGTCCACAGAGCAGAATAAACAAAATCCAGGAAGCATGCAAAGCATAGGATGAAGGGTCTGGGGGTAAAGCCAACTGTGGAAGCTCCCGAGAAAGAAGATAGCAGCAAAAGAGTATCTGGCTGGTTCCTGGGGGTGTTTCTACAGCCTTGCAGTCTCCCTCAGCCTGGGCCTGGGCACCCCTGATGTCACCCCCCACCTCCCAGCCCCGCCTTGCAGTAGTTTCTCAGTAAGCATGTCTTTGGTTGTGGAGTGTGGAGGTTTTTGTCCCACACCAAATGAGGACTTGATGTTCATGGTCAGTAAAGGAAAGAGCCAGCTGCCAGGGCAAAAGGATCCTTCTTTGTCCAAATGGTTTAACCTATTGACAAGCCAGCTGAGGGGAAAGTGAAGTAGGGTAACCCCTCAGCTGAGAATGTGAAATTCAGTGACCAGTGGTATATTGCTATGTGACTAGCTATGTAAGCAATATTTTCCCCAATTTATATGTATACATATCACATGTATACATGCGTATACATATACACATACACACATCTCACACACACATGTATACAAATACACATATAAACATATATGGGTGTTTTGCTAGTGTGTATGTCTGTGTGCCGTGTGCATGCCTAGTGCCCAAGGAAACCAGAAGAGGGTGTTATATAACTCCTGGGTCTAGAGTTATAACTCTAGCGAGCCACCCCCATGTAGGTGCTGGGAGTAAAATCCAGGTGATCTGGAAGAGCATTCCGTTCTCTTAACCACCATGCCATCTCTCCAGCCTGCGTTGGATTTAATTTGCTACATTAATGGTGAGTTTAGAGCCTTTTGTTTTGAAGTGTATGTCAAAATTGACAGGAAGGAGCGTATCTTCTGTTTGGTGTGTTCTTGGCAAGAGTAGTCTTGTGGACACCTTAGAAATCCCAACTCTGCTAAAATGCTTCCCCTTCCTAATGCACTTCCTTTGCCCCAGGGCCTTTGTGGTCTCTTAATAGAAAAAAGTCGTTAAGGAAAAAAAACATGTAATACGCTGAGGTAGCTCTAATATAGGAAAAGTAATAGATGAAGTGTCATGAGACTCAAAAAGCGTATTCTTTCAGAAAGAAGGTAATTACTGTTGTAAAGATATAGCATTAGGAGAATTATTACAGTGGGAAGTGTGTGATCTGTCTGTCCATGGCACAGTTAATTTTAAAAGTATCACCAAGCATACAAATCATAAGAATAAAATGCTGAACCATGCTAATTGAAAGTGAATTTAATATGTGGTTCTGAGAAGCAGTCTTTACTCAAGCAGTTTTGAACAATGCCGACCACATAAGCTATTAGTTGTCAAATTTTCTTTAAAATGCCCAGCTCCTTTTAATGAAGACTATCACTCGTGTGCCTTGTCTCTGATCCCTGAATAATCTCATGCTAGCCAGTAAGTTAAAGTAATAGTCAAACATCTCATATTCTAGTTTTTGTGTGTATCAACCAAATTGCTTTAGGCTTAAGTGTTGTAACAAAACAAGAATCTTGATTGGGGATGAGCATAAGGCCCAACTTTGTTTTGGGGTCTAGTTTGTGTGTTAATAGTTGAAAACTGACTGAGATTGAAGAGGGTCTTCCGTACACAGTATTATCTAACAGCGGAAGCAGTTAGGTACGGAGGGACTGTGGGAGCTGAGTCCTTCCAGTGTGTTTTTCCTCACCAAACACACGACTTTATAATGTTTTCCTCCAGGAGAGTCTTGACAGTCCTGGCTCTTTGTTTTTTAGAGGTTTTAGGAGCGACTTGTCAGATCCTATGACTAACCCTTCCTTGAATTTCACTGGATCTGTGTTATGTCTGTCACTGGGGGAGTGTGGTTGTCCGCCTCCTTTCACTATAACAAAACACCTGGGATAATCGACCTCTAGAAAGAACAGGGGTATGTGGTGTGGTGGTCAGTGGTCCGGAGTTTTCAATCCCTGGTTGGTTGACTCTGTCTCTTTGGGTGATGCAGTGTGTCATGGTGAGAGGATTTCATCGAGAATCAGGTCATCTCAAGGGTATACAAAGAAGGAAAGAGGAAAGGCTGTGGTCCTACTCTGAGGGGCAGTTCCTAATGACCTACATTGTCCCAGGCTTCACCTCTTAAAAGTTCTACCACTTCCCAGACCCAGGGTAAGAAAGGGCTATACTGTCCTTTTACACATGGGCCCGTGACAGACACATATCCACACCACAGCAGGGGAGGTCATGTCTTTGTAACACTGAGTGGTACTTCCCATGGAATACTATATTTTCCCACGTATTTAGGCTTCTTACAAATCAGTCGTTTCTCTAAGGTGGACTTGCCTGTCTTTTGATATAACTTATTTTATTAACTGCTTTATCAATGACATCTTTTCTGGTCTATCTTCTGATTTTAGAAAGTATTTCCAGTCTTCCACTTAGGAAACTAACCAAAGATGTACTCTCACCTGTTCAAAGATGAACAGAGAATAAGATGCAATTGTTTAAAATATGGAATCTAGGGATTTTTTTTCCCAGCCAAAGTTAACACTTGAGTGATCCTCCCCCATTGTTACTGGACTAGAAGGCATTGCATGGTAGGTGAAGTCTACTCAGAAGGACACCAATTTAAAGCTACCCACATGAAAAGTGAGCAAATTGACATTTTTTTTTTATTCTGTCCCTGTAAACCTCTTTTTATCTCCATTTTACGTAAAGTCTCGGGTTATAGGACTTATCTTAGTTTCTTTTGCTGTCACTCTGATAAAATAACCCAACCCAAACAATTTAAGAGAGCGAGGGCTTATTTTTAACTCAGAGTCCACGGATGCAGTCTATCATGGTGGGCGGAGTCAACATCATCCTCAAGGTAGTGTACAGTCCAGAATCCTCACTCAGGGATTCTCAGATCAATTCACCTCCTCAAGATAAACCCTCACAGCCTTCCCCAGAGGCTAGCAATCTAGATAATCCCCACAGCCTTCCCCAGAGGCTAACCTTACCCTAGATAATCCCCACAGCCTTCTTTTTTTTTTTAATAACTGAGATATGTTTATTTTTACATAAGGAATTAATCTATTATTATTATTATTTTATTTTACATGTCGATTCCAGCTTCCTCTCAATCCCTCCCTCCCTCTTACCCTCTCTCTCCCCCTCACATGCACCCTGACCATCCCACCACCCCCATTCCACATGTAGGGCTATGCAATCCAGGTGGGGTCACGTAAATCTGTCAAGCCATTTGAAGTAGGGAATAGGACTTCTCTCCTGTCTCTAGGTTAAGGGAGTATCCCTCCATGGAGGATGTGTCCGCAAGGTCCTTTTGTGCACCAGAAATACATCCTGGTTCTACTGTCTGAGGTCCCTTAGACTGCTCAGGCCTTCTAGCTGAGACCCATATTCAGGGGGTCTGACTCAGTCCCATACTGGATTCCCAGCTATCAGTCTGAGGGGCCCATTAGCTCCTCCTTGTTCAGGTCAGCTGTCTCTATGTGTTTCTGCAACCTGGTCTTGTCCTCTCTCTATGCATCTGGATTCTAGTTTGACTCAGTGTTTAGTTATGGGTGTTTGCTTCTGTTTCCAGCAGGTACTAGATGAGGGATCCATGATGGTGGATAATTTAGTTGTTGATCTCATTATCAGGGAAGGGCATTTATGGTAGCCTTTCCACGGTTGCTCAAATTGTTAGTTGGAGTCAGTCTTGTAGGTCTATAGACCTTTCTTTAGGTTCAATTTTCTCTTCAAATCAATAATGGCTCTCTCTTTTATGTTCTCGCTCTGTCTCTGTCTCTCTCTCTCTCTCTCCTGTCTTCTATTCCTACCCTGACTCAATCTTCCTAGTCACACGTGTTTTCTTCTCCTCCCCTTTTCTTTCTTCTAGTTCTCTCTCCATTCACTGCCCCCCCACTTCCCATGTGCTCTGGGGGACTTGTTCCTTCCCCCTTTTGTGAGGGACAATATATGAATCTCTAAGAATACACCTTGTATCCTAGTTTTTCTGGTGGTGAGAATTATAGGCTAGTGATCCTTTGCTCTAGGTCTAAAATCCATATATACGTGAGTACATACCCTGTTCCTCTTTTTGTGACTGGGTTACCTCATTCGAATTTCAAGATTCCATTATTTTATACTGCACAGTAGTATTCTATTTGTGTAGATTGCCACATTCTTCATTTGAGGGTCATCTAGGTTGCTTCTAAGTTCTTGCTATTACAAATAATGCTGCTATGAACATAGTTGAGCACGTCTTTGTTGCATGGATTAGGATCATTTGGATATATACCTAAGAGGGGCATTGCTGGGTCCTGTGGTAAACTCATCCCCATTTTCCTGAGGAACCTTCATACTGATCTCCAAAATGGCTGTATGAGATTGCACTCCCACCAGCAATGGAGGAGTGTTCCCCTTTCTCCACATCCTCTCCAGCATAAATTGTCATTGGTGTTTCTAATTTTAGCCATTCTGGCAGGAGTAAGATGATATCTCAAAGTTGTTTTGATTTGCATTTCCCTGATAGCTAAGTGTAGCATGTCTGTTTTCTGCCCACCCGCCCGATGCCGGTCTGGTGCGCTGGCCCCAAATAACACTCAGAGACTCTGTATTTGATACAATCCTGTTGGCAAGTTACTAATTCCTTATTGGCTATCTCTGTCTTAATGATTAACCCATTTCTACCTATCTAAGTATTTTCACGTGGCTCATCTTACCGGCCAGATCGGCAGGCCCAGCATCTTGCTTCCTCCATGCTCTAAATCTTGACTCCTCCTAACTACTTCCTCTTTCCTCCTTCTAATCTCCTAGCCCTGCCTATCTAGTTTCCTATTGACCAACAGGGCTTTATTAACTAACCAGTATGAGAAACATATTTACAGAATAACATCTTCCATCAGCTAAGGAGGTTGAACACTTTCTTAAGTGTCTTTCAGACTTTTTGATTTCCTCTATTGAGAATTCTTTCAATTCTGCACCCCATTTTTAATAGGGTTATTTGGTGTTTTGTTGACTAGTTTCTTGAGTTCTTTGTATATTTTGGAGTTCACCGTTTTTCAGATGTAGGATTGGTAAAAATATTTTCCCAATCTGAGGGCTGCCGTTTGGTCTTGTCCACCGTGTCCTTTGCCTTACAGAAGCTTCTAAGTTTGAGGAGGTTCCTTTTATTAATTGTTGATGTCAATGTCTGTGCTACTGGAGTTAGGTTCAGGAAGTGGTCTCCTATACCAATTTTTTCAAGGGTACATTATACTTTCTTTTCTAAGAGGTTCAGTGTGGCTGGATTTATGTTGAGGTCTTTGATCCATTTGGACTTGAGTTTTGTGCATGGTGATAGACATGGGTCTATCTGCAGTCTTCTACACACCATCATCCAATTGTGCCAGCACCATTTGTTGAAGATGCTCCCCTCACCATTGTATTCTTTTAGCTGTTTTGTTGAAAATCAGGTGTTCATAGGTGTGTGGGTTAATATCAAGATTTTTGATTCAATTCCATTGGTCTACCTGTCTATTTTTGTGCCAATACCAGGCTGTTTTCAGATCTATAGCTCTGTAGTAGAGCTTAAAGTCAGGGATAGTGATGCCTCCTGAAGTTCTTTTATTGTACAGGGTTGTTTTGGCTATCCTGGATCTTTTGTTTTTCCATATAAAGTTGATTATTATCCTTTCAAGGTCAGTGAAGAATTGTGCTGAGATTTTTAATGGGGATTGCATTGAATCTGTAGATTGCCTTTGGCAAGATTGCCATTTTTACTATATTTATCCTACCTATCCAAGAGCATGGGAGATCTTTCCATTTTATGGTATCTTCTTTAATTTCTTTCTTTAAAGCCACAAAGTTCTTATTATATAGGTCTTTCACTTGTTTGGTAAGTGTTACCCCAAGATACTTTATGTTGTTTGTGGCTATTGTAAAGGGTGATGCTTCTTTGATTTCTTTCTCAGCCTCTTTGTCGTCTGAATAAAGTAGGGCTACTGATTTTTTTGAGTTTATCTTGTATCCTTCTAGTTTGCTGAAAGTGTTTATCAGCTGTAGTAGTTCCTTGGTAAAGTTCCTTGGGTCGCTTATGTAAACTATTACATCATCTGCAAAGAGAGACAGTTTTGCTTCTTCCTTTCCAATTTGTATCCCTTTGATCTCCTTTTCTTGTCTTATAGCTTTAGCTAGAACTTCGAGTACAATATTGAAGAGATTTGGAGAGAGAGGACAGCCTTGTCTTGTTCCTGATTTTAGAGGAATCACCTTACGCTTCTCTCCATTCAGTTTGATGTTGGCTGTTGGTTTTCTGTATATGGCTCTTGCTATGTTTAGGTATATTTCTGTTATCCCTGATCTCTTTTCAACATCTAGGAAGATGATCATATGGTTTCTCTTTTTCAGTTTGTTTATATGGTGGATCACGTTGATAGATTTTCATATATCAAACCATCCCTGCAACCCAGGGATGAAGCCTACTTGGTCAAGGTGGATGATTTCTCTGATGTATTCTTGGATTCGGTTTGCCAGTATTTTATTGAGTATTTTTGCATTGATGTTCATCAGGGATATTGGTCTGTAGTTTTCTTTCTTAGTTGTATCTTTGTGAGGCTTGCGTACCAAGGTGATTGTGGCCTCATAGAAAGAGTTTGGTAATGAGCCTTCTGTTTCTATTGTGTGGAACAATTTGAGGAGTATTGGTATTAGCTCTTCCTTGAATTTCTGGTAGAATTCTGCACTGAAGCCATCTGGTCCTGGGCTTTTTTTTGGTTGTAAGGCTTTCAATGACTGCTTCTATTTCACTGGGTGTTATAGGTCTATTTAAGTTGTTTGTCTGTTCTTGATTTAATTTTGGTAAGTGATAGTTATCTAGAAATTTGTCCATTTCCTTTGAATTTTCAAGTTTTATGGAGTACATGTTTTCAAAGTATGACCTAAAAGTTGTCTGGATTTCCTCTGTGTCCATTGTTATGTCATTTCTGATTTTGTTAATTTGCATGATCTCTCTCTGCTTTTTCATTAGTTTGGATAAAGGTTTGTCTATCTTGTTGATTTTTGTCAAAAAACCAACTCTTTGTTGCATTGATTTTTTTTTTTGTATTGTTTTCCTGGTTTCTATTTTATTGATTTCAGCCCTCAAATTGATTATTTCCTGGTGTCTACTCCTCTGGGGTGAGTTTGCTTCTTTTTGTTCTAAGGCTTTCAGTTGCGCTGTTAATTTTTTAAAGTGACTATCTCTGTTTTCTTCATATGGGCACTTAGTGTAATGAACTTCCCTCGTAACACTGCTTTCAAGGTGTCCCATAAGTTCGGGTATGTTGTGTCCTCATTCTCATTGAAGTTTAGGAAGTCCTTAATTTCTTTCTTTATTTCTTCTTTGACCCAGGTGTGGTGCAATTGGACATTGTTCAGTTTCCATGAGTTTGTAGGGTTTTTGTGATTTGTGTTGTTGTTGAATTCCAATTTTAAAACATGGTGGTCTGATAAGATACAGGGGACTATTCCAATTCTTTTGTATCTGTTGAGGTTTGTTATGCCACCTAGTATGTGGTCAATTTTAGAGAAGGTTCCATGTGGAGCAGATAAGGTATATTCTTTTGAGTTTGGAAGGGTTCTATAGATGTCTGTTAAACCCAATTGAGACATAACTTCTGTTAGTTCTTTTGTTTCTTTGTTGAATTTCTGATTGGTGGTCCTGTCTAGTGGTGAGAGTGGGGTGTTGAAGTCTCCCACTATTAGTGTGTGAGGTTGTATGTGATGTTTGAGTTTTAGTAATGTTTCTTTTATGATTGTGGGTGCCTTTGTATTTGGGGCTCAGATGTTCAGAATTGAGACTTTGTGTTGATGGATTTCTCCTGCAATTAATACGAAGTGACCATCCTCATCTCTTTTGATTAAATTTGGTTTGAAGTCTAACTTGTTAGATATTAGGATAGCCACACCTGCTTGCTTCTTGGGTCCATTTGATTGGAAGATCTTTTCCCAGCCATTTACCCTGAGGTAATGTCTATCTTTGAAGCTTAGATGTGTTTCTTGTATGCAGCAGAAGAATGAATTCTGTCTTTGTATCCATTCTGTTAGCCTGTGTCTTTTTATAGATGAGTTAAGACCATTAATGTTGAGGGAGAGTAAGGACCATTGATTGTTAATGCTTGTTTGTTTTAGATTTGTTGTTGGCAGTGGTATTATGAATATATTTGTCCTGCTTTACCCTTGGTTTCTGGTGAAGTGGGATTATCTTTTGCCTACATCTTTGTGAACATAGTTAACTTCCTTGGAGTTTTCCTTCCAAAACTTTCTGTAGGGCTGGATTTCTACGTACGTATTGTGAAAACCTTGCTTTGTCATTAAATATCTTGTTTTCTTCATCTATAGTGATTTAGAGTTTTGTTGGTTATAGTAGCCTGGGCTGGCATCTGTGGACTCTTAGTACTTGTAGAGCATCTATCCAGGACCTTCTGGCCTTGAGGGTTTCCATGGAGAAATCAGGCATAATTTTGATAGGTCTGCCTTTATATGTTACCTGTCCTTTTTCCTTCACTGTTCTTAATATTCTTTCTTTATTCTGTATGTTAGGTGTTTTGATTATTATATGTTGAGGGGTCTTTTTTCTTTGTTCCAGTCTATTTGGTGTTCAGTATGCTTCTTGTACTTTCATGGGCATGTCCTTCTTCAGATTGGGAAAATTTTCCTCAATGATTTTGTTGAATATGTTTTAGGCACTTTTGAGCTGGGCTTTCTCACCTTCCTCTATGCCTGTTATTCTTAGGTTTGGCTTTTTGACAGTGTCCCATACTTCCTGGATGTTTTGTGTTAAGGATTTGTTGGATTTGCGATTTTCTTTGGTCGATGAATCTATGTCCTCTAGTTTATCTTTAGCACCTGAGATTCTTTCTTCCATCTCTTGAATTCTGTTGGTTATGCTTGCATCTGTAGTTCCTGATCATTTGCCCAGTTTTTCTATTTCCAGCATTCCTTCGGTTTGTGTTTTCTTTATTGTCTCTATTTCAGTTTTTAAGTCTTGAACCGTTTCCTTCACCTGTTTAATTGTTTTTTCTTGGATTTCTGTACTTTCTTTAAGAAATTTATTCATTTCTTCCAATTTCTTGTTTATTTTTTCCTCCATTTCTTTAAGGGATTTTCTCACATCTTCTTTGAGGGCCTCTATCATTTTTATGATGATAATTTTTAAGTTGTTCTCTTCTGCTTCATCTGCTTTGTTGTGTTCTGGTCTAGTTGGTGTAGATTCCCTAGATTCTGGTGGTGTTATGCTTGTCTGTCTGTTGTTAGGTGTTTTCTTGTATTGCCATCTTCCCATACCTTCTTCCAGTAGGTGTTGGTAGGGTCTCTCCCTCTCTCTATGGGCTTAGGTGTGTCAGAGGTTCGATGTCTGTAGCTCTGGGTGGTCCAAGCTCTCTAGGAGGTCTCTCCACAGGCAGGGTCCTGGCAATGGGGGTCAAAGATCAGGCTCCAGCAGAGGACTGGCAATGGGAGTCAAGGATCTTGAAGGCTGGGACTAGGGATGTTCCTTAAGCTGATAGGCAGATTTAGCCTGGGCCTGGCACTCTCCAGCTGAGGCCTCTTTAGTAGAGGCCCTGCCAAGGGGGTCAAGGATCCAGCCCAGCAGGAACTCAGAGTGGTCCTGCAGAGATAGGCAGATCTCTGGAAGGGGCCCAGAACACCAGTAGAAGGCCAGCAGTGGGGGTCAGAGACCAGGCAGGTGGAAATTACTGTGGTCCCACGTGGATAGGCGAGTCTATTGTGCTCAGATCAGCTCCAGGAATTTCCCCAAAGTTGGCTGGATTGTTGGCTCCACCTTCTGCCCCATTGCTCAACCAGAGGGGTGGGGCAGTGGGCAGGGTAGGGGGAGGGCACATTCTTGGTGGGGGTGTGCAGGGGTGTATCAGAGTTCCAAGAGCACTCTTGATGGGGACAGGACACAGGGGCAGGGAGATCTGGGACCCATCCAGGGTTTTCCCGGGGAAGGGTGTAGGGGAGAATCCACCCAAATTGGATCCAGACTCACCTCTAGGCAATGCCTGGAAATGGGGGACAAAGGCTGGGCTCCCCACAGCCTTCTTCAGAGGCTAACAATCTAGATAATCCTTCATAGATTTTCACAGAGCATTATCTCCAGTGTGATTCTAGATCCTTTCAAATTGATAACAGGAATGGTCCCGTGTCTCTGTAGGACTCTGTGGGAGTCTTTGCTGAGTCTCAGGTTCTCAGGTTTCAACCTCCACCAGTTGCTCCACTCACCTCTTGGAGATATACATACATACATACATACACACATACATACATACATACATACATCCACATGTCTCCCACTGTGTATGAAAAAGCAGCCATGTATCACTTTAACATAAGAGCAGTTTGGTTTGGTTCAGAATTCTTCAGCAATCAGGATTTTTGGCATTAGCAATTTGAGAAAATTCTGAGGTCAAGGCCAGTTTCACTTTGTAATGAAGAGTTCTCCTTGGGAACCATGTGTGATTGGTTGTTCAAGTCTGTACTTCTCACTCTCCATGTGATATTTCTCTCTCTTTACATGTACTTCCCTGTCTTTTTCAGGAATGCTTGCATTCATTATCATCAGTGGCTTATAAACTATTATTTACAGCTGTGGAACTCTTACAAAACTGAAGTTATGACCCAGAACCACAGTTTATAAAAGACCTTAAAGGCACAGTGGCTCTGCCCTGGTGGAGGCCCAGAGCTGAATGTACTGTTTCCTTAAATGGTCAATGCTCAAAGGGGCTCTGATGATGTATTCACACGGGAACCCCTAGGAGACAGGGAATCCCAGTCCACTGAGACCAGTCTCCACACAGCTGAAAGGGGTGGGTGGCAGATCTGGAGAGAAAATTAAAGTAGCAAAACTGGGGGAATGTCACTTTCTACTCTGCAGAAAGCACTTTAAACAGCTTGATTTTTGTTGTTGGAAGTGTCTGGCCTGCCTTTCCCTATTTGCAGTGCAGGTTTTAATTGGGACTGTCTCTCTGCTTCTGTGAAGTCTTCCGCTGTCTTGGTGCTTTTCCTTCTGGATACCAGCTATTCTCATCTCCTCCCTTTCTGGCTTTGAGATTCACTCCAGTTTCATGGAGGAAATGTCATTTTATCCTCAAGCTGCTCGTCAGAATTATCCAAGGATTTCTTCTGCTATCATGTAAATACCTACTTTAGAGTCAACGTGGTGGCCCTTAGTGTTTTGGAATATGCCTCTATTATGTTACAGGAAGGTTTTGTTTAGGTGGTGGAAGCTGGCTGCTTGGTTTGTATGTGTGTATCTTTATTTATATTCTGAAATGAATACCGGTTAGGGTTCTTCAAAGAAATGTAACCAATGGGGTATCTATCTGATATATCAGTAGAGGGACTGTTACAGCTCATAAGATTATGGAAACTGAATTCTGTGGTTTTATATCTGTAAGGAGACCTTGAAGATCTAGTGGTATAATCTGGTCAGTATTTGAAGACCCAAGAACCTAAGGGAGGATGTAAATTCTGAAATCTGAAGGCCAGAGAACTAGGACAGGAAAGAAAATGGATGCTCCAACTCAAGGAGACCTCTCCTCTCCACCTTTTTATTCTATGCTGGACCCAAATGGATAGATCCTGCCTTTCCTTCTCTTAAATGAGGGTGGATCTCCTTTACTCAGTCTACTGATTTAAATTCTAACCTCTCCCCAAGATAGCTCAACCACATCCAGAAATAGTGTTCCACCAACTATCGAGAGGTTTCTCAGCTCTGTCCAAATGACTGCTGAAATTAGTCCCCATCACACAGGCTTGAGTGCAGGGGCCTGTGAATACAGTAAGTACTGACTATGTGGCTTAAGTGCATGAGTGCTTTATGTGTATAAAAGCTCAGCAAGGATACTTGTGTGCATGTGTGTTTGCCTGCATATACACACATATACATGCATGCACATAGATTCATACACACAATGAAAAATTACCCTCCTCCCTGTGAATATAAGCCTATCTAGGTAGGACCTATTACTCCGGTGCTGAAATACAAACTTCATATGATCTCTGCTGTGTAGTGAAGTTACAGCATTTTCTTGAAGTACATCACTTCAAATGAACCCAGCCATAAGAGATTTTCCATCATTTAAAAAAAGCCTCGTTGCTATTTTGACAATAACAGATCACACACACACACACACACACACACACACACACACACACACACACACACACTTTTTAGAAAATATAGTTTAATGATTAAAAAAAAATGTTTCTCTTCTAAGTTTGCATCCTATGAAAGGAAGTATCATCTTTACATGAACTCTAAGTCTTTTTGTTAAAAAAAAAAATCCATATGACTTATTCCACAGAAACAAGAGCTGGGATTGCACTGTTTATATCTCTTGACTAATGGAATTTGAAAGGCTGTTAAAATAAGAAAGGAATAATACCCTGTGATAATAACCAAGTGATTGGTCCAGGGGGGAAAGGGGGAAATAGAACCTAGGAAATATTGAAAGAGAACTTACTAAGCTTAAAGGAAGGAAATCACTTGAGAATTGAGATGATAGCAGACAACCCAAGGAGAGCCAGTTTGGCTGCAGTAGCCATCAGCTGTCAGCATGTTGGAGCGAGTGGCAGCTCCAGGATAGAGGCCTGAGGAAGGACACTCTCACAAATGGCAAGATTATGAGTGAGTTAGGATGTCTGTCGGATGATGAATGAGCTGGTGACATACACCTGACAAGGGACAGAAAAAGATCCCCAGAAAAGAAGCAGAGCAGACAGCACTGCAAGGTAAAGCCCACACTCCTGGACCAACTCTGAGTTTCTCTGTCAGGAGCAGGAAGAATCTTCCCCAGTCTGCTTTGGCAACTGTGGGAAATAAAAGAAAACTCCTGCTCAAGGGAACATGGACACCCCAGTGTGGGCTTGGCTGTTTGTGATGTTTGTCTTGTTTATCTGCACTAACATCTGTCCTCGTTCCTCATCTATAAAATGGCAATGATAATAGCACCATCCATCCTTCCCTGTGAGGTCATTTGAAAATTGCAAAATGCTGAAAATATTACCAGCACACAGGGAACTAGGAAGACTACTCTTGATTGTTGCTGCTGCTGTTAACATATCATCCTTACACTTTTAACTTAAAGATTTGTATTTCTGTACGTATGTGCATGTGTGTGTGCATGTATGTGTACGTGTGTGTGTACATGTGTGTGTACGTGTGTGTGTGTGTGTACATGTGTGCGCACGCTCGTGCGTGCATACACACATACTGATGCCCATGTTGTCCAGAACAGAGTGTCAGACCCTCTGGAGGCAGAGTTTTAGACAGCTGTGAACTGCCTGACATGGATGTTGAGCCACCTCTCCAGCGCCCCTAGTTTTAACTCTTCGTTTATTTTCCTCCTTACAGTGCAAACTTAATCTTACACATTCTCGGTTCCTAATTAAACAAATGCCTCCCCATCAAGAGTCATGTCTGTTGGGCAAATGAAATGCTGATAAATTCCTTGTCTCATTCATAATGGTAGAAAGTAGTACAGACTTTGGGCAAAGTCCGTAGGATTTTATTTGTTTTCAGTTTCCAAGGTGAAACACCAGAGATGAATTTAAATTTCTGTTTATAATTTTTAATAGAAGTAAACACATACATCCACAAAAGAGTGATTGAAGTGAGGACAAAAGAATAGTAATGAAAAATCCAAGAATAATGGAAGCAATCAAAGGAACTCAACATTCTTTGAACATACTCAGCACTGTGTTAGTATTTTATTATTAGATAAAATAGGAAAAAGAATACAGGAAAATAATATAGAGATTTTAGGTGTGATAATCAGCAATCTTGTGCCAATATAGTTGAAATTTTAGATGAAATGCCTGGTTTCCATGAACAATTTAAAGAGCCAAAACTATCCTACGAAATAGGCCCAAATAAAGCAGTGCCCATTAAATGCTTGAGTTAGGCTGAGTTAGGCTTGAGGCCCTTGCTAGACAGCAGAGCTTGGTAAATCCAGGTGAATTCTAAGAAACCATTATGAGCTTTATAGTGTGGTTGGCAGTGTTTGCACTTCACAGTATGTGGTGCCCTTAAGCTGAGATATCTTAGGGATAAATGTTTCTAGTATCTGTAAACATGAAACATTAAGGGACCAGTGTGCCATCTCTGTTCCATGAGTCCTAACTCCAGAGGAATAATCCTTTGCCTTGTTGCTGATTTTTTTTTTTTTTTTTTTTTTTGTAATGGAAGCCAAAACACCTCCTTCTTCCTCTTTCTGGCAGCTTAGAGATGTTTCCAATTCATGGTATCATTTATATTGTTAGTTTACAGTCTGGCTTGCCAGTATGCCATGTATAGAAGTCCCCAAGCCAAAATTTATGTATCCACGATTGATGCCAATTTATATACAATGTAGCTTATATATGTTCCAGATCAGACTGTTTCTTTTAGTAGATATGGGAACAATCTGGAGTCTACATTCTGACTTTGTTTTGTCTTTGCGATTGTTTAAACATAAAGCTGTCTTCTGAGTTCCTTCACTCAATATGGGGGTGGGTGTTACCACTCTTGCATTTTGTAAACTTAGCTGTGGGTGTGGTAATGCTCTTCTTGGTGACAGCAGATTTTTTCAGGGTCGAGTCGGTGTTGTTCATATATGAAAGTCTGAAGATCTTTCTGGAAGGTGTGGGGAAGCAGATTGTGAAGTAAGGACCTCCCCCCCCCCCGCCCCCAGCATCAGGTGTGTGTATGTGAGATCAAGCGACCCCAGCATCACATCCGGGCAGCCTTTCTCCTCCAACCTTCATGTACAACCACACTTGATGAGTTAATTTGAGTTGAAGCCCTCCAGTTAGGTAGAGGACACCCTGACTGACCTTGTTGAGCCAGGTAGATTAAATTATTTGATTAGAATTCAGGTCAAAGTTGACATTTACATATTTATATGAAAATGTTTGAGAAGATGATCATTGAGTTTTTACTCTGGACACTAAAGTTAGGAGGCCTTGGTGTGGATTAGGTTCTTTCACAGTGCTGAATTTGAACTGCAGCATTTACTTTCATGATACCTACCACATAGCCGGAATCACTGTCTCTGAATTCTTGTATGAATTCTTTTCTGTGGCCTCTGGCAGCTTCCTGTTGGGGTGGATTTTTACCAAGGTGTGGGCAGTTGTGGACCACATCACAGAAGCCATACCATGTTGTTATGCTCTTACTTTAGTGAAAAACAAAGATCCTTTCTCAAGTCATTCTAAACCTGCCATTTTGGTGTTGGAAACTGTCCAAAGACACAGATCCCCACAGGCTGACAGCCAGGTTACTACTCAATGTGTCCCCATCTCCCTACCTGCCAGGCTTCACCTCATCCTCCCCTACCATCAAGCTCCAGCCACACTCCCCTCCCAGTTCCCAGAGTCTAGAACCTTTTCTCCCCAGAAAGCTACAGTGCCCTGCATCTTCAGGTTTTGTTAAGCATCAGCATCCCAGGGAGGCCAGCCCCACTGAGAATCACCATCCTCCTCCTGTTTTGGTTTTCTCTACTTACCACCTGTATTAGTTTTGTGTCACTACAGTGCAATAGCCAACATGTGCTACATATGTGGGCAAGAGAGATATGTTTGGCTTCATGGTTCTGGAGGCTTAGGTGCTTTGGGCCGCTGGTGAGGGAGGCATATCAGGGTAGGAACATGTCATGCAGTGAGAGAGGAGACAGACAGGTCCCACAGCCCCTTTTGAGGGCATGTGCTAGAAGGACCTAGAGCTCTCCCACTAGGTTCTGCCTTTTAAAGATCCTAGTGATAACACTTAGCACTTAGGGACCAAGTCTGTCTGCCTGCCTGCCTACCTCCCTGCCTCCCTGCATCCCTCCCTGCATCCCTGCATCCCTGCATCCCTGCATCCCTCCCTGCATCCCTCCTTCCCTCCCTTTCTAAGATTTATTTATTTTAAGAATGCAAGTGCTCTGACTGCATGTATAACTTTAAGCCAGAAGAGGGAATCAGATCCCACTAGAGTCTTCAAGAGCAGCCAGTGTTCTTCACCTCTGAGTCATCTCTCCAGTTTTTTTTGGGGGGGGGGGATGAGTTTCTCTGTGTAGTTCTCTGGCCATCCTGGAATGTCCTCTGTAGATCAGGCTGGCCTCAAATTCACAAAGATCTGTCTGCCTCTGCCTCTGCCTCTCTGCCTCTGCCTCTGCCTCTGCCTCTGCCTCTGCCTCTGCCTCTGCCTCTGCCTCTGCCTCTGCCTCTGCCTCTGCCTCTGCCTCTGCCTCTGCCTCTGCCTCTGCCTCTGCCTCTGCCTCTGCCTCTGCCTCTGCCTCTGCCTCTGCCTCTGCCTCTTCAGTGCTGGGATTAAATGTGTGTGCCACCACCACCTGGTAGGCACCAAGTCTTTAACATCTTTGAGGGACACTCAACCAAGTCACAGCACCTGATTTGTTCATCCTCTCAGTCTTTGAGGTTCACTCACCAGTGTCAGTCCTGACGCACCCCCAAACTGAGACCAGTTCCTGACACCTGGAAGATATGCTCACATATTTATTTTGGGGACTAAATAGATAAATTCAGAATTCATAAACTACAGATGCAAGATGGGACATTTGACTCTTGGCAGTTCTTCCTTAAAAGCCCACTGACCTTTTAGACCCCTATTCAGTAACCTTGGCATATTCTCCGTTCATCCCATTCTGTGCCTTCTGTAAACGTGACCACACTTTGTGCTTCTGCAGACACATGACAGTAAGCTGGAAGTTTGGTCCCCTGATAGCATTCTTCCATCCGTGCTTTGTGCTGTGAGAAAAAAACCTGAAAGTCAGGCTAATTTGCCGCCAGGCACATGGAGTGTATACCACTGCAGAAAAGCAGCTCACCATGCAACTATTGCTGCTGTCTGTGAGCCACTGCTGGCCTCTAATGAGCCCCTGTGATAATTCTTCTGTTTGAATCCTTGGTTCTAGTTGCTAGTGTGTGTGTGCATGTGCATGTGTCTGTGAAGTCGTAATAATGTATTCATCTAGTACCGTCTTTTCTCTGTTTCTAAGCACCTAGTATGGAACCCAATGCACTGTGAATGCCAGGGAAGCTCTCAACTACTGTTAACCCATATTCTACCCCTTGTTTTTTTTTGTTTGAGACAAGGTCTCAAATATAACCTAGGCTACCCTTGATTTTTTTTTTTTATGTAGTCCAGGCCATTATTGTCTGGCTTGCTGAGATCATACACCCAAATCCTTTATGATTAAAAAAAACGTCATGCTTGACATTGGAAACCTAGCCAACTCCCCAGGGCTGTTGCAGTCAGGTATCTTGGAGGAGAACCTGCAACTGCCACTTCACTAAACTGGCGTTATATCCCTAACTACATTCTAAGTATCTGTTCTCATACCCACAGACAAGAGTAGTCCTCACCGCTCTCTTCAAGGAAACTTCTCTTTGCAACAGACAGAGACTATTGTAGAGAACCACAATCAATCAAGATGCAGAGATGTGGAACCCAGTCCTAAATAGTATATCTACAACCCAGCTCCTACACCTAATGCTCAGGGATCTAGAGGAAGGGGGTGGACAGAAAGATTGTAAAAGCCAGAGGGGCAGGGAGTTTGCTGCGAGATTGTTTCCTGGAAATGTCAGAAACTACACTCATAAAGTCTCATCATCATAGCTGCCCAAACATGACCTGAGCAAGGACAGCACAAATGAACATGTTGATGTGGATGGGAAAGTCCACAAGGCCTCAAGCCTACACAAAGAACTCCAGGCAATTAAGGAATGGCAGCTATCCAATACCATATAGTCAGTCCTGGTAACATATACATAGGAGTAACATTATGCAGATGGAGTAGGGTGTACTTGCGTATGTAAGAACACACACACACACACACACACACACACACACACACACACACACACACACACAAAACTGTTATTAAAGAAAAGGAGCCATGAATTTAAAAGAAAATGTGGAGGTACAAGAGGATTTGGAGGTGAGAAAGGAGAAATGCAAATTGGCATCAGTAATCAGTGGAAAAATGTAATTCAAAACCAAGAGATATCATCTCCCATCTGTTGGAAATGTCATTATAAAATAAGCAAACAAAACAAAAACATTATTATGTCTCAGGTCTGTTTGTAAACATGTGTTTTCTTGTGTTTATATATGTTTGCATGTAAAATATAGTAATGATCCTGTATGAGACAGGAAAGCAATGAAAACTTAAAAATTAAGAAATCAGGCACAGAGGTCCTTCCTAACAAGGTTTGGTTTAGTGACTTTTCCACTTTCTTGTGATGTGAATGGGTAGACATTTAGAAGAAGCTGGCCTTAGTTCCCGAGTTACCATGGAAGGTCCAGGCTTTTCTCAGTATGCTGAGTAGTAGCAGGAAGCTGCTCTCTGAGGCACCACCCATCACCTAGGAAACTACTACCCTGTGGGGTGGTATGAAGCTGGTCTGTTGGTTACAATACTCAGCAGTTTAGCTGCATCTGGTGCATTTGTAGCTTATGGTATTTTCATCTTGCTACAGGTTTATCTAGACGTGGCCTCATCACAAGTGCACAAACGTGATTTGGTGTAATGCAAGAATCTCTCTCTCTCTCTCTCTCTCTCTCTCTCTCTCTCTCTCTCTCTCTCTCTCTCTCTCTCTCTCTCTCTCTCTCTCTCTCTTATAGAAATCTGAAATGAGAAGCCTGAGCTTCAGGTTGTATTTAACCAGGGCTTCTCACGGACATTTTCAGTGACTGATTATGTCAGGCCATCCTCACTTGGCTCCAAACTTTTCTATGAGCTGTAAATAGCTAGTTATTCACCCAACTGGAAACAAGTCATTACTCTTGACTTGTAGCTTAGAATTTTTACGGTTGCCCGGATAGACTGGGAAAGGCTAGATAAGATCAGATTTCATTCAAGGTTATCTGCCCTCCTTTATTGCCAAGAACCACAAAATGAGAGCATTTTCAGAAGGTCACATGGCCTTGTTAAAAGAGGGAGAGGGAGAGAGAGAGAGAGAGAGAGAGAGAGAGGAGAGAGAGAGAGAGAGAGAGAGAGAGATCTGAAGAATGCCTCCACAAATCTTTGCTTACTCAGGAGAATGGAAGCCATGACAGGAGATGATAGGGCAGTGAATTTGGAAGTCTGCAAAGAGGTTCTGCATGGAGTTAAAAGAAGATGTCCTTATATGGTGTCGGTCCATAAAATAGCAAAGAATTTAGTTAATGCAAACATTTTATTTAATGGACTTAATTTATGGAGACAAATGGATACTAGCAAGCCGGCTGCCCTAGCAAAGTGAATTCCACATGCACTAGTTGCTCTCTGCTGCCATCTTGGGGTGGGGCATGTGCAGAAACAAAGACCATGAAGAGAGCTTTTGGCTTGGAGCAGAACCCCAGCACCCTCAGAATGAAGGTGTTTCTTACACCCACTCTCTCGGAGAATTTCCCCAGGAATTAGCAATTTTCCTCTATTCCCACTGGTTTCTTCTCTGAGCTTAGGTCACGGACATCTGCCTATCTTCCCCCCCCCCTTTAATCTTCCTCTTTGCCTGGCTGTTCACATCTTCTTTGATTTCTGTTTACCTTGACCCTCCAAAGCTTCCATCGTGCCTTTCATTGTCTGGTGCAGCTTCTGCTCTTGAGGCACCTGTCTGGAAATGGACCCTAGTTCTGTTGCTTAGCAGCTGGGCAAAGCTCCAGAAGTTACTCACTTTCTGTGTCTCCTTTTCTCATTTGAAAAGTGGTGATCGCCATGGTGATTCATCCGGTTGTCATGAGAATTTAAATAGTTTATAATAAAGCACTCACTCCAGCAGCTACTGAGGAATGTATGTCAGCTGCCATCATGATTCTGTCTCACTGGGATGCGTTAAAGGACAGTGGCATGCACTCCCAGAGAGGCAGGCGAGATGACAGCAGAGATAGGATCTTGAGTCCCTGGTACCATCTTGGGTTGCAGGGAACATTCCACACTCAAGTTGTCTTTATACTCCCAAACCAGAGCTTGAGAAAAGGAAGCAAGGGGGTGGGTGGGATGCTGGAAGATTCTCTGAGGGGCATCAATGAGGATGCTAATCTGGGCTGGAACTTCAGTGATCGGGTGGTCTGGACTTGAACAGGAGGCCCACATCTGCTCCTGGGGTCAAGCAGCAGCAGAGGGTCCTCAGACAGGGAGTCTATCAGAGAGGACCCTGGACACCCAGAGAGCACATGGCACCTGGACAGGAAGCAGGTTCCACGCACCACACAATGTCCACCGAGGTGACTGGATCCAGTAGCTGAAGAGATAGCACAGGCATGTGTGCTATAAGGATAAATCCCTTACTAAAGGCACACTGGAAATGTGTGTGTGTGTGTGTGTGTGTGTGTGTTTGTGTGTGTGTTTGTGTGTGTGTGTTTGTGTGTGTGTGTGTGAGTGTATGTATGGATGTGTGTGTATGTGTCTGTGTGTATATATGGATGAGTGTATGTATTGATGTGTGTGTGTATGTGTAACGTTCAGGTGTGACAGTGTCCCTGTATGTGTACTGTGTGCCAAACTGCCTGTATAATGTTGATGAAAACAACTCTTGCTTTAAAGAAAGATAGTTCATTCTGAAGCCATATTTGAGTGGTCATAGCCCAGGAATACAAATTCATGTTTCCCAAATACTACTTTTCAACATGATAAGAATTTGGTTCATAAGCATTATGGCAATGGAACAGAGAGTCGTAAATGAAGACACCCTTCAAATACATTGGTGGGAACATCAGGTAGGTGGGTTACAGCAGAGCAGTTTGTGTCATAGCCTTCAGATGTTCTCTGATGGCATTCTTAGCTTTCAGGTTGCTGGAAGCTACAGGTGTGTTAGTGCAATCCAAAACAAATTGCATCACAAAAATGCTAGGTCACACAAAAAGGCTGGCACTGGATGCTTCCAAGGGGCTAAATGCAGCAAGGATAATTTCTCTCCTCGTTTGCCACATCCACAGCTCTCCACAATCATGGAAGTTCTCACCAGCCAATCTGCTTTGTGGGCTCTTTAACACAGGTGAGCCATGGTTTTTCCCCAGGAATCTCAACCTACAGTATGCTTGTGTGCACTTTGCTGTCCTAGAGGGTATGTCTCACTCTGTGCATCATCAAGGGCTTTACACACTGGTCCTCCTTCTCCTTCCTTCAGAATAGAGATGTTGGCTCAGCCATTAGAGTCTAGGCTCGCAACCAAAAATGTAAGAGTGTAGAGGGGCTTGGTGTTGGTGGCAGAGAGGAGGGCTGTGGACCTGAGGTCAGGAACTCTCCCTGTCTGTACCAACCAGGCTTTTAGCTTTCCAGCTCCAGCCTCCCCCCTCCCTTCCATCTTCCCCACACACACTCTGCTGAGCAAGCTCCTCAGGGGTGGATTCTTTATTCCTAGAGAGGGTGGGGAACGCCATTCAAGGGATCCAGTGATAATACACTGCATAAGTCCCTGGTGACAGCTTTTACATGCTAAGGAAACACATGTCCTTTATCTCCTGTGACAACCAAGGTTGTGGGAAGGAACCATAATTTGTTTAGGGCTTTGAAACCTTGGCAGTCTCCAGTGTGCTGGGATTTGGTCACAGTTCGTCTAGCTGTTACAAGGTTGCCCTCATTACAAAGGGCAGGCTTGGAAAATTGCAAAAACTTACCAGGGCACATGTGGATAGGCCTGGGTGATAAGTCTGCCTATAGGTGGCATGTATGAGACTGTGTGTATATGCGGTGTGTGTTGACTGTGCATGTCTGAATGTATAAGTGTGTGGCATATGTTTATGTTTGTGTGTTTATACCTGTGTGTTGTGTTTCAATGTGTGCTATGAGTTTATGTGGGTGTGCTGTGTATATGTTTGTGTGTGTGTTTTTTTCTATGCCTGTGCTATGCATATGTGCCTACATGTATGTACATGTGCATGCATGTGCGGTATATATATTATTATATGTGTATCTGTCACTGTATGATATAGTATGTGTTTGTGAATGTGTGCCTGTGAAGTGTGTGTGTTTGAGCATGTATCTCTGTGGCATCTGTGTGTATGTAGGATGTGTTGGTTGATATTTATCAGCTTGACACAAACTTGAACATATTTTGTATGAGAGTGTCTACTGAGAAATCACCTCCATCAGAATGTTCTATGGGCAAGTCTGTGGGAAAATTTTTCATTTTCTTAATTAATTATTGATGGTGTAAGCACACTTTGGGCAGTGCCACCCCTGGACAGGTGGCACCGAGTTATATAAGAAAGTGGGCAGATCAAGGCAGTAAGTAGCATTCCTCTATGGTCCCTGCTTCTGTCCCTGTCCTGCCTTCTTTCTGTGATGGGATGTGACTTTGAAGTTGTAGGCTAAAATAAACCCTTTCCTCTCCAAGCTGTGCTTAGCTCTGGAGTTTATCATAGCAATAGAGAGCAAACCAAGACATAGGATGCTTGTATGTTTAATTGACCACACTCCTCTCTGTGTGACCTCCCTGGCTCTCAGAGGCCACTAATGTAGTTTTCTTCCCAGTGTTTTTAGGAGATGGATGGCCCTTTTTAGCACATACTGTTGTGCAGACTCCATTATCCACAAGCACCAGGCTGCTCTGTGGACACTGTGTGTAGCTGCTTTGGAAAAGACTGTCTGTGTATGCTCCTGTGGGCTCAGAACTCTCAGCTCAAGAGAAGAACCTCTGCTCGCTACCCCTTGGTGAACTAGCTGTGTTGACTGAGGTAGTAACTTGTGGAACTGTCTTCCTAGGGGACTTGTGCAGCTCCACAGTCATCTGTGCAGCCCTGAGAGACAGGTGTCATACATAACAGCTAGTGTCACAGTAGGGCAGTGCTCCTAAGAAGCCTGTCCATCAAAGAGTCTGGCTGAAAGTAGGAAGACTATGAACTGATTTGGACACTCTTTCTAGCAGTTGGGATGCCACTTCAAACAGATGGGGTTGTGTAGATTAGCAGGATGCAGGCTTCTGGAAAATGGTTTGTAGCGCCAGGGTGAAGGTTTCCTTATGTTTTGCCCTTGGTTTTTATTAGTCACTTAAGACTGGCTTTGAAAATGTCAGTTTATGGATGTGGTGACATTGAACTCTGTGAGTTCAACGGCAGTCTGGTCGACATAGCAATCACAGGTCAGGTGGAGCTACATAGTGATACCCTGTCTCAAAAAATCTTGAACATCCCTGCATCTTTGCATGTGAGTACAAATGACTGCAGTTCCTGGGAATATGACCCTTGATTTCTGGAGTCTCAGGCTAGCAGTAGCCCTGTGAGGAATCCACATATATACGGTATGGTATGTTCACCTGGCTTGGGGCCAGGAGTAAGAACAATGCTTATGTCTTTAGGAGAAACCAGGATTCTTGAATATCCTACATATTTTAAATATGGTGCAAATATGGTATAGAGCTGCATGTTTATTCTAAGGGCTGGGGTACAGGTTGGGGTGGAGTACTTGTTCAGCATGTATGTGGGTCTGTGTTTGCTCCCATCTGTCAATAAGCAACAGACAAACACAGTGTTTCCCCCCCAAAGGAATTTATCTGAATAAACTTGAACCACTTATTATAGAAAATATATAAGTTTTACTATTCCTTTTCATAGAATTTATTTTATACCTAAAAGCTATTTTTGCCCCAATATTTTTTCCATCTTGAGTAGGTGGTTACATGGTTTAATATTTCTAAGTGTGAAGCTGAAGGTTTGGCTCAGTGATAGAGTGTGTGCTTAGATTGCCTGAGGCCCTGGGTTTGATTCCTGGAACCAGAAAGGGGAAAAAAAGTCTAAATATAGCAACGCTTAAACAGAAATCCCACCTCTGCCCCAGCCCTATCCCTCTCACACCTAATTACTTTATTCATGTCTTTAAGGGGAAATAGTAGGATTCCTGTGCTATTCATGGTTCCCTGTAGCACAGAATCACCTAGGGAGGGACAGGCATAGAGACAAAGGCAGACAGGAAGCTGAAGGGAGAACTATGTGGTCTGTGAAATGTGTGATTCAAGTGGGCAGGCAGCAGGTACAGGCTCAAATAGCAGCTCCAGTCTGAATTCCATAGGGCAGCAGGCTGGACCTCAGATGGGGTTTCTTTCCATGCTGTAGTCTGGGAAGGGATTGTTTCTGCTTTGGGATACCAGTATTTGTTCTTACCATCTCCAACTTACTGGGTGAGGCCCACATCTGCTCTGGAGCGAGAGCTGCTTTATATAATCTTACTGTAGATATTAATGAATTCTAAAGAATACCATAACACCTACATTTAGACCACTTGGTAATCGAGTAGTTGTGTGCCATGGCCTGCCCAAGTTAACATAAAAAATTGCCCATAGCTGTTCCTTTCTGAAGATCCATAAAGGAAGAGCAAATATCCCATTATTTCCTCAGTTTAGCTAAGACTTAATAGCTCTTTGCCTTCTCCTGCTGGTAGTTCATTGGAGATCTTTCTACACTGCACCCAAGAGTTTCCCAATATCTTCTGACTTGTTCATGTAGCATTCTTTGCAGTTATAAAATTTGAATAAATGTGATTACATCAAAGTGAAAAAAAGATTTTTGCATGGCTAAACAAATAAATAAAATATTTTTTTCAAAAGCAAACAAACCCCAAAGCATAATAAGCTGGGGAAAATATTTCCAAGTCAGATCATAAACAAACAGTTCATATTTCCTAGAAATGTATCAGAAAAAAAACCCCACAAACATCAGAATCAAAACTGAACATAGGCACAGAGCTCACAGGAAAGGAGATGTAAGAAACCTTAACCATGGGAACACTGCCGACTTCCTAATTCGCATAGGATCTGGGATCTGGACAACTTCTGCTCTGTGCAAGGCATGTCAGAGGGCTGGAATCTGCTGCATTATACAGAGGATGGGCTGGCCTTTACTTGTAGCAAACTCCTTCATAGGAGCAAGAGCCTAAGTGAGCATCATTGAAGACACAAGAAGACCCCATCAGCTTATTGCCTTGTCTCACATAGGAAGAAAGTGAAAGTGTTACCTTTGGCTTGCAGATCTCACCCAAGCTGTTTGCTTTTCTGATGTTGTCCTGCACTCTAGCTGTGGCACCCTGGCAGTTTCTGGAAATATCTGAGATTTACACATACATGCACGCATGCACGCCTCCTTCACCGATGGTCCTTACCCACCCTGCCCATACCACCCTGTTTGCTCCTTCTGCAGTACTCAACAGTAGACACATATGAATATGGGAGTATGCATGGTGTATTGTGGTTGTGATTTAATTTGCAGATCCGGGAGACTCTTCCATCCCTGCTATGCTCAGTCTGGTGCAGACCAGTTCTGGTTCAGGATGCCTGTGGCATCTGCATCCTGACCCGTGTGATGCTTGTGTTTTCATTCCCTGCTCTGTATGTAGCTACAGATGAGTAACTGACTTCACAGTGAAAGAATGAACAGAAATACAAGTGAATGCGTGAACAAAGAAATAAGCCCCCCAGATGAGTGTGGTAGAAATTAGGAGTTTAGATTTTTAGCTGCACCTTGGTGGAAAGCTTGGGGAATCATCAGGAGCTGACAGGAATATCTTGACTTGTAGAATTATCTCTCAGAGCCTTCAGAGTTCTCCACCCAGGCCACTATGGATGGAGTGTAAGCCCTGAGTCCTGGAAGCTGGCTCTGACTGGATCCCATTGTGCCAAGGCTCCCTCTTTCCAAGCTGTCTAGCCTTCATGAACTGTAAATAAGTGAAGCATTAAGTCCACAAGGAAAGAAAAGTGGAAAGCAAAGCAGGGACAGATAGTAAAGCATGCACTTTGCTTTTCCTGTGAGCAGTTCCCAGCTCTGGAGGCTTTTAAAGCCTCTTTCATTCTTATGTATTTTATGTGGCGGGTCATGACACAACTTGCAGAATTGGTCTCTTTCCACCTTGTTGTAGCAGAGTCCTTTCTGCTGTTGAGTTGCATGGTTCAGGCTAGCTGACCCACCAGCTTCTGGTTGATGTCCCTTCTTGCCTTAGGCATGTTGGGGTTGCAGATGTGAGCTACTACATCTGGACATGGATTTCAATGTGGATTCTGAGGATCAAATTCAGGTCATTTGGCTTACATGACAGGCACTGTCCACCTGAGCTGTGTATCCAACCAGTCTGTCTTGTTTTGGGTCCTGGAAATGAAACCCAAAACATTTCTTATATATGTCATTCCTCAGCTCCATTGCCAGATTTTCAGTGTTGCCTTTTTATTATTTTTATTCATTAATGCATTAGCAACATTTCCATTCACAAATGTGATTGGGTGTGGTAGTTTGAATGTAATTGGGGCACTATTGTGAGGGTGTGGCCTTGTTGAAGTTGGTGTGGTCTTGTTGAAGGAATTGTGTCACTGTGGGGGTGGGCTTTCAGGTCTCTTTTGTTTAAGCCTCTCTCAGTGTCACGGTCCACTTCCTGTTGCCTTCTGATCAAGATGCACCCAGCACCATGTCTGCCTGCATGTCACCTTGCTGCCCACCATGATGATAATGGACTGAACCTCTGAAACTCTAAACTACAACCTCAGTTAAATGTTTTTGTTTTATAAGAGTTGCCGTGGTCCAATTCTACTCTTAGGCATATACCCAATGATCCACATCCATGCATCAACTATGTTCATAACAGCATTATTTGTAATAGCAAGAACCTGGAAGCAACCTAGATGCCCCTCAACTGAAGAATGGATAAAGAAGATGTGGCACATTTACACAATGAAATACTACGCTGCAGAAAAAAACAATGGAGTCTTGAAATTCATAGGCAAATGAATGGAACTTGAAGAAACCATCTTGAGTGAGGTAACCCAGTCACAAAAAGACAACCATGGTATGTACTCACTCATATATGGATTTTAGACATAGAGCATGGGATCACCAGCCTATAATTCACACTGCCAGAGAAACTAGGATACAAGGGGGAACCTAAGAGATTCATACAAAGTCCCTCACAGAAGGGGAAAGGAACAAGATCTCCTGAGCATATTGGGAGTGGGGCAGGCAGTGAGTGAAGAGGGAGTTAGGAGAAAGAGAAGGTGGGGAGAAGAACATGTGGGACTAGGAAGATTGAGTCGGGGGATGAATAGATGAGAGCAAAAAGAAAAGAGAGAGAGAGAGACCATAAAAGAGGAAGCCATTATAGGTTTGAAGAGAAAACTGATTCTAGAGAAATATCCAGAGACCTACAAGGATGACCCCAACTAACAATCTGAGCAACAGTGAAAAGGCAACATTAAATGCCCTTCCCTGATAATGAGATTGATAACTAACTTATCTGCCATCATAGAGCCCTCATCTAGTAGCTGATGGAAACAGAAGCAGCTACCCACAGCTAAACACTGAGCCGAACTCCTGGAATCCAGTTGCAGAGAGGGAGGAGTGATAAGAAAAGGGGTCAAGACCAGGCTACAGAAACCCAGAGACAGCTGACCTGAACAAGGGGGAGCTCATGTACCCCCAGACTGATAGCTGGGAAACCAGCATTAGACTGACTCAGACCCCCTGAACATGGGTCTCAGTTACAAGGCCTGGGCAGTGGAACCAGGATATCCCTGTTTCACAAAAGGACTTTGGAAACACATTTTCTATGGTGGGATATTCCCTTAGCCTAAAGGCAGGAGGGAAGGCCTAGACCCTACTCCAAAGGACTTGACAGATTTTGATATTTTGATGATCCCTCCTGGAAGGTAACACCCTCCTTGTGGAGTGGAGGGTGGGTGGGATGGGAAGGGGTTCGGGGCATGGGAGGGAGGGAGAGGGAACTGGGATCAATATGTAAAATTACATATATATATATATATATATATATATATATATATATATATATATATATAAAGAGTTGCCATGGTCATGGTATCACTTCACAGCAATAGAAATCATAACTAAGACGTTGCAGGATGTCTTCTGAAGTGTCCTGGTGGTTTCCCAGAATAATAAATGCTTTTATAAAAGTCTTAGTATTAGAATCACCGAAACCTGAAAAACCTCTACATGCTGAAGGTCATCATCACTCTTCACAATCTCTCCTGCCTAACTTTCTTAATTCTCAGTCTAGTTAGTGATTCAATTCCAGTCAGCTGCTAACTTACAGAATCAGAAAACACTGCACCATTCTTTTGAAGTTCTCCCAACTACTGCTCTGCCCACCTCCATCCCACCACAAGCCCTCCTTCCTTAGCACAGCCTCTTTGCACCCTGTTCAGTGCCCCCCCTTTTCCTCTCTGTCAGCCGGCACCTGACCTGTCTGCAGCAATCCCCCACCCCATGAGGTGCCCATGCTGACCTGCTCTTGGAGTCAGTCCATTTGTCAAATTCCTGTTCATCACCCAGGACCCAGTGAGATGCCATTCCTAACCCTGCAATACACCACAGAGTGAGGTATGGTTGTTGGTTTGGGTCATTTTGGTTCATTTTCCTAATGGATGAAGGTTTCCCTTCCGTCCTTGTCATCTTGAAAGAAAGAATTTGGCTGAGAAACAGAGACAGTGGCAGTTTAAAGAGAAGGTGATCTAGTACTTCAAAGCAAAGCATATACTACTAGGGAGACTGCAGTGGGTGGGTGGTCCAGGAGGCAGATGATTAATAGCCCATTGGGGCCTATGTTGTGGTTTTTGGAGAAGTTTCTTATGAATATTCATGAGGTAGGTAGTATAGTCCTTATATCCTTACCTCTAATCAGTGTGGACTAGTTTTCCATTTCTTCCCATGATCCTCTTGAAAGGGCTAACAAAGAGGGCAAAATCCCACTGTAAATGGTATGCTATGATGAACCCAGGGTGTCTTTAGGTCATGAACTATGGACTTGTGCTAGTACACACACACCATAACTGGGGAGGTGCCCTGGTGCCTCTTCCTCTCTCCCTCCCTCCTTCCCTCTCTCCCTCCCTCCTTCCCTCTCTCCCTCCCTCCTTCCCTCCCTCCCTCCCTCCCTCCCTCCCTCCCTCCCTCCCTCCCTCTCTCCCTCCCTCCCTCCCTCTCTCCCTCCCTCCCTCCTTCCCTTCCTTTTCCTTTTTTTGGTTTTTGAGGCAGGCTTTCTCTGTATTGCTTTGGAGCCCCCTGGAATTCACTCTGTAGACCAGGCTGGCCTCAAACTCACCTGCCTCTGCCTCTGCCTCCCGTGCTGGGATTAAAGGTATATGCTACCAACACCCAGTTGTGTGTGTGTGTGGTGGGGGGGTGATTTGTCTGTTTCTATGTTTACACACCAGAAGAGTGCATTGGATCCCATGGTACTACTGTTATAGACAATTGTGAGTTGCCATGTAGGTGCTGGGAATCGAACCCAGGTCCTCTAGAAGAGCAACCGGTGCTCTGAACCTCTAAGACATCTCTCCAGCCACCTGGTGCTGTTTTCTGATATAGGAGGAAGACCGTGAGTGCAGCTTCAAGGATGCTTCACTGCATAGGGACATTTTGACTATAAGGAGATAGTGTCCTCGGGCCCTTCACATGTAACTTCCCATCCAACCAGGAGACATCTAACAAGAGCCAACTGCCACTTTCCTTGGGTTCCTGATATCTGCCCCCATCTCAGTTTTGCCCTGCTTTTGTGCAAAGTTGCAGAATTCCAACTATTTACTCTCTTACTCTCTTACACCTGATGGCCAGGTTTCTTCAGTGTGGTTTTATCTTGCAGCAACTTTGACACAACCCTTAAGGAAGCTTTGTTAAATATCAGTGCTTTTTTAAAAAAGTCCTAAATAACTTGCCCTCATACAAATTCTAATCTGGAGCCAGCTAGAAAACCAGGATTGGATCGAATACAATGTCCTGTTGCAGAAGCATTCAGTTTGTGACTCCAGGTCCCTCTGCAGTGCCTTGTTGTCATATTCCGTTTTCAGGTGGGACTGGGACCATGCTTCATGTAGCAGTTTATTAAACAGTAGCATTTCATACATTAATGAGTGACTTTGTAGCAACAAGATTGCATGCCTTACAATGATGATTCTTTATATTTGAAAACCTCCCTAATTAGACATCTTTTTCTGCAAGTCAAAAAGATGCTATTTATCTTGCAGTTATGCATAAATTGGAGCGCTGCTGGGTGCCACCGCCATTGTCATTAAAACATTATTTGGTAAATTAGATCTGTATTTAGTTCACATCTAATGATTGAAATATTATTGTGACAGATAGCAGAGGAAGGCTGAGTGCTCCCCTGTGTGAATTCTCTCGCTGTCATATATCATAGTTCTCTCTGCATCTCAACTCTGCAAATCCTGGGTCCTCCTGTGGGCTCTCATAGCTCACCTGCCTGCCCCCCAGGAAAAGCTGTGTATATTTTCCATCTTTGTGTCCCCATCCTTTCAAAACTGTTCTAATTCTTCCTTCTTTCTTCATGAAAAAGCCCTCACAGAAGGCATAGTCCCCAGATTTCCACCCTCATTGGCCCTTTCCAGTTGACATTGGAGCTTTGTGGTTGAGTGAGCCTATTGGGTATCAATCAACTCAGACCCCTTCTGCAGCTGGGCAACTGAACATCGTTGGGCTGAATCAGAAATGCAGCTCCATATTTAAGTCTCTTCAGGGAATGGACTCCATAACTGACCAATTAAGAGCAGGTGTGATCCTACTTCTGAGGGCAGCAGAACCCCTAGGGCAATGCAAACACACAGGAAGACTAACTGATTCCACAGTGTTTGTCAGCCCAAAATATAGAGGACTGAACCAGGTAGGCTCCAAGGCCCAGATGTCTCATTTGAAAATTGAAGGAAAATTCAACGTACTATTTACTGGGAATCAACCATTTGTATTAGGACTTAATTTTAGACCCATTTGGTTTTTGTTGTTGTTGTTGTTGTTTGTTTGTTTGTTTGTACCTCCTCTCTTGTCTTATTCAGAAAATGGTATCTTAAAATAGCTTGCTTTATCATTAAAGAAAATGTAATTTTTTTTTTAAATAAAAGAGATCCAGTTGGCAGTTGACTTCTGTCCTTTGGTCTGAGTGTTAAATGGATAGTGACAGGTCATCAGCTAAGATATTGAGGAAAGAGGCCATAGGTATATATGCTCAGCCCGATTTTGAGTTAACATCTATCTTGACTGGTCTTATGGCAACTTCACATAAGCTAGCGTAATTTGAAAGGACGAAACCTCAATCGAGAAAATGCCTTCATAAGATCGTCCGTAGGCAAGCCTGTAGGGAATGTTCTTAACTAATGATTTGCTGGGAGGGCTCAGCCCACTGTGCATGGTGCTGTCCCTGGTGGTTCTGTGTTCTGTAAGAAAGCAAGTTGAACAAGCCTTGAGGAGCAAGCCAGTAAGTGGCACCCCTCCATGGCCTCTGCATCAGCTCCTGCCTCCGGGTTCCTCCCTGCTTGAGTTACTGGCCTGACTTCCTCAGTGATGGACTATTTTCTGGAAGTGTAAGTGAAATGGGTCAGTTCTTCCCAAGTTGCTTTTGGTCACTCTTTTGTCACAGCAGCAGAGAAGTAACTAAGACAGTGTCTATAGAAGTCACAGATGGTCAAGTGAATGGAGAGGTTTGGGGCTCATGATGCAAAGTTAAAAAAAAAAAAAAAAAAAAAAAAAGATAGCTGTGGTGTCTCCTAAGTCCTGGGGTAGCTTCCTGTGCTGTCCTCCAAGAAAAGTCCTATTCCATGTGGTCAGTCCACACCTCTCTACTGTCTTGGCCTCATATGCAAGTCCTATCTCGTGCAATGACCACCTTCCTGTTTAGGTCCAACAAAACAGAGGCGCTTACTCTTTTCTCTCTGTTGATGGCTTTGATGCCAATGTGGCTATAGCCATCAGTGATGTGCCCTTACTATGAGTTTGTGGCCGTACCTCCTCCATGTAGAAACGCTGTGTGTGTGTGTGTGTGTGTACTGGATGAAAATATATATATATATATATATATATATATATATATATATATATATATATACCCATATTACATACCAAGTCATAATATGTATATTATGTGCTTACATAATCCACATATGTGATTTGTAGCATATACATGATAGATTACATAGTAACATATACAGGAAACCCCACACATCTGTACCTTCTACCTTCTGTAGACAAAATAATAGAACTTTTATATAGCACTTACATTAAATGGTACAAAATATATAGAAAGATGCAGATAAGTTCTATGCGATTAGTACACCATTCCATGTAAGGGGCTTGAGCATTCCTGGGCTTTAGTGCCTTTGGCAGGAGGGATATCCTGGAACCAGTCTTCTATGGATACTGGTGAAAAATTCTACACATATGCAGGCACACTCATACAAGCACATTCCTCCACAAGGAATCCTTGTAAAAAGAATGGTATGATGATCCACATTGGGCAGATAAGGAAAATGCTTCTCATGGGGGTTGTATTTTATGTTTTTTAAATATCAACACAGTTATGAAATGTCCACAGTGTACTATTTGACAGCACAGACTCTGGGGTGATTGGGTTGAGATCCCAGCTCTATGCCTGGGATCACTTTGGGATCAAAGGTCAGCTACTATCTCTCTGTTCTTTAGTTTCTCATTGGCGACATGAAATAGAACATTATAGGCAATTTTAAAAGCAAGCCAGGTGTTGGTGGCACATGCCTTTAGTTCCAGCACTCGGGAGGCAGAGGCAGCTGATCTCTGTGAGTTCGAGACTAGCCTGGTCTACAGCGCTAGTTCCAGGACAGGCTCCAAAGCAATACAGAGAAACCCTGTCTCGAAAAATAAACAAACAAGTGAACAACAAATAAATAAAAGCTGACTGGCTTAGCAGGAAGCTCAGGCAGACATGTTGTGTGGGTAAGTCTTCAATGATGTTGACTATTATTAATCTCTGGGCATCTAGTCACAGGTCATGTGAACACTTTCCCTTGTAAGACCCTCAGGATGAGGAGTTTCCCCATTTTGGTCGGTACCCCCAAGAACTCAATGTCCAGTCCAGTTGATGAAACATGCAAGAAGATTTAATGAACGGGAAACATTTGTGCAAACGGCCCCCTCAGCATGCAGGCTAGAGAGAAGCCACATTCTCTGGGCATGGGTACTTTTAAAGGAAAAAACCACAAGCTTAGGGAGGACCCTCAGTCTGTTGAGAATGTGACCAGAGTCATGGGTTCTCCCCTTGAGGTCTCACTGTTCAGGTCAGCAGACCCCAGGGCCTTAGGGTGTGCTAATTAATCTTGTCTAAGCAAACTGGAGTTGCAGCTATCTCTTTGTTTCTTTGGACCCTATGTACCACCTGCTGACACACTGACAGGAGGGGCAGTGTGAATTCTTGGTATCCGGCTATCTTAGGGCCTTGTGAGGGAAAGTTTCGGTGGTTAGCAAATTCCAGGGAACTGATAGTGGCCTGGGTTAGCTTTCCAGGTCAGACTGCCCTTCATTTCAAGTGAGGGGTTTCCTTAACTTTACCTTTTATCTTCCACCCTCTGACCTCATGCTCTAACAATTATTGCTAGTTTGTGCCTCTATCTGTAGTCGATGCTTCCTTGTCACTAGGACAAATACCTGGAAGAAACAACTTGAGGGAGGAAAGGTGTGCCTTGCTTGGCTTGTGGTTTCAGAGGGTTGTGTCCATGGTCACTTAGGCAGAGCCTCATGGTGGCACAGAGTACAGGGTGGAGACCAGGAAGCAGAATGTGAGAGTAGAAGGTGCCAGGAATAATAGACTCCCAAGAACCCATCACCAATAATGTGTTTCCTCCAGCCACGCCCTACCTTCCAAAGTCTCCAGAACCTCCAAAAATAGCACCACCAGTTAGGAACCAAGCTTTCAGACTATGTGATTGTCAGGGACATTTCACATTCAGACCATAAGAGTGAAAGGCTGTGGAACTTAACAGAGTCTCCTCTCCCTACAACCAGCCCTTTAGCAGGGCTGGTGTATGGGAGAAGTAGGCATCTTAGCTCAAGTGAGTCCCTCCCATACCAGTCACAGCCATGCAGGTCGCTGTGCTCCCACACACATCCACAGAGAAGCCGTTCAGTGTTCTGACTTTATTTTAAATGGAAATGGATTGACACTCCCCACAGTACTCCAAGCTTCATACTTTCAATTAGTATTTGCATAATCGTCCAAGTCTGTCAATGGGGAGCTGTGATTTGGTCTTAACAACTGTGTAATGCCTTTTCTTTGAAGTCTGCAAGAAATCTATAGTCTCAAATTAATTTTCCTTGCTATACTTAATTTTTTTCCTTAACAACAAGATAACTGAAATAAAATTTCATTTGTAATAAACAATCGAGCAAGCAACCTCAGACCTGGCAGTTCTGAACATTCTACAAGACATCTTGGGGGAAGGGATGGATTTTAGTCCTGCTGGAGGCAAAGGGAGTGTAAGCAAAATGGGGACACATGTTCAGCATAGATGGAATGGCCTTGGCATGTCTTGGTAAGGGGTGGTGGTGTGCAGGTTGATTTCACCCATTCCCCTGTTTTTACACATACTGACATCTGGTCAAACTGGTTTGGACTCACATTGCAGGAGCCAGCTGTGAGACCAAGGGGCGCTTCCTCCTGTCTGGTTGAAGTGAGCACAGAGTATAGTTGGATACGGGTTAGGTCTTTACTTACTTGTGCATTTCAGTGTGTATTAAACCAGCAGAGAAACGATAGAGGCAAGTCTCAGGTCGTGTGGAGGATGTTTTGTCTTAGCTGACACAGGCAGATACACACTGGCAGGAACATTTGAGCTGCAAGTCTCTGACTGCCACAGATAACTCCTTTCCCCCACTGAATACAAGAGGCCATGTTTCTGCAGCATCTTTAATACCTCCCTGGAATCAGAGCCATGAACCCCATCCACACCCCTAGAAGTTCACTTCTGTTATCTGTGCGACTTCCACTTTGGAGTGGAGTTCTGCTTGGTCTTTGAGTTGCAAGAGTGTGCTGTGGCTCTCGGTTCTTGCACTTTCTTTGGGCAGTTGTTATAGGAGAGTGAACAGGGGATGCTTTTCTGCTGGGTAGCGGCATTGTGTGAGATGTGGTTTGGCAAAGATCCTGCAGTCCTTTGTAGAGAGAAGCTATATTAATCCCACTTGATTGTTAAAAAGCATCCCTAATGGAATTTCAATTGCACTGCAGCCCCTGGATAAACCTGCCTAACTCTGTTAAAAAGTCTAAGATGAAAACATATTTCACTGACAGAGAGCTGAGCTTTACTTTTCTGTTGTGGATATAAACTACCCTGAAATGTAGTAACATTGAACAGCTACATTTTTATTGTGTTCATGATTTTGTGATGGAGGAATTTAGGAAGGGCACAGTGGAAACATTTTACTTGTGACTGCAATTCCCACAGATGACTGGGACGTTTGGACTGAGGCCCTAAATTTGGGTCATAGTTCTGGCTATTGGTCAGCTTCTTGGTTCTCCATGGCATGTCTCCTGAGGCTGTATATTTGAGAAGATTCTTGTTATGGATTGGGTCTTAAATGTCCCTCAAAACCGCATGTGTTGAAGGCTTGGCTCCCAGTGAAGCAGGCTTCAAAGGGGGAGCTTTGGAATATGACTGGATTTTGAAGAATCTGACCTCTCTTGATGGATTTGATGATAGGAGGTGATAGAGACTAAGGTAGTGGAGTCTACTTAGCAAAGGGTTGTCCCTTGAAGGGCATGCCTGGCCCTGTAGTCTCTCTCTCCTTCCTGACTTCAGTGAACAGCTCTTCTCTACTCAATACTCATTACCACAAGCCCAGGAAAAATGGAGCCAAGTGATCTTGGATGGAAACTACCGTCAAGTAGTTTAATGAAAGTACTTATGTACTTTGTCACAGCGGTGAACTTCAGCAGTTGTCCTTCTCACATACTGTAGCAACTCAGAGCACACAAAGGTAGAAGTAGCTGCCCTCCCAGCTTTCTATCTGTGTGGCCTTTCCATGTGACTGTTTGAGCTGTTTGTAGTGTGTCCATTTCATGATGTCATGCTTGTTACATGGTATCTAGCTTCTCCTGGGTGTGAGTTTGGTCCAAAGCTGCGGGGATTTTTATGACTCATCTTTCTGTTTGAGTGTCACCCCTAGCATATTCTCTTGTTCAAGCGAGCCACAAAAGCTGGTCTGTATGTGTTGGGGTAGAAATTAGACCTTCCTGCTCAACAGGAAGAAAAGCCACCTCTAATGTACTACAAAAAGCTCCTTTTAAATTTCTACTTTAAAGTATTTTAACACCCTCAGATGAGATTTAACATATTGTCCTACCTTAATATTTAATATTTTGTTCAAATGTTTCACATAATAGCAGAGACCATTTCATCCTAGCCCTTAAGATCTTCAAACTGTAGAGGCATGCCCCTTAGAACTATGTGCATGACAAGAGGAACTGCCATGAACCAATGACTTTCTCCGACAATGCTGCTGAACATTTTGGTAAAGCATTCTGTCCTGCTAGTGGCAGTCAGCTGGTTTCTAGAAACCCCGGGTCTCCTGTGGTTCTTTTATGGGTAAATGTGTTCTGAGAAAGTGGTGTGATGGGAGATGTTATTCTGTATATATGTTTCTCATACTAATTAATAAAGACATGTTGGCCAATAGAAAACTAGATAGGTGGGGCTAGGAGACCAGGAGAAGGAAAGAGGAAGTGGGAAGGAGGGGTCAAGATGTAGAACATGGAGGAAGGAAGGCGCCTGCCGCAGCTCCCTGATAAGACGACCACGTGGAAATACTTAGATAAGTGGAAATGGGTTAATATTAAGACAGAGCTAGCCCATAAACAATAATGGTAACTGGCCAACAGGATTGTATCAAATACAGAGTCTCTGAGTGTTATTTGTGGCTCACGTGGTGGTGGGACCATGGCGGCAGGACCGGGAGGCCAGGGGGGAGGAACCTGCTGTAACAGTGGTGCAATGTACCAACCGTAGATTGTGCAGGGTAAGCAACAGAAAACTCCTCATTTCTCAGTGCTCTGGAGGCTGAAGCCTGATGAAGTTGGTATCTTACTCTTTGAGGGGTCTGCCACCCAGCTCCCAAGTAAATCACATAGTCTTATTCTTTCTTATGAATGCCCAGCCTTAGCTTGGCTTGTTTCTTGTCAGCTTTTCTTAAATTACACTGTATATCTTTTGACTCTGGGCTTTTAATCCTCTATGTAACTTTCTCTGCTTCCATGGCTTGCCATGTAGCTGTGTGGCTGATCTCTAGAGCCCACCTCTCCTCCTTTCACTCCTAGATTCCTCTTCCCAGATTTCTCCTATTAATTTCTTTCTATTTCTTAATTCCTATTTCTCCTATTAATTTCTTTCTGTTTGTCAGCCCCGTCTGTTTCTCTCTCTTGCTTAGCTATTGACCATTCAGCTCTTTATTAGACTAATCGGGTGTTTTAGGCAGGCAAAGTAAGCGCAGCTTCACAGAGTTAGACACATGCAGCATAAAGCATGCAACACATCTTTGCACCATTAAAACAAATGTTCCACAGCATAAACAAATGTAACAAATCTTCCACCAATATTCCACAGCTGCCTGAGATGATGGTGGTGGCAGGGTTGCTCCCTTCCAACAGTCCCTGGAAAGAGCCCTACTTGCTACAGGCTTTGGTGTCTTAATGGCACACTTCTCTTTTTTGGTTTGCAGCTGTGTCACTCTGTTCTCTGCCCTTCTGGTGGCATGGCACCCTCCCTGTGTGTATGTCTAAGCTCTATGCATACGGACACTGTTGGATTAGGTTGGGACCCTTCTATTCTAGTACAGCCTCATATTAATGGGTAATGGCTGCAGTGGTCTTGTCTTTAAATAAGGCCACAGTTGAGGCCTTGGGGATTTGGATGCCAATATAGGAATTTCAAGGGAGGCAGAATTCAACTTACAGCATAGGATTACCTTTGAAAATTAATAATTTTAGTTCTTCCTTGGGAAACATGAGAAAGCAGAGAAAGCCACAAGAATAATTTAACACTAAAAGTAAATATAAATCATAGTATTATATTGAAGAGAGTGAGGTCATTGAAATGCATTTTAATGCATGCAGGTGTCCACTTGCCCCTCAAGACCAGGTGTCCCGGATGGAAGTGCATATATGTTACACGGGTGGGTGTGGGGGGGGTTGACCTAGGAGGAGTGGTTCCCTGTGCTGTACCTCCAGCTAGCTGTCCAGGCTGTCCCCAGCATGGGGCTCAGCTGAGAGTTACCCTTTCCTTCTTCTCTAATGATTCTCCATAAGACTCCTCACTGGTCTTCATGGAGCCATCTTTTCTAGGGTTGAATACACTTGTATAGAGGCTTAAGAGAATCTGTTTGTGGTAATGGTTATTTTATTTCGGATTATGAGTCGTCCATTCTCTTAATTATTTACACAGTAACTTATTTATATCCTCTAAAATTTTACCATGACTTGTTTAATTAATAAAAACATTGTAATTGTACATATATGTATGACATGATATCATTACCATAATGTGTGCTGTGTATAATGTCATATAGGTTACCTGGAATATATATATTACCTTAAGCGTTCATGTCTTTGTGTTGGGAACATTCAACATCCTTTCTGTTAGCTATTTTAAGTACATGGCTGTTGTCACTGAGGTCTTCCTACTGTGCTAGAGAATGGGAGTCCCTCATCCTGTTCCAGGGTACTTTTGTGCCTTTGTCCTTCCTCTCTGTAGCCCCTCACCACAGTCTCCAACCCCAGCAATCCCAGTTCTACTCTCTGCCTCAATGAGATCAGCTTTTATTACAGCTTTTGATGTTGCTTTCAGTTCTTCTGAAGGCAGATTGTGACCACTCCCCTGGCCTCTTCCTGGTTTCCCAAGATGACATGAACAACCCCTCGTGTCCCAGCAAGTGTTGTCAGGACCTCACTGCTTCATCAGCAGCAGATGTCTGAAAGGGACATTGTTGGCCAGCCCTCCCTCGCTCATCTCCTCTCCTCTCTCCCTCCTCCCTTCCTCACTCCTCCTCCCCCCTCCAGGGTCTCCCACTGTAGTCCAGACTGGCATGGGGTGTGCTATGTAGCCAGGCTGTCCTTGCTCCTCCTGCCTCAGCCTCTCAGAGCTGGGATTACAGGTGTAAGCCACCACACCAGGCTTGGGATTTTCTGTTTCCTTTCACTGGTTTTTCTCCATGTGAGCCTCACATTGGCATATATTTTACTGAGGAGCATTTTATTTTGGTTGTAAGTAGTGTTATCCTAATAAGCAGTAGATTATCACAGTGAGTATGGAAGTTATTGGCATATGCTACTTATGCGTTAGTGGCCCCAAGCCTTTTATCCTCTCCCAGTCCTTCCAGAGCTGAGAGCTGACAGTATCAGATGAGCTTAGTGAAAATGCAGCTGTATTTTGGGGCTATGTCAGTTTCCTCTGCTTAGACACCTGCCCTCTACCTCTACTGCTCAGGTGGATTAATGGTGTGGGTGTGATGAGAGGGAAAATTGGAATTTTGGTCTACCAGGCACCAACCCCCATCCCCAAGATCCCTGAACTTCCAGGAGCTTAAAGCAAGAATGCTTTATTTCTGGCCTCTAGTAGTTCTGCCACTGTGACAGGATAGCACTTGCAAAGGCGAAGAGCTTATCTTAGCCCAGCTGCTCAGCTTGTCTTCTTGGAATATTAGCAACACACTGTCACTGATAGGTGTGGGCATGCCAGGGTTCATGCTGTACACTCATGTATGTTAGGACACGCTGTCAATGAGTGTGGGTGTGTCAGGGGTCATGCTGTACACTCATGTATATTAGGACACACTGTCAATGATGAGTGTGGGTGTGTCAGGGTTCATGCTGTACACTCATGTATGTTAGGACACACTGTCAATGAGTGTGGGTGTGTCAGGAGTCATGCTGTACACTCATGTATGTTAGGGCACGCTGTCAATGATGAGTGTGGGTGTGTCAGGGTTCATGCTGTACACTCATGTATGTTAGGACACACTGTCAATGAGTGTGGGTGTGTCAGGGTTCAGGCTGTACACTCATGTATGTTAGGACACGCTGTCAATGAGTGTGGGTGTGTCAGGGTTCATGCTGTACACTCATGTATGTTGGGGCACGCTGTCAATGATGAGTGTGGGTGTGCCAGGGTTCAGGCTGTACACTCATGTATGTTAGGACACACTGTCAATGATGAGTGTGAGTGTGTCAGGGTTCATGCTGTACACTCATGTATGTTAGGACACGCTGTCAATGAGTGTGGGTGTGTCAGGGTTCATGCTGTACACTCATGTATGTTAAGGCACGCTGTCAATGAGTGTGGGTGTGTCAGGGTTCATGCTGTACATTCATGTGTATTAGGGCATGCTGTCAATGATGAGTGTGGGTGTGCCAGGGTTCAGGCTGTGCACTCATGCTCAGATGCCACCTGGGAACCCCTGTATTGTTCTTAAGATGATGAGATGTCCAACCTGCAATGCTGGGTCTTTCCTGCGTGTCAGAAGACAGATGCCAGCTAGTGATGAGCATGCCCCTGCTGCAGACTGAGAAACAACCCCCTTTGGAGTTGCTGAAAACCATGTTCTTACATTGTTCTTCCTATATTAAGCAGGCACACATTACATGAAATCCACTCATTCTGACTGAAACTCGCCTCATGTGTAAATTAATTTGATTCAGGGATAGAATCTGGGCAGTGACAGCTCACTGGCATGCTGTGGGTGTTGTGAAGGCACAGTACTTGTGCCCAGCCCTGGGGATCTGAGCAACCAGTATTCACTTATTTATAAAAGCAGCTTAAAGTGAGGTAGTGAGCAACTGTGAGAATGCTTTCTTATGCTTTATGATTGCTGTTTGGACTTCTAAAATAAACTTCATTTTTTAGAACAGTTTCATCACTTATGGAAAACGGGGATGGCTGTCTAAAGAACACCCTGTGTTTCCCCCATTAGTGGCGCCTTGGATTTGGACAGTACATTTATGAAAATTAATGAGCCGTGGCTGATGCAGTATTAATTCAAGCCCATTGTCTACTCACATTTCCTTAGTGTATAGCCAAATTTCATCCAGGATGCCACATGTTAGGGGTTGAATCTGCTATGACCCCATGGACTCATGTATTGAAGACTTGGTCCCTAGCTGTGACACTATGAAGGTTATGGAGTCTGGGAATTGGAAAGGAAGGGCAGGCTATAAGGTTATACTCACTTCTGGCTCTGGCCTGCTTTCTGGTCTTCCTAGTGAGAGGTCTTCACAATGTATTCACACCCTCCTCCTCCTCCTCCTCCTCCTCCTCCTCCTCCTCCTCCTCCTCCTCCTCCTCCTCCTCCTCCTCCCCCTTCTCCTCCTCCTTCTCCTCCAAGACTTGAGCTGTTCCCACCAGGATAGACTAAATCCCCCTGAAACTTCCAGCCCAATCAAATCTTCCTCTTGGGTTGTTTCTGCCAGGCATCTTGTCAATGACGTGGCATGTAGATAGTACTTTCTTTCATTATGTCCCTTCATTGTGTGTCCGTGTACTTCTTGTATTCTCTTGGCTCTGACCTTGGAGGTTTTGAAGAGTACTGGTGAGAGCTTCTGTAGGATTCCCCCCTCTCTATCTCTTTTTATAATCTGTTTGATGTCTGTCTACTGTATTTGATGGATCGTGGAGGCAGAAGACCACAGGGCAAAAGGACATTCTCATCCGATCATTTCAAGGGTTCATAGTGTCACAGTGTAGTATTGTGCTTGAGGTTGACCTTTGTCACATGACTGTGGGAGTGCCACTCATATTTCTCTAGAAAAAGCTAACCTTCCTTCTCATCTTGCTTTTTTTTTTGAGGAAGTCACTGTGTGCAGCCCTTACCCAAGGCATGAGGAAACTACCTTCTTCCTACTTGAGGGTGAATGATGTGCGTAAATTATTGCAGTTCTTCTGCATTCAAGATTTCTTTGTTCATTATTTATTTCCATATTTACTAATATAAATACAGATTTATGACTCTTTGCTTAATATATGTTCAGTATTACTTTATTATGTTGCTTAAATTGTTTCCTTGTATCTCTTGTATCACTTTAACACAACCCCAGCATCATGAGGCCTTTGACTTTTGACTTTTGTTGTCATCTATTTTTTTTTTAAATGGTGTTGGGAACTGAACCTAGGACCTCACCTGTGCTAGGTAAATGCTTTCCCACTGAGCCGTATTCCAAATTCATCATTTCTTTATGTTTCTCACCTAGTTCCTGAGCAAATCAGCCAGTTCTCCAAGGAGTCTGGATTCTGGATTTCTTTTGTTGGAGAACAGTATTGGGAAATATGGGTGCTGGGCTATCAGTACTTTTTAAATTCTTTGCATCTAAGTCTCCTTCGGACAAAACATGAAAATATATGTGCTTATTATGGTGTATACACATGTGTTTTGCAGATGTTCCTGTTAGTAGATGACCTATATCTATACAAACCTAAACATGAGTTCAGAGTGATGTCTTCTGTGACAGCCTATGTCACATAATCATTCTAGCCTCCTTGCCATGGTCTCACTTCAGTAGTGACATCTGCTATTCATTTGCTCCCTTGTTTAATTCCAGCATGTATGTGGGGTGATGCTGGGTGGTAGCTTTAGCAAGGGGAGTGGGTTGCTGGCACACAGCTTCATCTGTCTTCAGGTATATAGACTTTGCTTGCCTTTAAGACTTGCCAAGGTTGGCATAACCCCTACTTTAGTGGGGTCATTTTACATATTTCTAATATAGTTCTCTCAGTCTGTCATGCTCATCACACCATTCTAGGATCCTCTGTCAGCTTAAATGATTAAATTTTTAGTAACATTTGAATTTATTCTTAGTAATATATGGAGTATCCACTCAAACATTTGCCTGCTGTCATGTGTTCACTTGTGTAGCATTGTAAAAGTAGCTCCCCGTGTTCCTGAATGTTAGCTATTCAACCCTCCCTGCTGCTGTAAAGTCCTGGAAACCACTGGGTTTTTTTTCACTGTGCCTGTAGCTTTTGTCTTTCTAGACTGTGAGCCATATCACCGGAACTCGATAGTGAGAGCTGAGATAAACAGGTGTGAGGTGTGATAAAGGGTATGGGCCAGGTATGGGCTGCATTTACTAGGCTTTAACTGTGGGTGCCAGGGTTTTGTCCCCTCCTTTGTCTTGGACTTCTCCAAGAAGTCCTTGTCTCATTGTTCTTTCATCTGTCACTCAAGTGATTGTCCTGGAACACTGCTGGTGTGGGAAGCCATGGGGGTGAGGTGATTTACTATAGTCATTAACTCTTTAGTGGCTCATGTGCCTGTCTGTGCTGTGGTCCCCACAAATGCTTCTTAGACTTTTCTTCTTCCTTGGCTAAGACAGGAGTGGGAGAAGACCCTTTTTCTAGCTGGGAGAATGTGCTGATAAAGTCTATTCTCTGGCAAAGTAGGCTGCCATGCAGGGACTCTTGTCCACACTTCCCCAAGAACAGGCTTCCACCTGTGCACAGTCCACAGGCGATCTTACTGGTCTCTTAGCCATGAGAACAAGAGTGCATTCTTAGAGATTAAATGCCCTCAAGAGTGGGGATTTCTAAGGACTGGCCTCCTGGCTTTCCCTGTTCCCCCCATCAGACAAATTGGGAGTGTGAGGGAAGGGGAGAGGGAGTTAGCGGGGAGGGGAGGAGAAGGTGGGCAAAACCCATCTCTTATGGACTCTCCTAAGTCTACGGCTTCAGGATCATTTCGACATAAGCAGATGCTAGACCCTGACTTCACAGGCTTCACTTTTCAGAGAAGTTTTATTGTATATAGTCATTATACTTACTGTATATAGTTTTTCTTATATTAGCTATAACTTTTTTAATTTTAGACAATAAAAGGGGGTGATATGTGGTGATACCTTGCTTGTACAAATAAAACCTGTCTGAAGGTCAGAGAATGGGGCTTGCCACTAGCTAACCATAGAAGTCTGGAGGGCTGTACAGACAGACAAGAAGTGAGATAGCTGGACAGAAACAGGATATAAGCAGGAAGAAACAGGAACTCGCTCTCCTGTCTGCTGAGATAAGGAGGTAAGGTGTGGCAGTGGCTTGCTCCTCCTTTTCTCTGATCTCTCAGCATTTCCCTCTATATCTGACTCTGGCTTTTTATTATTAGAGCAATTAAGAACTCCATTTACTGAATTTGTCCTGGACTCTACATCTCCAGGGAACATGAGCAAAGCCACCCACCTTCATTGTGTCCTTTTGTGTTGCACCTATAGGAGCAGAAACTGGATGCTACTGTCTGTCTTTTTATATAGGAATTGTTAATCCAGATGGATCTCTTGCCAGTGGCTTGTGTCCAGAATCTGGGTGTCTTCACTCTAGTCATAAGGGTGTGGGTGCACTCTGCTTTGCTGTTTAACCAACGACAAATTCATCTCTAATCTTGTGGGCATGAACGCATCTGGGTATCTTTATTCTAGTCTTGGGGGTGTGGGTGTGTATGGGAATCTTCACTCTAGTCTTGGGGGTGTGGATATGTCTGGGCATCTTAACTTTAGTGTTGGGGTGTGGGTGGGTCTGGGCATCTTCACTCTAGTCTTGGGGGTATAGGTGTTCTGTGCTAGCTATGCTGTTCAGCTGAAGACAGCACTTAGGTTCAATAGTTGGATAATGTGAGCTTCTGAACACTCACAGAAATCATGATTAATTAATTCAACATGAATTCATGTGTATTCTTGCACAGGAAGTGAGGCTTCCATGAGCTTTTTGCACAGAAAGACTGGGGTTAATAGCTGGGCATGTTGTAACATGGTTGAGGCAGAAGAATTGTGAATTGGAGAACAGCCTAGGCTAAGCAAACAGATCCTTTCTCAAAACAACAACAAAATAAACCCCTACCCTGCTCCAGAACTGGCCATGATTGACGGTTGTATCTGTTTCCCATGTTCTTCCTCTCTCCACTGTGTCTAAGTTGAAAACACAAGAGTGTGGAGCTCATAGGACTGTATTTCCATTCATCTGAAATTAAATGACAACCTGATGTAAACTGTCTTCTGATGCCTGTAGCAAGCCCCTGGCAGCAATGAGGCACTCAGGAATCTTCCTTGGGGGCTCCAATTCAGTTTGAGTGAGCAGCACAGATGTCAAAATAAGACGGCCTTGCTTTTTATACCTCTGTTTTGAATAGGATTGTTATTTTAAGCGGCATACAGTTAAAATGTAGGTTTTTATATGGGCCTTTAAGTAAATTTGGCTTCTCCTTGCTCACATGTTTGCAAAGGAAAGGACTGTAGCTACCTGAGTGGAAGAGGACATCTGGTTGCAGAAGCTGGTTACTACCTAATCATTGCCAGTTTGCTTCTGTCTGTCACACTAATCCCGCAGACAGGCTGGCACAACTGTCCCTTCATTTGTCCTGCTGAGAATTTGGTGTGTGTGTGTGTGTGTGTGTGTGTGTGTGTGTGTGTGTGTGTAAAATTCTGTTGAAACTATTGAAAAGCTAGCCCCTCAAATCAGGCACTTCTGCAGAACCTGTCTGTTGGTTCACTGTGGGAACCAGGTTCTGGTAGGTATATAGGACCAAAGAATCAAAAAAAAAAAAAAAATGGTCACTAACCTGTTGGTGACACCACAGAGCTTCTAAATTAGCTGCACCTGTACCATCCCAGTGCAGAAGCCACACTTGTGATACCTTGTGAGGAGGCCACATATGATAAGAGTTCATTTGATTGGCTTTCAACACATGCCTCTCTGCAGGCCAGAGAGAGCCAGGATTCTTTTAGACCTCTGAGCTGAAGCAGTGAGGTGCTCCATGAGTTGGTCACATGGCTGTTGTACAAGTTTCCCGGGCTAATACCTTAATATTATTGGGATGAACACAATTGGGATTTTCTATGCTACATCTAATGCACTTGAGCATTTTAACAAGCCCATGGTTATGGTAATTTTAATGGGAGATTCCTGTTCCACTTTGCATTAGTGATGAGTTTGAATTTGATTGAGTCTTTGAATGCAAATCCTCAGAGAATAAAGATGAAATTCTTTAATGCTTTGTGGTCTGTCTCTGAGTATTTTGATTCAAGTATTTCATTTTTACATTATTGCATTTACCAGGGCATTTGAAAAGGAGCATGGTTTTGCCGTTGGCTTTGTAATTACCATAATCTGATTACTATGCTTTTTTAATGGACCAATAGGCAGAATACACTTAAAAATCTTGAGGTGTAAGCAGAGTGGGCACTCATGCTCCTACACTTTTGATGGTATTGATGGTACTAACTATATAAGGTTATGGATACTATTTGGAGTATATTATGAGCACTTTGTTATCAGCCTGGTCCCACAGCCCCATCAGCCCCAAGTAACACATAGGGTCTTGTTTAAGTATGAGACTGTTGGCCAGTTAGTATTATTTCTTATTTGGCTAGCTCTGTCTTAATTATAAACACATTTTCTATTAATCTAAGTATTCCTGAGTGGTCTTCTCTTACTGGAGAACGGTCTGGGGACCTGTTACTCCTCTGGTGTCCTACATGGTGACAGACTTAGAGTGTCCCCAAAGAGAAGAGTGTGACTTCCTGTTTGTCCCTTCTTATATTCTGATTCTGCCCAGCTACATCACTTCCTGCCTGTCTGTACAGACCTCCACACCTCTATAGTTAGCTAGTGGCAGTTTCTGCCCAGCTAAGTCACTTCCTGGGATCACAGGGTGATTCCTCTCTGCCTACACTTCTCAGAATCCTCCTTGTCTCCTACTCCTACCTATCATCCTGCCTGGCCAATCAGTGTTTTATTCATCACCCAATAAGATACACATACACACAGAAGAACATTCTACATCAGGGATAACTCCATTTGACCTAGTATTTGAAAGTGGCAATAACTGAAGGAAACTTGAGGCCATATACTGAGTTCTGTTCTACCATTGCAGGTCTGTGTAATTATCAAACCCTGAGTTTCCTTATTTCCTCTTTAAAATCTCCTTTAGATGGTTATTTTCATTTTTGTTTAATACAGTGCTTCTAGAAACTTGACAAAATTGTATTCGTAATAGAAATTTGTCCACATTACAATTGTACTATGTGTGGCTTTTGTAATGTCATTAATTTGCCTTACAACTTGAGGGGACTTGAGATTGTGAGGATGTAAGAGGTTCAAGTAGATGGGTTGTGTCACCAAGCAGAATGGTGATGGGAGAATGTCTTTCTGTATATATGTTTCTCTTATTGGTTGATGAATAAAACACTGATTGCCATTAGCCAGGCAGGAAGTATAGGCAGGGATACCACATGAGGAGAATTCTGGGGAGAGGAAGCAGAGAGAGGCTACCAAGGAGACACCATGTAGTGGCAGAAGGAGTAACATGCTAGGACATTACCAGATAAGCCAAGAACACGTGGAAATACTTAGAGTAATAGAAATGGGTTAATGATTAAGAGAGAGCTAGCCAATAAGAAGTCTTAGCCATCACTCAAATATTTACAATTAATATAAGCGTCTGTGTGTTTATTTTGGGCTGAAGGGTGATGGGACCAGGGAGAACAGAGACTCCATCTATAGAATGGGGATCTAGACTGCCCTCATATTTTAAAAAAAGGTAACTTAGGTCTATGCAGACTGAAGAGCATGCTGCACTGAGCTGGCCTCCTGCAGCCTGCCATGACTGTCACTCACTGCTGGCCATTCTTGTCATCTTGTACCCATTGCTGCTCTTTTTCCCTGAGTGAAGCCATCTGAGACATCACACTATTTCATTTCTAGATACCAAAGAAAGTGAGACCTTTTTAAAATGGTCTTGCCACCATGCCACGATTGTTTCTGTAAATATAGGCGCTTGTATTGTGCCTTGTGTTCAGATTTCTCTTTGTATCTCTTCTTTGTGTTCTTGCCTGTGTCTCTAAGGGTTTTCTTTCTTTCTTTTTTTAAGTCTCTCCTTTCTATTTTTCCCTGCTGATGGAGCCCACATTGCCTGTCTATGATACTTAGATCCACATGCTAGAAAAATGTATAGTCATATCCTGCTTAACAACAGAAGCCCGTTTAGAAAACATGATATCAATTAATTTCATCACTGACCAGATACTATGAAGACAATTGAATGAAACAGAATTCTATATGTCAGCAGCCTCTTGGTATGTAAGGAATCAGAGTGGACTTGAGATGTGGAAGGCCAGGATTGGCACTAGTCAGCTGTTTTTTTTTTTTTTAATAGGCAGGAGTACACTTCCAATTAATGATTTAAAACTCAGGAGTATAGGGCAGTGGTCTAGCTCAGTTGATGGTATGCTGACCTGGGCTACAGTGCCACTCCAGGTCTACTCAAGTGGGGAGTGTTGGTGATTTTCTGTAATTGAGCTCTCTGAAATGTAGAGGCAGGAAGATCAGAAGGTCAAGGCCAGTCATGACTATATCATTGACCAAAACATCTTCATGTGGTTCACAACCACCGCTGCAATGTGGTTAGTTTTAAAGTCTCTTTTAAACCACTCTCCAGTTAAACCACTAGCCCAGTAGGCTGGTTTACTTTCTTCATTTTTGCTTTTGCTTTTATGGGTTTACATTTTGCTTTTTCAATTAGTTTGCTCTCATAGCTATAGAAAACATTTACTATTACAAAGTTAAACACGTTGTCTTAGTTAGTGTTTCTATTGCTGTGAAGAGACACCATGACCATAGCAACTCTTAGAAGGAAAACATTTAATTGGAATGACTTGCTTATAGTTTCAGAGATTCAGTCCATTATCATCATGGTGGGGAGCATGGCGGCATGCAGGCAGACATGGTGCTGGAGAAGTAGCTGAGTCCTACATCTTGCAGGCAACAGGACATGAAGTGAGTGTTTTACTGATGGAAGTTTGAAAAAAAGAGACCTCAAAGTCCACCCCCACAGTGACACACTTTCTCCAACAATGCCACACCTACTTCAACAATCTAATAGTGCCACTCCCTTTGGGGGCCATTTTCTTTCAAACCACCACACAAGCATAATTCAGTATTTGTTGAGAATTCTAATTGTGACCCCTGTTTACTCTAACCTGTTTCCTTACCTCCCCTTAATATCCTAACCCCCCATTCCTTCTCTTTTATGCATTTTCTTTAATTTTGTTGAGTGCTGGGAATTGGACCTCTCCTGTGTTCTGCTTCTATTTAGAACTCACAAGCAAATAGTACACTGTCCATATAGGGCATGTATGAATGTGCTCTCCACATGGAGTTGTGGCCCTTGGTTATGGAATGCTATATTCTGGGCATTAGAGGATGGGTGTGCAGAAATGTTTATCCCCTCAACAGTTGCATAGGACACATTGGTATGATGGATGTGAAGTCTTTCTCTGTGACACTCTTCCTGGACTTTTGTTTACCATTTGTGTTTTTGATTTATCTCTAGTGGCTTTTGTATAGAATATAAAAGATTTTTATTTTATAAGGCAAAATTTATCAGGAGTTTGTTGTTGTAGAAATCCAGTTGTATGGTCTGTTTCTCAACTTCAAAGCTATAGAGGGATTTCAATTTTCTTCCCGTACTTAAATGTCTGACTCTCTGTCTCTCTTTTTCTCTCTCCTCCCCTCCTCCCTCCTTCTCTTGTCCTTTACTTATCCTCTCATTTGCATTTCTGTTCAATTTGGAAATAATTTTGATCTAATTTGCAGGAAGTAGATGCATAGTTTTCTTTGTCCTTATACCACATAATTGCACCATGGCACTTATTAGCAGTGTGCATTTTCTCAGTGATGTTAAGTGACCTCCTTATCATAAACAAAATTGCTATAGACAAACGTGTCCAATTCTGGGCATTTTGGTTCTGTTCTATTTGTCTGTCAGTTCATAGATCAGTATTGCCCTGTTTCACCCCAGCAGACACTTTATGGGATGCTGTTATATCTCCAGGGCTAGCCTTCCTTGCTATTCTATATTGATTTTGCTTATTTGTTCTTCCAGATGAGGCATATAATCAATTTGCCTGCCCTCTAGGAAACAATGATGGTAATTTTGCTTTATCATAATGCCATTAAATTTATGGATTACCTTTGGGAAACTGGCTTTATTTTTTATTTTTTATTTTTTATTTTTTTTGACAGGGTCTCATGTATACCAGGCTGGCCTGAACTTGCTATGTTTAATTGCTATATATTCACTACTTTTTCATTGCTGAGACAAGATACCTACAACAGCAAATTAAGGAAGGGGGAGCTTACTCTGCTCATTGTTTGAGGGTGCACTGCCTGATGGGAGAGAAGTGTGAGTGAGTAGCCTGAGCTTGCAGCTTGATTGTATCCACCATCAGGAGGCAGATAGAGATGTATGTGGACTTTGGTTGCATTTCCCTATTTCCATTTTATTCAGCCGGTGACCCAAGCTCAGAGAATGTTACCTCCTACAGGTAGAGTGACTCTTCCCACCTTTATTAACCTAATCTAGACGCCCTCTCTCAGACATGGTCAGAGGTGTTTCTTCTGAGTGATCAGTGATAAGCATCACAGTGACCAATGATGACTGTACTGCTGCTCATCATCCTGCCCAAGCTGAGACTACAGGCAGGCATCACCATCCCTGGTTGTGCAATACTGGGGCTCTAACTCCAGGCTTCATGACGCTAGGCGAGGACTACTGAGCAGCACACAGACCTGTCTTTCTAGTGTTGTCTAAGCTTACCCTTGCACATGATGTATCTTTCTGTCTATTTGAAATCTTTGCTTTTGTGAGCCCAGTACCATTTCATCACATGGCCTTTAGGCAGTTCCTGTCATGTTCACAATCCTGTAATGTGTGTAGTTTTCTACAGTAGATGCTTTCTTCCCCTCTATTGTAATTTGTAACTGGGTGTCTGTGGCTTGAATATACATTACTAATTTTGTAGATTTACTTTACAACCTTTTGAAAGTTTTCTTGTATTTTTTTTATCATTTTATATACATTTTTCTGTGACTATAGCCAATGTAAGACCTATGAGAGCATGGTCCCTCGCGCTCCCACTCAGGAAAGGCGCCCCCCACCCCAAATCACTCACGAGAAGCGGCCTTGATGTAAAAGCATGAGGCCCTTTATATTCCAAGTGCACTGGGGCCCAACAGCCATACGCCACACAGAGCTAGAGGGCTGAGGACCCTCGGTGCAGGATTGAGACAGCTTTTATAGGGTTACAACAAAGCCCACGCATTGTGAACCAATCACCTCATAGCATCCACTGGGAACCAATTAATTTAAACTATCCAAGCCTGCGCTTAGCCCGGGAAGTCTGCTTTTGCACAGGCTTCTGGGTGGGGTGACAAGACTCATTTCCTGTGTTCACTCACTCACAGGTGCTGTTGTAAACATTCAGCCTGGGATTTAAGACTCCCAGCTTCCTGGGGTCAGTGGAATGTTAGGCTAAATTTTTCTATCCTAACATTCCCCACTTCTTCTCTTGTTAATACTTCTAATCTTAGAACTGGGAGGACTATAGGCAACTTTCTCTTTGCCCGGGAGGCTCTTGTACCATTGTTTAGGTACCATAATCTGGACCATACTTATTCGCTCCCAATCAAAAGCAACGAGTCTATTAATCATACAAGATCCATCAGTAAGCAGCAAGAGCAAAATCATTGAGGGTCCCATCAGAGCAGGAAGTGGGGTGGTCATCCAAGGGGACTTGTTGAACCATCTCTTAACCCAAAGGGCAGCAGAGGCCCCCTGCTGTAAAAATAATAGATCTAACCCCTTATGGTTCTTGGGGGAAACTTCTGCCAGAGAGCTCAATGAGTCCTGCAGATGGGTGATGGGACCTGCTTCAAGTTTGAGTCTAGACTTGTTTGTAGGCCAGAGTTGGCCTGCTGCTGTTGTATGAGAGCTGTACCTACCCCTGCAGCAATTCCTGATCCCAAGGGGAGGATAAGAGTCAGTGTGGTTAGTGGTTCCCCCTTCGGTTGGATCGACATGCCTCTGTAGACTGGATGAAGTCACCTGGTTGAAGAAGCGGGGCCCATAGGATAAAGCTTGAGCTTAAGGGGATTCTCAGTCTTTTCGGCTCTCCATTCAGGATCGGGGGTGGCGCTGGTTTGTCATGGGAGGCATGGATCCAGGTGGGGATTCCTTCCGCCTTCACTGCCATTGGCGTGGTCAGCAGCACAAGATATGGGCCTTTCCACCGAGTCTCAAGGTTTCCTGCCCGGTGACACAATACATATACCGAATCTCCAACCTGGAAGCTATGTGGGACTTGCAGGTCTCCTTCTGCCAAGTAAGCCTCCCGGAGCTGCTTCCATGCTCGCTGTCTCACCCACTCGAGTGCCTTGAGCCTAGTGAACAGGGGCTGGGAAGGCATCTATGTGCAGAGACAATTTCAACCAGTGGAGGGGGCCCCCCATAAAGTAATTCATAGAGGGTCAGCCCAAACCATTCAGGGGTGTTTCTAACCCTGAAAAGCATGAAGGGTTTTAACCTTAACATAGCAAAATATACCATACAACAGTTATCAAATAAGAATCACAGTTAACAATATTTAGTTCATTAACATTTAGTAAGATTAAAGAAAATATCATCTGTCCTATCTTTGTGAGTCTAAAGTCCTGTATGTAACTTATTTTTAATCCTAACTAAGGAAAACTATAACCATAACTATCTGTCTTCAATTCCTTCAAAGACCACAGAAGGATAATATATAAACTCTAGAAATGACAGAGATAACTCATTGCCTGGTCAGTCACCCGAAGCTCTTCTATAATGTTCCATCTTCAGCCCATAGGCCATAGTGTGTCTGGCAGACTCTTTCATAAAGCAGGAACCCTGTAGTACTGTCCATCTTGTCAGCAGTCACCTTTTTGTGGGTCCTGCATGTCCACTTTCTACAGCATAAAGTCAAACAGTCTAGGCAAGAGAAGTACCTTGCTCAAATGGCTAGTCTTGCCATATTAGAAGCAAACTCCATTAACACGTTTCTTCAATGTCCATCTTCCTTTCTAACGCAGGTGGTGTTACCAGGAGCAGTTGTGCCTCACTGTCAAGAGAAACCCTAAACCATTTTAAATGCCATATTCTGTAGGTCTTTGAAAGGTTTGAAGAATGCCTATTCATCTCAAATACATCTCTGCATATCTAGAAAGCCTATTCATCTCAAATACATCTCTGCATATCTAGAAAGCCTAACTAATTTAACTCCAAGTTTTGACTATTAGAGGTAATTCTCTATAATCTGTACTAAATTATATGTTACATTTTTCAATGAGCTATATAAACATAATACCTAGACAAGAGGAGAAATATACATATCATAAAATTGACCTTAAATTTGTTTCAATAACTGAAAATCCATTCCAAGGCAAAATATTCATATCTATACCATAATTCCCTTTTTGCCTTTAAAAAGATTGCTTGTGGTCATTAGCCCTTTATAACCAAACCCACTTAAATGAAAACAAACATAAGCAATATTTGGGACTTTGGGCGTCATTCTTTCCAAACTACTTCCTGCTGGTAGGGATGCTGTCATAGGGAATCCTAAGAAGACCCAGAAATCCTGGCTGTAGTGGTCTGCAAGGCTGCAGTGTCCAATTGACATTGCTTCAGGGGGTCTGGCTTGATCAAACCACATTAGTCTGGAAGGAATCCACAGCTTTTCATTTTCTGTGGAAACAAAAATAGAAATCTTTTTCCCCAGTAATTTGTCCTTGGACTTAAATTTTGGAGTCAAAGCAATTGTACAATATATAAATTGAATTAATCCAGCAGTATTTCTTTTAACTGTTGTTATTTCCTCAGCAGTCAAACAATTTAAAGATAACAGAACAGCATACAATATCCAATGTTTCTCTGTGCTTTCCATCTTTACGTGGCTTTTTATTATTCTATTTCTTTTATTTCTGTTTTTACATATTTTGAGACAGGGTTTCTCTGTGTAACTTTTATCTGTCCTGGAATTCACTGCATACCAGGATTCCTTTGAAATCACAGAGATCTGTTTATCTCTGCCTACCAAGTGCGGGGATTAAAGGCATGTGCCACCACACCTAGCCATACTCTTTGTCTTTTTAAAACCATTTTATTTCTTTTTTCTTTTTCTCCCAAGCCTACGTATATTTTAAAACACAACGTAAGTCGTCATTGCAGCTCTCATACACACCAATGAATTGTTAGCAGAGCTCTTTAAAATACATGCGTTTTGTTTTTGTTTTTGTTTTTTGTTTTTTTGCCACTTATGCTTAGTCAGGAAACCTCCCTAACCTCAATTGACAAATTATGGGCCCGAGACTTAACTTCAGTCAAGTAGTCCAGAGTTAAACTAAGGTCAGGTTGTCAGTCAGTCTGTCCTATGATAAAACTACAAAGACACCAAAGACACACAGAACGAAAACGCACAAAACAGACACTAACAGATCCAGACAAAGGTGACCCGTCCATGTCTTCCACCATCAGGCAAAAGAATCAAACGGCCATGGAATACAACAGAGTTTGGTCCTACCGACCAACCAACAGATGGAAGCCATTAGCATCCTCACCTCACGGGGTGTCCCCTGAGGCGGCAAACAGATTCAGACAACAGAACTTGGTCCTCTGACTGACAGACAGAAGCTAATAACTGGGCATCCCCAGGCTTCCTATACCTGCCTCGAGTTTCCTCCAGGGCAACAGCCTGTGACTATCCTAGCACATCTGCTGGTCACTGTCCCCTGGTCCTTACGGCCCAAGAGGACAGCTGCAAACCGAAACCAAGAATGTGCGTTCCAAAATACAGATACCAGATCAGAACAGAGGGGCCGGCCAACATACACACATACACACACACACACATCAGAGCACGTAGTAGCACATACAGACACATACAGACACAGAGGGGATCCCGGTACCTCCAAGTCAGTTCTCGGGTGAGAGGGGTGGTCGCAGTTTCCCGGCCAATGCACCAAATGTAAGACCTGCGAGACCGTGGTCCCTCATTCTCCCACTCAAGAAAGGTGCCCCCCATCCCAAATCACTCACGAGAAGCGGTCTTGATGCAAAAGCATGAGGTCCTTTATATTCCAAGTGCACTGGGGCCAACAGCCATACACCACGCTGAGCTAGAGAGCTGAGGACCCTGGTACAGGATTGAGACAGCTTTTATAGGGTTACAACAAAGCCCGCGCATCGTGAACCAATCACCTCATAGCATCCAGTGGGAACCAATTAATTTAAACTATCCAAGCCCGCGCTTAGCCCAGGAAGTCTGCTTTTGCACAGGCTTCTGGGTGGGGTGACAAGGCTCATTTCCTGTGTTCATTCACTCACAGGTGCTGTTGTAAACATTCAAGAAGGTGACCTTCAGCCTGGGATTTAAGACTCCCAGCTTCCTGGGGTCAGTGGAGAGTTAGGCTAAATTTTTCCATCCTAACACCACATGCTCTACAAATCATGTTTTATCCCTCTTGTAGTCTTCTCTTACCCAGCGGTGTGGGGCTAACATCACAGACTCTAAGTTGAAGCTCACTAGACACAGGCCAAACACCTTTATTCCACATTTGGACATGAGAAGTCTAATTGATTCTGTTAATTAAAATGTTGACTTTTAAGGTGCTTTTGTTACAAGCGAGTACATTTTCTGTTGTGTTAGAATATGATGGTAATGTCCCCCCAGTTCTGGATTACTGCTTTGAAATGAAGGAATGCCAAGAATTTTCCTCCTCCTTTAACTTCTCTCCCCTGGCTCTACCAATAGAATGCTAGTGTGTTTCCTCATGGTCAATCAAGCTTGTGTTTCTATAGTGAAATCATTTGGACTGATTCTTGTCTCCCTGAATCAGCCACCTGCCATGGATTGATTCACAGCAGGGCCTGGTCTTTGATTTCTATCTCCTACTCCTGCATAGTTTCTAATATTCATTTATTACAGGAACACTGAATGGACTTCCTTATCCTGAGGATAAACATTATGCTTAAGAAATAAAAGAACAGTGCATGCTTTCCAATAAACTAAGCAATGCAGAAAAGTAGCAAAACAACAACAATTCTCAGAGAGGGACTGCCCAGAAATGATCAGTCTAATATTATATGTTCATAAATTCACAAGTACTTAATCATATAGTGATAACAGACACGATCTATGGAGGGATAATACTGGGGGCTTGGAAATTTGTTTGTCTCTTTTAAAAGATAGGGTCTCATCTAGCCCAGGCTGACCTTGAGTTGCCTGTCTTACTTGTTTGTGGGGCTAAAGTTGGAGCCAGTGAACTTCCTGATTCATACCTGAGAGGGGGAGTGTGTATTGAGAAAGGCAGATAAAGATGTTAAGAGAAAGACAGAGACACAGGATAGAGTCAGGAGGGCAAATCCACTGAATACTGAATGCCCTTAGTTTATCCTTCAACATTCTTAAGTACTGCAATCTAAAGTGGGGACACAGCAGAAGACTTCTATTATCATGTGTAAAAACAGACTTACTTCCCTTAATCCTCCAGGTATTTGGTAGCCACACCTGAGCCGAAGTGTGTTGTTATTTAGATAAGACATCCCATTCCAAGGCAACATGAAGCAGACCCATCTTTATGGGTTCCTACACTCATTCTGTTAGTGTGATAAAACACCCTAACAAAAGCCATTGAAAGGAGAATTTATTTTGTTTCACAGTCAGGGTTATAGTGAAAGACAAAAAGTAAAGTCCAGTTAAGGAAACCCCCCACTTGAAATGAAGGGCAGTCTGACCTGGAAAGCTAACCCAGGCCACTATCAGTTCTCTGGAATTTGCTAACCGCCCGAAACTTTCCCTCACAAGGCCCTAAGATAGCCAGATACTAAGAATTCACACTGCCTCTCCTGTCAGTGTGTCAGCAGGTGGTAAATAGGTCCTTAAGAAATAAAGAGATAGCTGCAACTCCAGTTTGCTTAGACAAGATTAATTAGCACACACTGAGGTCTGCTGACCTGAACAGTGAGACCATCTAGCCTCAAGGGGAGAACCCACGACTCTGGTCACGTACTCAATGGACAGAGGGTCACAGCCCCTCCCTAAGCTTGTGGTTTTTTTCCTTTAAATATACCCGCACCCAGAAAATGTTGCTTCTCTCTGGCCTTCATGCTGAGTGAGCCCATTTGCGCAAATGTTTCCCGTTCATTAAAGCCTCTTGCGTGTTGCATCAACTGGACTGGACATTGAGTTCTTGGGGGTACCAACCAAAATGGGGAGATTCCTCATCCTGAGGGTCTTACAATAGTCCATCATGGCAGGGAAGTCACAGCAGCAGCAGCAGCAGCAGCAGCAGCAGCAGTAGGTCTCATGACACCCACAGTCAAGATTTGGGGAGCGATGAATGCTTACACACTCAACTTGGTTTCTCCTTTTTATTCAATCTGGGACCTCAGCCCAAGGAATAATTCCACTCATAGTGGGTGAGTCTTCCTGCCTCAAGATAATTTCCTGCCATGTGACACTATTCCTGAGGAGACATGAACAAATACTAATTCACTCTAGATTGGGCATAGATATCAGGCCAAATTAGCCAATTGCAAAATCCAATTTGATTGAACCACTGATTTTACTGGGGTTACTTAGAGAAGCAAATACAACACAAAAACAGCAGCATCAACCAAAAGCTACTCTAGCTTGGGCTCATGAAAGCCAATGCTTTCTGCACACCATCCAAGTATCTTGACATATCAGAGAGTTTCCTCTCTGCAACAGTCTTTGCTAGTTACATAACCTTGGGAAAGGAAGAGCCTTGTAAGTCTGATAAGTTCTAGGGATTTCCTGAGACTTGTGAGTCATTTATTTCTTAAGTCTCAATGATCCTCCTTCCAAGATGGAAGATTCAAGCCAGAATTTCAGAGTCTTAATGAGCTTCCCTTTAAAAGTTAGTGATTATTAAGGAGCCTGCACCTAGGACAGAATGATTCATTTTTGAGGAAGTTGTTAAACATCAAGGGTATGCCCAAATGCCCATCTCCCTGCCTACTCTAGATCCCATCAAGCTTCCTATGAAGCTGAGGCTGGCCTTGAACTACTTATCCTGCTGACTCCATATCTTACATGCTGGTATTGTGAGCATACTACATCATACCTGTCTAAGGTGCATGTTTTAAGAAATACTAAATTTAGTTTAATGGGATAGTATTAGTTATTCTTTTTATTTTCTTCTTCCTTTTTATTTCTTACAGTGCTGAGGATTAATTCAGGTCCTTCCATGGCTAAACATATACTCTACTACACCGCAAAGCCCCTGTTTATAGTTTGAACATTTGTCTTTGAAATTAATAGAAGTGAAATTGGAGTTCATAGTGAGCTTTAGTTTATAAGTCCTCCATTGTAAACCATTTCATTTTTAGAGTTCAAAAAAAGTTTCCTGGGTCTATACAATGCCTCGTCATTGTAATTTCACATAGGCAGCCCCTACCTTCCTCAGAGTAACTCTAGAAGTGTCACACTTCCTCCCATGCCATTACTTTGATTTTCACTCATGTCTTCTCTGTTCCCAGCTGTTTCTAAATTATTTATGAGATTTGCAATGGTGGGATTTTAATTCTCACTTTGTAATTGGTTTCCTTAGTTCAGTCTCTAGTCTCCTTTTCATCCCAGTCTCATCTTTCATCACTTCCAATCTTTCTTTTGCTAGATTCATATTCTCATTAGCTTCCGAGGCTCCCAGCAGTTGCTGTAGGGAGCTTCTCTCTTGGTGTCTTCTTCCCTGTGTGTGAGCTCTGTTTTCACACGTCTGGTCCCATTTGCTTCTTTGCCTGATAGATCTGTTGTGTGTTTGCACACGTGCTCTGCCAACACTTTGTCCTGCTGAGGCAGGATACATTTCTTCCCTCCCTACACCCCTGAACATGGCTGCGATGTGTGTAGATGCCTCCGGACAGGCTCTGTGCCCCAGGGGATCTGTCTTTCCCTGCCAGAAGCTCGCTTTCAGACATTCATGTTCTCATCATCAATTGCCCATAAATGGTGAGGATATTAGATTGCATGGCTGCTCCATACTTCCTTGCTACATCCCTGGACTCCTGTGTCCTTTCTGAAGGCCTGCGAAGTAACCTCTTAGGTAAGACAGGGGTGATCCCATAGCTATGAATGTCACTAATTTCAGTCTGAACCCTATCTCTTTTGGTTGATCTCCTGAAAGCAATACATGAGCTTTTACAGCAAAGAGAGAGAAAAAAATCCCTGGTGCTGCCTATGTCCACCTTAGTTCCTACTACCTGGGGTTTGAAAATGGTGATGAGAATCCCCCTAATTCTGTCTGCTCCCCCGTGATCTTGGACATGAGGCTGAGGAAGACTCTAGTGCTGTCAGAGTCTCCCTTTCTCTGTTGATTTCTGTCCCTGGTGTCCTTCCTGGTTCATATGCAGGATGCCATTCCCTTCCACTCTCTAATTGCTGTCTTATCCATATGAAGAATCTGGTAAATGATGCTGCAGACTGTGGTACAGTTCAGATAATTACCCTTCAAAGCCTTCAGGGGTGTGCTCTTGGAGGACAGGTTTGAACATGGTTCCTGTTTGTGTTATTTGTTTGTTTGTGATAGAGTCAAATGCAGCATGAAATTTACAATCCTTACATCTCAACTAGTGAGAAGCATAGCTATATACCATCATACTGAGCATACACCTGCCCATTCCTCTTCCTCTCCTCCATACATCACTTCCTGGCCACAAGCTGGAATGATTCCTCCATCTTGTATTTCCACCATGATGTTCCAGCATGGACAGTGATTGAGGGCTCTTGGGTACCAGGTATTATGCGATTAGTGCAACATTTTACTTTGAGCAATGTTGTAATCACCCTGTAGGATAGGCATTGCTATCTAACACCTTACACAGATAAGGACACTGAGAAACAGGGTCTAACCATCATTCACTGTATTGAAACCAGAGAAACCTTGTCTAAATCCACTTCACATGTAGCTGCCTCTGAGAAGGGCATTCAGGGTTCCACCAAACCCTGTAGCAGTAATGATGACCTAGTGACAGGTGCCTGGGCCTTGGAGTTACAGAGAATGACACTGTTCTAAGGGATTTGGCTTCATAGCTGTCACTCTCACTATACTCCACTTAATGACTTCTGAGTGTATTTTCTTGCATTATAAATATACACTGAATTGTAGGGCAGCCAATTTCCCTCTATTCTCTCAGGGTTTTCGGCTGGCTCTGATAATTAAATTGACATAGGACAGATTAACAGGAAGGAGAAAAGCACACAGACTTACCCAGCTTTATGCACACAAGAGCCCTCATAGAAAATTACCACTAACAGAAGCAGCTAACCCCACATGCTTTTATCCAGGATGAACAGGGGAGGCGGTTTCTGGAAAAATTGTGGGAAGGTACAGGAAGATAATTATTTTAATAAGGCTGTTTGTTCCAAATTCTCTTGGCTGTGGCTCCTTGTGGAATAATGTCTCTTTCCCCCTGGGGAGGGAGGGAGGGAGGGGAGGTATCTAGGTATCTTTCATATGAGGTTTTTTTTTTTTTTTTTTTGTCTTGTTGAAAACAAAAGGAAATTAGGAAGTTTTGTTTAGTCTGGGCATCCCAGCCTGTAATCCCAGGACATGTAGTGGGCTCTGATAGGAGGTTTTCTGTGAGTTCAAGGTCCGTCTGGGATACAGACTGAGTTAATCAGAGTTAGACCCTGTCTCAAAAATACATACATACATCATATACCATAGTACACCATACACCGTATGTACATATTTTACAAATACATACATACATACATACATACATACATACATACATACATACATACACAGATCATACATACATGAGCATACACAGACAGACGGACAGCTCAGTGGTAAAGCGCTTGCCCTGAAAGCACAAAGCCCTGGGGTTCATCCCCAGTACTATAAAGAGTAATAAAGCCTTCTTTATGGAAGAGCAAGAGACTTTGACTTAGACTAGACAGCGCACTGAGGCTCCCCATGTTGGGGTGCAGTGCCCTGAGCTCTTTCACATTGGTCTGGAAATACTTCCTGTGTTGTTCCAGATATTGCCCTGAGCACTTTGCCCTGCCATAGCGCCTTCACTGTCTCAGGTGACCTACAAGAGAACAGGGATGACTGTGTGGCTGAGGAGCCTCCAGGGGACCAGAGGGAGTGAGGTGTGCCCCCAGCATCTGAAAGCTACTGCAAGTCTTCAGTTCCCAAGGCCAGGCTTGCCTGAGGCAGCCCTCAGTTTTGCCTGTTCCTGGGACCAGGCATGAGCAGGTGTGAGTATAATGGCAGTGTAAAACTGAGCAGCAATCCTTCAGGAGTGAGGGATGGGGTTGGAGTGAGTAGATGAAATCATCTGTAGACGAGCACTTTAGGGAGAAGAACTTTGCTGACTTTTGAGTTGTTCATCTCCCCTCCAGACGGTATATGTGTGTACTGAGTATTTTTACTGCTGGGAGTTTTGATTCACACCTGTAATTCCAGCACTTAAGAGGCTGAAGCAGGAAGATTGCAAGTCTGAGGCCAGGTTGGATTGCAGAGTGAGTTTGTTTCAATAAACAAAAACAGTGACAACACAACACAATGGACATTGTAACCAATATATCCTTTCTCTATTTAAAAAAACAAAAACACACTAACAAATAAAAGCCTCTTTAATTGGCTGTCTTAGCTCAGACTCATATCAAAATACCACAGATTGGATTCCTAAAGAAAAAGACATTTATTCTCTAAGGTTCCAGAGGCTGGAAGTCTCAAGTCTGCCTGGATTTCCTCTATTGAGCAGGCTTTAAATCCAATCAGACAGTTGTGGTTGCACCATAATGCATATCTCATCAGGCAGGTCCTTATTGAAGCTCATGGAGTTCACATCTGCGTAAGATGACCAATAACTTTTATCCCCTTCTTAGTACCCCTCTACGCTGTGAAAGCTAGCTAGCAATGAGGAGGCTTCCAGGACAGTAGTATTGTGATTTCTCCAAGTCCAGTGATAAAAGTGAATGGTGTCTTTAGCAACAGGGTTTTACCTTTACCATCAAGTTCTTGTGGGAAACCAATAGCAGTTCAACAGGTATGTGTGCATATGTATGTGTATGTATGAATAAATAGGAGAAGTTGAGAATAGGATATAGGAGAGGGACCAGGGAAGGATCGGAGTGGGAATTGAAAGGCGGATATGATCAAATTGCTTGGGGCTGGAAAGATGGTTGAGGAGTTAAGGGTGATTGCTGCTGGAGCAGAGGAGCAGAGTTCAGTTCCCATACCCATATCCAGCAGTTCACAACCCACCTGTAAGTTTAGCTCCAGGGAACCACACAACCCTCTTCCAGCCTCTGTGGGCACCTGTAATCATATGCTTAAATCCATTCACAGACACACAGACATACACATAACTAATAATAAAATAAGCAGTTAAAAAACACAAACAAAACCAGAAGTGCATTGTATTCATGTAGAATATTCTCAGAGTATGCTTTAAAGGGTGTCATGTGACCAGGTTCTGGTGAGGGCTATGTGTGCTCATAGAGCCTTTCTTAAGTTTGTGTGGTGTGATTTTTGTGTGTGTGTGTGTGTGTGTGTGTGTGTGTGTGTGTGTGTGTGTGTGGTGAGGGGGTCACAGAGAGGAGCTAAGGCAGAGAGAAACAGAGAACAGACAGATATCTTTTCTCCTGAGAGCAGCATCTCTGTCAGATGGGAAGTGCCTTTATAACCTCATGTGGTTTTAATTATCTCCTAAAATTACAAATCTCATCACATTAGGGGTTGGGCTGCAGCATATGGACCAGGGGAGGGGGGATCGTCATAATCAGTCTATAGAAACGGAGATATTTTTTTTTCACTTAATCTAATTTCTTCCATTTTTGTTTTTTGGCTATATTTATATAACAAACACTTAATATCAGTTAGTTTGTAAAGCCAGGGGTGAATGTCTCTTTCGAAGTGTCTGATCTAGTGCCATCCAGAATTTTCTACTTAGTTTTTCAATGTCAAGTGAGAATAGCGATAGAAAGTAATGAAAATGTGCTGGGGCTTCCATCTCATACACGTGTAATCCCAGAGCTCAGGAGGCTGAGGCAAAAGGAGCGTGATGTGTGGTCTATGACAGCCTACACCACATAGCAAACCACAGGCTAGCCTGGGCTGTGTAGCAACACTGTCTTACACCACTCCCCGCAATAAAAGGAAAGCACGGAGTTATCAGTATGTTTAGATTACTTAACCACTCAAATTGACTTTGGGCATTTTTCAAATTAATTTAATAATAACATGTGAAGACTTGTGCTGGTATTTTTATGGGGGTTGCGTTGAATCTGTAGATTGCTTTCTGTAGGATTGTTAGAATTACTATTTTTACTATGTTGGCCCTACCTATCCAAGAAATCTTTCCATTTTCTGGTATCTTCTTCAGTTTCTTTCTTCAAAGACTTACAGTTCTTGTTATACAGGTCTTTCACTTGCTTGGTTAGAGTTGCCCCAAGATATTATATGTTATTTGTAAAGGGTGATATTTCTCTGATTTCTTTCTCAGCCCATTTATCAATTGTATATGGCAGGGCTACTGGTTTTGTTTTTGTTTTTGTTTTTTTTTTTAGTTAATCTTGTAAACACCTTTGCTGAAGGTGTGTATAAGCTGTAGGGGAAAAACCACAGAAACAACTGACCTAAAGGGAGCTCACAGACTATGGCCTGACAGCTGGGGAACCTGCATGGGACTGAAGCAGACCCTCTCTATGTGGTGACATTTATGTGACTTGATCTGTTGGGGCCGGGGCTGGCAATGGCACCAGAACCTATCTCACAGGATACCTTGCTCATCCTTGATACAGGGGGGAGGGGCTTGGTACTGCCTCAACTTTGTATGCCAAACTTTGTTGGCTTCCTAAGGAAGGCCTTACACATCTGAGGAGTGGAATGGAGGGTGGGGGGAGGTGGGGGTGAGTAAAGGGGATGGAGGGGAAACTGGGTTGGTATATAAAATAAAAAATAAATTTTTTAAATAAAAAAAACATGTGACCAACTCTTAAACTTGGCTTTTCATATTTTTATTCTGATTAAGTATTTTTTGTGAGTATAAAAAGGAGAGGGTGCCCTGTATGATATCAGTAGAGATATATATTTGAATGTAATGTTCTAATTCAGTTGCAGAAAAAAAATAAAAAAGCAAGGAAAAACACTGCTTTGAACAGTTGGATTCTTGGCAACGGAGCTTAAAATAGAATATCGCTGAATTTTTCTGTAGGTCATAGGAACCTGTCTATAACTTTTTCTTAGGGGAAAAATGTAAAGAAAGTATAAAACCTGGTTTGGTACCAGGTAGAAAGAGAGTCTCATCCTCTTAGAAGTGAATTTTCATGTTCCTTAAAAGAGATTAATTGCCACAGAACATTCCAGACTTGTCCTAAATGGCTACCCCACCAGTAAACATTCCTTCCCTTCGGACTGTAACTTCTTGGCACCCAGCAGCCTGCTGACCATAAGGATGACCGCTTCCTCTTACATTCATCTGCACTGCCCTGTACCCCATGCATCATATTAAGCAGTCTGGATCCTTCTTCTTCCTCTCTAAGGATCCTATCCTGGTGCTAGAGGCCTTCCCCAGGACTCTGATTCCGGCCTCACCAATCCTTGCTCTGCATTTCATCCTCAAGCAACACTACCAGCAACCCACAGGGCATCATGACCCTGGTGTCTTGGGGCACTTCCATAATATTCCAAACTTGTCCCTGGTTGTTTAACCCCATGGCATCATTTAAAACACCCTCTCTTTGTGGCTTTCAGGTTAGCAAAGCCTTACTGTCCTCCATCCCTTGCTGGCTGCCTCCTCTCAGCCTGTCCTTCAGGCCAAGTCCTGCCAGCTTTGCCTTTATAATGTGATTTAAGCCACACTCAAAGGTTTAATGATGTTTCTCATTTTCTTTCTGGGCTCTTGAAACATGTGTTCAACAGCCTGGGCAATGTGTGTATGTGGATGCCTGGTAGGCAGAGCTAAAGTTAAACACAGTGACAACAGAAGGATAATTCAAAACCTTAAAAATTAAGTTGACTTATAATAACCATAATTATTTGTGGAATATTATTTGATACACTTCTGGAGGGTATAATAATAAATCACAGTATCACCATTTTTATCTCCACAGACAGTATTACCTCTAGCTGTTATAAATCCATATGATCTGCTCCTGTATATAACAGATTACAGTTGCCCTACCATGCTCTCAAACAGTAGCATAAAATCCCCTTAAATAAATAAATTTTGGTTCCCATTACCCAACCTCTGCTTCCCTTCTCCATACCTTTCCTATTGTAATCACCATTCATCTCTATTTCAACATGGCCACCTCCTTGAGCTTCTACAGTTGGCAAATGAACATGTTGTGTCTGACTCTTTTTCACTTAACAATGTCCTTCAGGTCATCCATGTTGTTATAAAGGATAGGACTTTGTCCTTTGGGGGGATGAGTATATTTAGCTATGTTAATATACTATGTTTTATGAATTCATGAGTCAATAAATATCTTGGTTAAAGTCTGTATCTTGTCTATTATGAACAGTGCTGCTTGAAGAACAGGCATGTAGGAACATGGCAGGAGAGACTTGATACCATTCCTTCCCTACTCCCATCCCTGCCAGTCTGTTTCTCTTCACAGTTGTGGTGTTTGAGTGTAATTGGCTCCCATAAGCTCATAAGGAGTGGCACTATTAGGAGGTATGGCTTTGTTGTAGTAAGGTTTGGCCTTGATAGAGGAAATGTATCACTTTAGAGGTGGGCTTTGAGGTCTCATACATGCTCAAGCCATGCCTACTGTCTCAGACTATTTCCTGTTGCCTGTTGGTCAAGCTGTAAGAACCATGAGGTCATTCTCCCATGCCAAGTCTGCCTGCATGCTGCCGTGTCCTACCATGATGACAATGGATTGAACTTCTGAACTGAAAGACACCTAATTAAATGTTTCCCATTGTAAAAGTTGTTGTGGTCATGATGTCTCTTCACAGCAATAGAAACCCTACAACAATAATGTTTCCTCTCAGTAGGCGCAGAGACATTTGCTCAATTGCTCAAACCATTCAGGTAACCTTTATCTTCCATCCCCCCCCCTTTTCTCAGCAGGTTCTATGGGCTAGACTTGCTAGCTGGTCTTTCCAGCCCATTGACTTAATATTTTCAGGGGCTGCTTTGGCTACAGGGCAGTTATGGACAATAGGCAAAGTGTGTATGGAAGGGGCTGGCTAGGAGATGGTAACTGTGACAACTGGTGTTCTGTATCCATATGGTGGCCTTTGGGATATCTGTCCAGAATCACAGTTGTTCTTACTGGCTGGTGTATTGATTCATTTTCCATTGCTATAATGAAATGTGTTTAACTAACTTTTGTGGGGGCTACAGTTTCAAGATAGGGCATCCCCATTTAGTGTCCAGTGAGGGCTTCATGGCAGGTGGCACCCCAATGACAGGAACAATTTTGGAACAGACCATATGGTAAAACAGGAACTGAAGAGCAAGGGGGGAACTTCTCAAGAAACATCCTTCAAAGACCTATCTATCTCTAGTGACCCAGTTCTCCTGGTGGGTTTCACTCCATACAGGTTCCACAGAGTTCCAACGTAAGAGTCCTGGGGGGAACTTACACCATGTCCAACCACAGCAATTGGAGAACCCCAGAAAAAAATTAGACATTTTTGTGGAGTTGATTGCATTAAAAAAACAAATGATCACTAGACTAGTTCAGGACATATGATGCAATAAAATGTAAAGAAGTAAAAAAAAAAAAAAAAAAAAAACTACACGTCAGGACAGCCATGACATTGACAATGTCCCTTTGTGTCTGTCTTCTTGCAGTTGATTGCCAGGAAACAGCAGATGCCAAGACCTCTGTGTCCTAGGTGGCAGGATAAAAAAGCGAGGTCTAAGAAGGAGGAAGGAGAACTAGGTGGCTTTTGGAGGGTCTCAGGTCCAGAGTGGGCTGGATGCAAGATGAGTCCAAAAAGAATAAGCCCCCTCAAGTCTGATTTGACAAATGATCCTTTTTGTTAAACAGCTTTCTGTTACTGTGACAAAATAACAGAATTAGAAGGAAAGTTTTCTTTCGGCTCACTGTTCAGAGTTTTCTGTTTGTGGTTCCGTAGCTGCCCTGTTGTTTTGGGCCTGTGCTGAGGGAGCACATATGACAGGAACATAAAGCCACGAAGATGCTCACCTTGTGTCGGCAGTAAGAAAAGAGAGATGAGAAATACACGTGTGTTTGTATCATTTTGGAAGGCAAACCCCAAAAGTAACCTTTCACTGGGATCCACCTCTTAAATGTCCCTTCATGCCCCAGTAGTGCCTTAGGCTGGGGACCAAGCCATTAGTACATACAGTGGCATTTTCCCCAGGTGACAGTTGTAGTTAGCTTCAGTTGCCAACTTGACACACCTGGGAAGACGGAACCTCAATTAAGGAATTGCCCCACCAGATTGTCTGTGTCCATGCCTGTGAGATGTTTTGTTAATTGCTAATCAATGTAGAAGGACCCAGCCCATGGTGGGCAGTGCCATCCCCTGACATGTGGACCTGGGGTGTGTAAGAAAAGTAGTTAAGCAAGCCTGTAAACAGCATTCTTTCCTGGTCTCTACATCAGTTCCTTCCTTGAGTTCCTGCCTTGGCTTCTCTTGATGAGGAACTGTAACCTGTAAGTTGCAATAAACCCTTTCTTCCCCAGGTTACTTTTGGTTGTAGTGTTTATCACAGCAACAGAAAGCAGAAAGCAAAGTAGGACAGTAACCAGAGTTTAGCCAGGTTTGTAGTTGGTGTGATCAGTAGGGGCTGAAGCCCATATCAGGTGCTCAGCCCAACAGAAACTGCCCCCAGCATGAGGCATTCTACTATAGGGGCATTGGAAACATGTGGTGTTAATTTGGGCAACAAATGTTATCTAAACAAATAAACAAAAACATGGAACATTCCAAGACAGAACCTTCCAAGTTGATGAGCTTTCAAATTGCTCAAGGATCCCCAAAGCAGTTCTTTCTTCTTATGGGGAGTGCCCTGTTTATAACAGCTCTGTCTCTCTCTCTACTTGCTGTGAAATGAGTAGAGATGGTTGGCAGGAAAAAAAGGATGTAATTATATTTGGCAGGCAGGGCAGGGTTATAAATATGCCCATTTTGGAGCCATTGTGAAGGCTCTTGTCTCATTCATTTGAAAATCTAATCTAAAGTAGTCTAGCTTTTAATGGACTTCACTTTATCAACTTGCAGTGGAATTAATTTTCATTTGCCATCAGCCTGCTGAAGGTATTGCTACATTAGAATAAAGGAGCTAAGTGTCTTTAGACAATGGAGCCTGAGCTCCCTGTCCCAACAGTACTGCTAGTTACTAAAATACAATGACTGGGGACTTCATAGCTCAAATTTGAAGGGAGAAGATGGATGGGTGGGTAGCTTCAACTCCTTATAGACAGCGTAATGTTTTAGTCTAAACCTTAGAAATAAAATCATTTTCTGTTTTGAAAACTTAATCTGTATTAATCTCTGTGTGTGTTCTTTTGTGTGTGCGCACATGTGCGCATGCACGCACATGTACGGGGTGTGTGTGTATGCAGATTTCATCTGTGGAGGTCAGATGACAACTTGAAGGAGTTAGTTCCACCATGGGCTCCAGGGATGGGAGTCAGGTCTGCAGGCTTGAGTGGCAAGTGTTTTTTCCTACTGGGTTGTCTCATCCGAACGAGGGTTTGGTATTTGTTTTTGTTTTTGTTTTGTTTTTTCCAGCTGGCTTTTTATCAAAGCTATTTTCCCATTTTTATTTTCTTGTGTGATTGGAAAAGAACTTTTCACCAAACTCTCGTCTAAGACATTTGCAGTGAGGGGATGGAGTGAAAAATGTGCCATAAGCTGAGCAAATATAAAGAAATACAAATTTACAAGAAAAAAATAATGCCAAGCATTGAGCTTAAATATCCACAGTTAAACAAGATGCAGGCTGTCTGAGCTTATTCCAGCTATAAGAGCAAAATACTCAGGGCTGGGTAATTTATAAGTCATTTAAACTGACTACTTTCTTTTATAGAGGCTAGGAAGCCCAAGGGTTGAACTCTAGCAGGTTTGGTGTCTGGGGAAGCTCTCTGCTTCATGGGTTGTTTCTATCTCTAATTATGTTTATTTGGTGTGCATGCATGTGTGAGTGCATGATTGGTTGTAGCACAAATAGTAGAAACCCAGAGACAGATATTGGGGTTCATGCTGAACATCAGAAAAGCAAAGCAGTCAGCCAGTAGCTCATAGCTCTACCAAGGCTGAATTGGAGATCCTGTCTTCCCTGTGACTGGAAACTGAGTCTCCCATGAGACCCTTTGCTCCTGTCTTATATACACCTCTAGTACTGGGATTAAAGCAGTGAGCTCTTTTACTCTTTTAGACTGGTTCACTCTCATGTAGCCCAGGGTGGCCTTGAGCTCAGAGATCCATCTGCCTCTGTCTCCTGAGTCCTGGGATTAAAGGTGTGTGCCACCACTGCCTGTCATCTATGGCTAAGCAGTGTGGCTAGCTTTGCATTCTGATTCCCAGGCAAGCTTTATTAAATAATAAACAGTAGATCACCACAGTTAGTTCTTGCCCACCACCATGTAGGCTCCACAGATTGAAAGCAGAGTTTCAAACCTTTACCTCCAGGGCTACCTTTCTGGCCCAGGATGGTTTTTTACTGTTCTGTTTTCACACAGTCAGCAGAGGTACCTCAAGCCTCTGTTTTAGAAGAACGGATGCCTCATGACCATCATGTTCTGTGTTAGGGTCCAACAAGTGAGCTGGGTGGGGAGAGGGCATTTGTACTATCCAGCCAGTGTTTCCAGAATGCTACTCTGTTGAATCACTCATTGAGCTGACACCAATGCCGCTACCCAGACAAAGGAAATGTCTGCAGACATACAGACTCACCCTAGGAAAACTTTAAACCACATCCATTTGCTAAACACTTTTTTTCTGCCAATGCTGTACCATTGTAAATTGTGGTAGAATTACAGAAGAGCAGACGGTGCTCAGAACAAAGTGCTCTGAATATCTGAAATGTCTGTGGCTGGAAATCTTAAGGACACAGAAAATGTATTTTTGCCTTCTCAGATAGAAGCTTTATTTGATGAATGATACTCTCTTGGGACTCTAAGGAAGTTTCTAGAACTAACAATGCTTTTCTTGAATTCAGTTAAATCAGATTCCCTTTATTTTCTATTTTTCTAACAATGAGTAGCAAAAACTGTAAAGAAAAAAAATCATTTTAAATAGCCTGTAGTCTTAGCAGGAAAAGTCTCTATAGATAGTTTAATACAAGATATAAGTGACATAGTTAGCAAATTCAAACTTCAGAAAAATGCCAAATAAACATGGAAGGCTTGTTTGACACTTGTGTCCCAATCCTCCCCAACATTTCCATTGTGAGAAGTGGCTTTGTGTTCTTCCAAAATCAACAGTGACTGCGTATCTACACATTTATTCAAACACCAATTATTTCCTAATGGAAACAAAAGTGGCTTGGCAGCATCTGCTGTGCACCTTGCTTGTTATAATAAATTGTGGTGACTGCACACAGTTTCACTCATTCTTCTTAATGGCAGCATATGCACACATCTCTCAGTATCCCAGGAGGATGGCAGAGCCTTCTATAATGAATGCTCAGATGCTCATGTCCCTTGAGAAAGATGGCACAGTACTCATGTGTGACCCCAACACCTCCTGTACAGTACAAAACATCTCCAGGTCACGTGTAACACCCAATACTGTGAAAGTTCCACATGAATAGTTGTTATACTGTGTTACTTGGGAATGGCAACATGAGAAGTCTGCATGGTCATTACAGATGTACCCACAAAGGTCTAATTACACAGTTCCCCAGTAACACAGGAGGGACGGTGCTCATCCAGCCAGTGCTGGTGATGACAGGGGGTCCATGACATGACTGTGTCCTGAGCGTGGCCTGCTTACACATCTCTGCAGTCTCAGAGACTTGGTGCTCTGCATGCAACAAATTCAAGTTCTGCTTTTTGGGACATTCTGGATTGTTCCTCTCCTGTGTGGCTGGATAAATGAGTGGATGCAGCAGAACTTATAGACACAAGGGGTAGTAGACTCTGTTCTGTCTAAGGCCCTGAAGCCAGGAATCTCCTACTGCATAAGATCATGCCTCACATCTGTACCCATTCAGCTGTTCTTCTACCCACTGTGTAGACAAAAATAGGTTTTTGCTTTTGTTTCTGTGCAGACAGAGTTCTGCTGGGTAGCCCAGGCTAGCCTTGAACTCATATCCTTTAGAGTACTGGAGTTAGAAGCATGGGACATGACACCCACATAGACAGGCTGGCTCTAGGAATGTAACAATGAACATATCAGGGGAAATATCACTGTCTTTGTGAAGTTTGCATTCTGATTAGGAAAAAAAACAGGCCTTGAGTAATTTTCCTGGGGAGAGGTTGACAAATGTCCCCAGATAGAGCACTGATGACAGATTAAAGAACAGCTCCACCCAAGTAGAACTTAGTGGACCAGTGATTTTATTGGGTTTACTTACAGGATAATGAAAAGGGGTTAATTATGGGAACATGGTAGTCTGTCAGTAGACTCATCTCCAAAACTCCCACCCTACCATGGATAACAACTCTCTTCTCATCCACCATTATCTCTATTTATATAGCCTTGGGGGATTGGTGAGTCCTGTAGATTTCAGGATCTTCCTAACTCTTGGAAGTTTTAGTTACTTCCTGAGTCTTAACGAACTTCCCTCAGGATAGACTGTTTCAGTTTGGAAGGAATAGGTATACAACCAGGGAACCAAAGCAGTTTAGACAGTTGGACTGTGTGAATGAAAACTACGGAGCACACTAAGGGTGCAGGGAAGATTTGGCAACTCACAGGCTGGCCAGACAGGGTTTCCTGAGAGGCCACTCGAGAAGGATGGTTGTTCTGGCTAAGAGGGCTGCAGATGAAAAGGAGACCATATCTGAAGGCCGCGAGGCAGGATTCTACCTGGAGAACTGAAGGGATAAAGCTAGTGTAACTGCAACCCAGAGACTGTAGTGGAAGCAGCCACCACATTGGCCACCGAGCAGAAGCCTCAGATGTGACGGGTGGACAAGTTACACTGAGAATCCCTGACCAGCAGAATTAACTCACAAGCATGGGAAATGCTGGTGGAGTACAGGTTGAGTCATTCAAAATGCATGGCATGAGAAGTATTTCAGATTTCAAATTTTGGAATACTTTAAAGCAGATAATGAGATATCCTGGGGATAAGACTCCAGTGTAAACACAAACATCATTTATATTTCACCTGCATCTCATCCGCAGAGCATGAACGTCAATTTATTATAGCATTCTTGCTGCCCATGAATTTTGATTGATCTCTGTCATATGAGGACAGGTCAGGAATTTTTCATTGGTGATGTCATGGCAGTGCTCAGAAAGTTTCCAGTTTGAAACATTAGCATTTTAGACTTCAAACATGCAAATTAGGAGTGCACAGCCTCCAGCAGCCATAAAACCTGTGCTGGGAATTCATTTGGATGCGGATAAAGCATCATTATACTCGCCTCTTCAGTTGGGGATGATAGAGTTCTCCTTAAACCTGCCTCAGGCAAACAGAGCTCACTGTCTCCAGTCTTATGTGGTCACCATGTTTTGTACAGATCTCCAATTCACTCACATGAATGTTGCTTTTCTTTTCCCTTCTCCCTCTATATCTTCATTTTCCATTTTAAGTCATATTTCTTAAGGTTTCTTAAGGATTTTTGAATCTGTGTTCACAAGAGAGGAAACTGTTACATAATTTTCCTTTAACATGATATCCTTGCCAGAGCTTAGGTTGACTTTATGAAACCCACAGGAGAATGATTCTTTTTATGTCCTCTGGAAGAGGTCATGTCCTGCCTCTGCCTTCGTGTCTACCAGCACCCAGCCTTTAGCTCTAGGCAGTTTAATTTTTACATCTCATCTCATGGATGTATCCACAACTAGCTGGAGCTCCAGTTCAAGGGGAACTGCTGCCCTTGTGTGACTTCATGGGAAGCAAGTACATGTGCACACACATACACGGACAAAACATGCTTACGTACAGCATTTTAGAAAGTTATATGAAGAAGTCCATTCCATTTCCTGTTGCCTTTTCCTAAATTTTTGTTTTAGTGTCCGACTTTGTAGAACAATTCATTCTAATATTCAGGCAAGAGATGCTAAGGACAGTGTTTTTCAAAAAGGTTTAAACCCATTTTGAAAATATAGAAAATGCTAAATATTGACTTGACAAAATGTTTATTTCTTGTTTTATCCTTTGCAAAAAGTTCTATTTTCATTCTTTCTCAGCCACCTTTTAAAAGCTGAAGTCATAGCCCAAAACACTGGACCATGCTTTTAACCCTGATGCTAACCATTTATGTTAGGGTACATGCATTTGGTTTTTATAAACATGTCATTTTGTATTTACTTATTATGCACTTACCTTCAGAGCTAGGAGCTAATCCCAGAGCCTTACTTTTGCTAGGCAAGAGCTCTATTCCTAAATTAAGTCCTTGGTTCATTGTTTCTGTTTTGTTTTGTTTTAATTATTATTTTACATGTGTCTACGATGTATTTCATATACTGGAATCCCTTTTTCCTCTTCCTCTGGACCCTTCTACCTAAAACTTTCCCCTTTTACCTTTATTTCTTCTTCAAAAACAACATACAATTGATTGAATTGTAATAACAAACCACTGAATCCAAGTAGTGTTCTCTGAATTTATAGGCGTGTGGGACTAACACCTGAGCACCTGATCAGAGGCCACACCCTGGAAGAAAAGTTACTCCCTCTTTCCCAGTGCTCATCAGTTGTTGGCAGCTCCTCAGCTAGGGATAGGAGCTCACGAGTCCCTTCCTTGACCAAGACAGAGTGTTCACTGGCATGATACTCATGAGTGCAGTGACTATTCTGTATCTTGGAACACAGCATTTCTCAGCACTCCTCCACATTCTCCAGCCTCCTCTCCCACCATGATCCCCCAACCTTAGCTGGAGGGAGTGGGTGTTGATGTAAATGGCCCATTTAGGGCAGAGCATCTGGTCACTTATTCTAAGCATTTTGACCACTTAGGGCTCCCAGTTTTGACTGATGTCTGCTACAGAAAAAATGTTCTCTGAACAAGATGGGAATTAGCACTGGATATAAGTACTGATATGTAGAAGGCAGCTTGACATGTCCATTTATCAAAACAACAGTAGTGGGGTCCCCAGTAGGGCCTATGACCTTCCAAGCCATGACTTCTGGCTACATTACAATTACTAGGTATGAATTCCCTCCCTTGGAAGCATTGGTTACCCCTATAACAGTTATACCACTATTGTAACAGTAGGTACATCTTGCTTAACAGGTCAACATTGAAGCATGTACATGTCTGGGTAAGTCTATTGATTTTTCTTCAGCAATATGGTCTTATCATGCAGCTGTGGTAGGCAACCTAGTAGCTCATAGATCAATAGGTAATATTTGTATTTGTTTATGGAGTATAGTATGATATTACAGTACTTGTATACAACTTATAATTCTTAGAACAGGTAATTGGCCTGTCTGTCAACTTAAATATTTGTCATTTGGAGGATGAGACTGCAAAATCCTAACTAAATATACAATTCATTGTTGTAAGTAACAGTTACTGAAATGTGTGATAATTAAAACTTGTCTCTAATCCAGATGGGCCGCTGTATTTACTATCCACTCTGTTTCTCCTCCTTCTCCCATCGATTTCCAACCTCTCGTCATAACTATTCAATGTTCTGCTTCAAACAGATTAGCTGTTTAAGCTTTCATATATGAATGAGAATATGAGACATTCTCTTCCGGTGCCTACTTACTTCATTAAACATAAATTGTTCTGGTCCCATCCATGTTCCTGGACATGGAAGGGTTTTGTTTTTGATGGCTGACTAATGTTCCATTGTATATATGTAATGTCATATTGACCTTATCCACTCATCTGTTGATGGAATCTCAGGTTGATCCTGTAACTTTGCTCTTATGAATCATGTTGCCATAAACGAGGCTGTGTGGAGACCTGTTTGACATATGAAACCCCATGGCAGGGTGCTAGGACATATAGTAGTTCTGTTTCTCATTTGTGAGGCACATTCATCCTGTTTTCTAAACTGTACTAATTTATATCTCCACTCTTGGCATGCAGGAGCACTGCTCTCTGTACCCTCACCCCTGGTTATTATTAATATTCAATAAGTGTTCCACTGCTGGTTGATTAGTTGTATATACTTTGTGGGAAGTTCCTATTTAGATTAGATCATTTACCTATTTTAATGAGATTATTGTGGTTACTGTAATTATGCTGTTGTTAGCATACTCTGGGTATTAATTCTGGGTATGTTGTTAGTGTACTCTGGGTATTAATTCTCTTTCTGATCTTTATGAAGTATCTTCTTCACTATACAGATTTTTTTTTGGTTTGATCTAATCACATCTGCCAGTTTTTGTTTCTCTGGCCTCTGTTGTTGTTGTTGTTGTTGTTGTTTTGTTTTGGTTTTTGTCTCCACCCGCAGGGGGCAGGAAAATCTCTGTTTTTGTTGTGATTTGGTTTCTAAGAGTTTGTTTCAAAATCTCTGCTGAATATCTAGCTGAAACATCTGTTATGCCAATGGTTGTCAGGGTTGAATTTCTATTTAAGATTTGTTATGGTGGTCTAAAGCACAGGTTGGAGAACTTAACTCTAAACAGCCAGGATTGAGAACCACTAGCTGTATATATTTCTTCAATGACATTTAAAGTTATTCTTAGCTACAGGCTATACAATAGATGGTCAGAGGTTGTATTTGCCACATCTGCAGAGGTTTGCTAGTCATGGTCTACAACCACCCTTTCTCCAGGGATCAGGTGACCACCCACTTTAAGGCATGGCTTTCTGGGCAGTTGGCTGAGTGTGTAGGGTGCATTATGCTATTTCCTTGTGGTTGGAACTCCCTGTCTCATTGCACAGCTCTGGAATGTGGTGTGTGTTCAGCCCACAACTATCTCCAGTTGTTTTATGAAAGGCCTTGAGGCTCTCACTCTGCATGCTTGAATCTTTGGGTCTGGAAAATAATTAGGACCTCTCAGGATTCCTTGAGCATACACACACAATTTTCTTCATTTTAATATGCCTCTCTGTAAAGTCCTTCCCTATGAACAGCTACACTTTGTGATCTTCCTTACCTGGCTCAGTGGGATGTGTGGACCTTGGGCTCTGACTCCTTCTTCTGTAGCCTGTAATGTATGCACAACATGTCACAGAAAACTAAGATGCCTTAGAATGCATGCTTTCACTTCTCAAGGAATGGGCTTTTGAATTGCTTATCTGATGTCCAAGAAGAGCTGCCTCCCTTATTCTGCCAAGTGTTTACAGAGGGAGATCAATTCACTCCATCACAACAGGAAGCAGACTTCAACACGACTTTCAAAGTAGTCGTTTCTTTACATTCAGTAGTCATTATTGCTGAGAAATGTACAAGTAGCTGCTAAAAATGGTAAAAACATATGTTCTCATACCACCTCATCTCTCTGTCTCTCCCTTTTCCTCTCCTGTTTTTGAGACAGGGTCTCATGTAGCTCAATTATCTCAGAATTCATTACCTCACTGTGTAGCCAAGGTTGACCTTGAACTGCTGATCCTGTCCACTCCGAACTGTTAGGATTATATATGTGTACAATCATGCCTGCGTAAACAAACTTTTCTCTCTCTGTGTCTCTCTGTGTATCTCTGTGTGTGTGTCTCTCTCTGTCTCTCTCTCTCTCCCTTCCCCCTCCCCCCCTCATGTGTGTCTGTGTGTGTATTTCTGAAGATTGATCCTAGGGCGGCATAGATACTAGACAACCACTCTATTACTGAGCTATACTGCAGCAAAACCTGGGTTGTGCTTTCTTTCTTCCCTTTTCCTCAACCCTTTACCTTCTTACTTCTCCTTTTCCTCTTTCTTCTTCATTTTGTTCTTCTTTCTCTTCTACCTCTTAATCTTTCTCCCCTTCTTCTTCCTCATCCTTCTTCAAGATCATCCTAAGTAGCTCCTGGCTGGCCTAGAATCTCTATGTAATATAGAACAAGCTACCCCTTAACTCAGAGAGGTCCTCCTGTCTCCACCTCACAAGTGCTGGGAGTAAAGGTGTATACATCACATCCTGCTCAGAGCTTGTTTTTTAAACCACATATCTTTATATTTATATGCAATTACATTTTGAAAAGTGAGCATGGGGAGAGATAACAAACACTAATGACCTTTTGAAATAGCAATGTAGAATCTCACTACTGTAGAAACTTACTGAACTGTCTACAAATACACAATATAAAATCAGTTTGAGTGGAAATATCCTACAATGTGGACATATTACCCAAGCTTGAAACTACCATTCTAGACCCAGTTCCAGGAATGAATTATTGCTTCTGCAGTAGGGCCCATAGATCTCCAGACATTACAGGCTGTTGCCACTGTTCTAGTTTCCCTCCTGAACTTGACAGTAAGACCCTTTTGCTGAGCACAGCACTTACTTTAGTCACAGGATGTGGGGAAATCAAGCTTGTACTTAAATGGAAGCTTTATCTATACTGGCTGGTCTTCATAATACTGGAAAGTGCAATGCAGGCCACAGGGGTAGAAAAGTAATCATCAGTTTTACCTAGCTGTGAACCCTACAAGCTACAATAATGACCTGTCTGGCAGGATATACCCAGGAGTACCATAGTGGCGTAACACCCACTTCACAGCATGGAGCCATTCCTGGCACTGTCAACAAAAGCCTGTGGCTACATAGGTCCTAAGAGAGAACCTAGTACTGTAATTCTACTAAATGGACTAGATTTAAACAATTCCCAACGATCTATTGCTACAGCCTTAGATCAGTGCATTTCCCCAGACCCATGCCTACTTTCTTACCTTCCCAATTTTGTCCTCCTCCCTCCCTCCCTCCTTCCCTCCCTCCTGTCTCCTGCCTTCCCTCCTTTCACATCCAGTTTGTGATAGACAACTACACTTCAGTGTGGTGCCTGCCCTGGAGTGTGGTTGAATAACAAGGCTCACACTAATAAAACCAACTCTCCATTTTCCAGCAGCTGAGCATTTCCTTGGAAGTTGTTTGTGCTGTGGGCATCCTTGGTGCTCAGTAGCAGCACTAATACAGAACACCAAGATAGACAGATGATAGCTACATATTCTTGTGTCTGCTGTTTGTGACTCCAGAGTGTACCCCATTAAAACATGATTTGTGGAGCCCTCTACAGCCTTGGCTATAGTCTACCCAGTGTGGCTGAAGACAGCTCTAACCCATGTGTTGATAGCTGTGTTCTGCAGCATAGTAATTGGAAAGCTTTGGATTTTCTATATACTAATGGATGCTTTATGGTCTCTTAAGCCAAACAGTTTGCAATATTTCTTTAAACAGCATTAGGAAATTTGCAGTATGCCCTTACTGACTTACATATACCCTAGCCCAATTGCTATTTGAATTTGGATTACTGAACATGTATACTATAGGTCTTTGAAGGTCTTACTAGGTAGCCCAGAGTGGGCCTGAATTTGCTATGTAGCTCGGGCTGGCCTTGAACTCATATGACCATTAAACCTAGGATATAAACCTTTTAAATATTATTCATATCTGCATTTCTAAGAATTTATGGTCTTCTTACAGTTTGGGGGATTTTTTTTCTTATAGGCTCATAATACCTTGTGTTTATTTTAGAGTAGGTATTTCGTAGCTTTTTATAAGTATTTCTTTTTCAGTGTAGTTGTCATTTGGAGAAATTTTGAGGGAATTAGTTCCAAGATGCCCTATGGATATCAAAACCCGTGGGTGCCTAAGTCCCTTACATGAGATGGGTGGTACACCTTGCATCTACCTCTGGATGAGAGTGCTGTGTGTTGGCTGTTCTGTGGCGTTATCAACAGAGTGATGACAGGGATGATGTCTGTATGCATTCACTACAGATCCATTCTTTCCCAGTATTTCAACCCAATTTTGACTGAGTCTGACTGCATCACTTTCTAATACAGAGAGATAGCTATATTCCTTATTAAAGTTTTTGTTTTGTTTTGTTTTTGCTTAGAAATTGTAACCTTTGAGTCTGTTTCTCTTGACCTCTTATCTAGGCTTTTGGGAAATCCTGGACCTCACTTATCATCCCACATCTTCTTATTTCCTCTTCTGCCATTCCTCAGTCCAAACCATCATCATCTCTTATCTGGAGCAGTTTATATTGATCTGGAGGCTCCATATTAAAGAGAATCAATATGGGGGAGGTGGGGATCATCTGAAGGGATTGGCTCATGAGGTTGTAGAGGCTGGTGAATTAAGACAATCAGACTATTTTGGACTGGCAAGCAAACCTGAGTCCTAAAAATCACCAATTCAAGTAGAAAAGCAGTCAGTCCTGCCAGCTGGATGAAGTCCACCCCTAAGTGGATAATGTTTAAAATTTTAAAATTTTGTGGTAAATGTTACATCTCTGGACACTTTGACTTAGTGGAGGCACAACTGCCAGTTCTTCAGTGGCTGGCAGTGGCTGGATGCAGGATACTGGCTACAGCGAGCCTCCTCCATTGGAGGATCCTACCTGTGGCGATACATTGTTTATGAGCTAATAAAGCTTGCCTGAAGATCAGAGTGCAGAACCAGCCAACTAGTTAGCCATAGAGGCAGGGCAGTGGTGGCACACACCTTTAATCCCAGGACTCAGGAGACGGAGGCAGATGGGTTTCTGTGAGTTCAAGGTCACCCAGGGTTACATGAGAATAAATCTGTCTAAAAGAGAAACAGAACTCAACACCTTTAATCCCAGCACTGGAGAGGTAAATGAGCCAGGAGCATGGTCTCAGAGCTGGGTCTCCAGCCACACTGAGGATTTGGGCTCACCCTTTCAGTAAGAGGTAGAGATCAGAGCTAGTGGCTGGCTGCTTTGCTTTTCTGATCTTCACCTTGAACCCCAGTATTTGTCTCTGGGTTTCTAGTATTCATGCTACATCCTACCTGGTTCCCTCTTCCTAGCCTTGGGTACCTAGTTGTCCATGTACCTGCTCTACAAACTCATCCTGTCACAGCCACTCTCTGGTCCCTATTGCCCCCGATCCCAACTCTAGCCTAGTACTAGAGTCTACACAGAGGGAGAGACAGGCTCCTCAGCAGATGTTTCACTCAGGACTTAAGGTGGAAGTGAGCAGTGTGTTTGAGGGGTCCTGTCATGAGATGCACAGTCTTTTCAGTGTTCTTGGAACGAAATAAAATCCAAGGGTCTTCACAAATCTCCTACCACCATTCCTCATTTCTTCTCCCCTCATTTCCTTGGGTGGGACCCATGAATGACCTACCCCGAAATCCTGGCTAAATTCCTGTAGCCCTGCACCTCCCACAGTAGACTGATGGGCCAAGAACTGGGAAGGGACCTCCTGCTTCACAGACCAAAGACTTCTCTCCCCAGGATGAGCTGTCTTTCCTTAGATACAGCTCAAACTTGTTCCTGGGGTGGGAAAACCCTACCACGGTCATTTCTATTTTCTAGATAGCTGTACACAAGACACAGTCAGTCTCCTTGTGGGGAAGGGGACCACGCTTCCTCAAGATCCTGGTAACTCTCCTCAGGAAGTTGTAGTGATCCGCATACTTTGGCTTCTAAGATTGGACCATTATTGTTTCTAAGATTGGACTATCTATGAAGCTTTTTGTTTCCCAGGTAGCAAACAAAAAGGAAGTAGTTTCCATGGGCAAAGTATAATTATTTGTCCACTGATCCACCAAGCCACTCAGGACAGTAGAATTTAACCTGACGGCAAAGGAGGTGACCATCTGTCCACTTTCTCTCTGTGGGGACTGTGGTTCCCACCCATAGCCCTAGACCTGGGTTTCTTCGCCATGGAAGCTCACTGAAATGACCCCACAGTTGGGAGTGGATCATAGCATAGCACACACTACATTATGCTGAAGACTCAATGAGGTCTAAGGACTATAGGTGTGACTATATATATATATATATATATATATATATATATATATATATTCTCGGATACATATATCTTGGATACATATATCTTGGATATGAGGGTTGGCAATATGGCTCAGTGGGTAAGACACTTGCTGCAAAGCTTTTGTTTATCCCTGGGACCCAATGGAAGAAGGAACAAACCTGGTTATCCTTCGGCTTCCATGTAAGCTGTGGCACATGCAACCCACCCCAATCGATAATACATAAATAAATGCAATTTAAAATAGTTTCTGAAGGAGTATGAATGGCACAATCACAGTGGGACCTTAGTGGAAAGCTGGGAGACCCTGACCTGAGAATAATAGGTTGCACCACAGCCATGACAGCAGAAGTGGCAGCAGCCTCTTGGGTCTCACAAGGCTTCACTTTATCTAACTTTAAAATGGTAATAATGACATTTTCCTTTTGTTCCTCAACCTGACATTTAAAATGTTCTTTGAACTTCTCAGAAGAAAGGTGACCCCATGTAAGTCTTAAAGATGTGCTGTTATTAGCAACAGTTTCCATGCATATTCAGAGTAAATACATACTCAACAAGTATTTCTTTTTATAGCCATTCTTCCTGAAACACAATTAAAATTAGATGATGTGAGTTAACAGTAGAGGAACAAAGGACATTAAAATGACATTAAAAGGACAAAAGAAGAAAGATTGAACCTCTCAAAGGAAATGGACAGATGGGACCTGTCAGCCGCATTTTGGAAGAATGCAAAATGAGCCATTGTATGGTGGCTGGGTGGGCTGCTTTCTGCTTTCTCCCGTGCTGAAGCTTGGTGCCAGGAGGAAACTGATGGGAGCCTCAGTCCGACAAAGGTTCTGGGATTAGTCAGCAGATGTCTGAAAGGAGGGGTAGGAGCCAAGGACAAACACTAAAGGATTGGGTTACAGTCTGGGGTAAACAAAAACAACTGCCCAGAGTCCTAAATCAGGGAGTTACAGCCATGAACCTGTCCCCTGGTAGCCCAATAGGCAACCAGATCGACACATCAGAGCTGAGGGATGCCAAGTACAATTGAGGCACCAATGAGATGCCTGGTGGCACAGGAGCCTATACTTTGGTAACATCCATCAGAAACCCCTTGGAAGTTCAGTGGCTCAGCTTAACAAAGGTTTATTCCTTGGTTGAAACAAACACTTCCCATAGGCACAGGGCCCACAGCTTTTCCCTGCATGGCCTGGGAGCCTGCTTCAAAGCTCTGCCTCTTGCCTTTGGTTCTCAAAGCTACTGCTAGAGGTATCACCTTGATGGTGAGTGCCCCAGAGCAGAGGTAACAATTGCCTCTCACACATGTCCAGTTGTCTACTGCAAAGAAGTCTGGAAGTGTGGCAGCGTTTGTGGATGTTAGGTGCGCATGGGCCTCCCCTGCTTCGTGAGATGAAGTAAGAGTCTATGGTGAGAAGAGTTAGATTGCTGTCCTTGCCCACAACTACCTGTGGCTTGTCACCACCGTGAGATGAAGTAAGAGTCTATGGTGAGAAGAGTTAGATTGCTGTCCTTGCCCACAACTACCTGTGGCTTGTCACCACAGTGGCAAGGGGCTGATGGAGCCTCTGGTGTGCAAATTCAAAGCTCAAGAGAAAGAAGAGTAGCCCCAGGGTTTGGACAGGGCTTCTTATGTAGCCACTCTAACAGTCTTTTATTGAGAACTGTCTAAGTTAGGGCTTCTATTGCTGAGAAGAGACACCATGACCATGCAACTTTAATAAAGGAAAACATTTCATTGTGGTGGCTCACTTACAGTTCAAATGTTTAGTCCCATAATCATCATAGGGGGAAACAAGACAGCATGCAGGCAGTCATGGTGCTAGAGAAGGAGCTGAGAGTTCTTACATCTTGGCTCACAGGCAGCAGGAAGTAGTCTGAGACAACCAAACATGGCTTGAACATATGAGACCTCAAAACCCACCTCTGCAGTGACACATTTCCTCCAACAAGACCATACCTACTCCAACAAAGTCACACCTAATAGTGCCACTCCCTTCAGTGGCCATTTCCTTTCATACCAGCACAAGCACCTATATGCTGATACTTTAGATGTTGTACAACATAACAAGGAATAAAACAGACAAGATTCACATTCTCTTGAAGCTTTACTCAAATGTTGGATAGTGGATGATACAAAAAGGTAAATCATGTACTTGACTATTAATGAAGCCAAATGTCTCTTCATATTAATTAAAGATTTAGGTACTTTGTCAGGTGAAGACCTTGCCCACTTCCCATTGCATTGTTTATATTTTTCCTAATTATTGTGTTTTTTTTTAAATGAGCCTTTGCCAGTTTATGTGGCTCATTGAATATACATGTACATACATGCACATCACACAAATAGAGAAAAACATGCATGTATTGCTTGTATTTCAGGGTTTGTGTTTTCAAAAAGGAGTTTTTCTTATCTCGAGGTGACAAGAATCTGTTTGCTGTTAGCATCATTAGCTTCCTTTTCAAAAATAGAACCAATCCTTAATTCTTATAGTTTCAAAACATAGTTTCATCTTTCCATATGAATATCCATTTGGTCCCAGGCTATTTACTGAAGAGAAAGTCCTTTCCCCACAACTGCGCAATGCCATTTTGTGGTAAATGGTGCACTCTTGTGTCTGTAGGTCACTGTCTAGGTTCACTGTTCTAATTTATTGACCTTTTTGTGTATTATTGCATTAAACCTGGTTGTTTCGGTAGCTGTAGAAGTCTCTGTCTAGCCCTGTAAGCACTGTGCTCATCATCAGCTATGTCTGCTCTTTACCTTGTCATACCAATTCATAGTAATCTTGCGAAATTCCATAAAGAAACCCTGCTGGGAATGATGATGGGATTATGCTGGATCCATAGACTATGAGGACAGCTGTCATCATGAGTGGAGCAAGCTTTCTAATCAGGTCTTCTTAATTTCACTAATGGTCTATAGTGCTTTCAATGGAGGCCTTGCATTTTTTCATTATTATATATCTAATTAAAATAATTATGTGTGGTACATGGTATGTATGTATGTGTGTGTGATATGTATATGTATGGTGTGTGTAGTATATGGGTATTGCAGTGTGGTATGTGTGTGTGTGTGTTATGTGTATGCATGGTGTGCATGTGTATATATATGATATATTCATATGTATGGTGTGTGTAGTGTGTATGTTACATGGTTATGTATGTATGTAGTATATATAGTATGTGGTATGTGTGTGTGTATGGTGTGTGTGGTGTATGTGTATGTAGTGTATATGGAATGTGGTGCATGTGTTTTGTATGTGTTAGTAGTGTTTATGCTATGTGGTGTGTGTGTGTGTGTGTGTGTGTGTGTGTGTGGTGCTGGTATTGTTATCTACTGCAGTGCCTCAAACCACTGCAAGAGTCTTTGGCTTCAAACAAGCTCAGCCTAACATTCCCGTGCATCTGTTTTGATTGTGCTGGTCCCCTCTCATTGGTGGGGGCTGGGAAAGCTTTATGGTCTGAGTGGCCCTGGGAAAGGGTTGAACCTGTTATCATCAGGTCATGGTCTAGACTGGGCTTCTGTCTATGATACAGGAACTGCTGAAGGCAGACAGTGCCAGCCTCTGAAAGCCTGGGCCCAGACACACACACAGACAGAGTCTCTGCCATGCTGTTACTCACAGCATGTCACAACATCAGTTTACATTGGAGAATGGAGAAATAGTTCTTGCTTCTTCAGTGGGAAAGCAGATGGCCACACTAATCTATGTGTGGTGAGAAATAATATTACATTCATTTTGAGAGCATGTGCCATGTATATTTTAATTTTGTTTCCTGTTTCTTATTGGAAAATAGATATAAAACTGGTTTATGCCTATTAACCTTTATATCCAAGTACTTTAATACACTCAGTTATTAACTGCATTGCTTCTGAATTCTCTGCCTATACTGTGTTTTTTGAAAAACAAAGTAATTTTCTTTCCTTCTAAATACATATGGCTTTTCTTTCCCTTTTCTGATTTCACTGTCTGTCTTCCAGTGAAGTGTGTGCATAGGGGTCTTTGTCTCATTTCTCATCAGAGAGGGGCATTCCCAGCATATCCTAGTGTTGTGTGGGCTCTGCTGTGCAGTTGTTTGGGTGACTGAGGTTTTTTTTTGTTTTGTTTTTTTTTTTTTTTGTTTTTTTTTTTTTTTTTTGTCTCAAGCTTGCTGAGTTTTTGTTGGGCTATGACTGCGATCTGCCTTTCTTTTGAGAAGACCATATGAAGTGAATTCTTTATTCTGGTAATACGGCAATCAACTGTGTTCAATTTTTGTATGTTAAATGAATGTGATTTTCTTATTTGAACTCAGCCTGCACCTGCTGACTCACTTGATTTTTATTGTTAGTGTTTATTCAAAATTTTGATTATATATTCACAAGGGAAGGTAGCCTTTGGTCTTCAGCTTTTAAAATGTCCTTGCCATATTTTTATATTTAACACTGTCTTCATAAGAGATATAGAGGAAATAGTCCTTCTTTTTCTTCTTGGAAACATTTGTTTGGGGTTGAGGTTATTTCTTCTATAAATGGTCAGTAGAATTTACTAGGGCAGCAATCTGGGTCTGGAATTTTTTTAAAGTTAGTTTTGAAATTCTGCATTCATAAGCTCCAGGAACTATTCAAATTTCAGGCTTTTTATTAATTTTGTTTGTTTGTGTCCTAGGATTTCCCAGTTTCATCTTTGCTTCTCATGTTTATTGGCAAATGTTATACACAGTTCTGTTGTTGCTGTTGGCCGTTACTTCGAGCGAACACAGAGATGGTTCTGTGCCTAAAGGAGCTGGAAACTGGAGTGGGGACACTGTTGACAATGTGACAAGAGTAAAGGATTTGGCAAGACCCTCTCTCTGCCTCGTATCTCAAGTTACTGCCATTGCCGCCTACGGAAGGATTTAGTAGAATACCATCTATATTGGTCTAGTTTCTGTTACTGTAATGGCCAGATATGGATAGTTTATATTTAAAAAAGAGGTTTATTTAGCTCATGGTTTGTGGTGCCAGCATTACCTTCTTTCAGCCAAGAACTTCATAGCAGGTAGTGTCATATGCTTAGAGAGTGTGTAAAATGAGGACACGTGGTCCTGGAATCCTGAGTGCAGAGACTGTAGTCTGTAGGTCCTGAGGAATGAAGATTTGAAAGCAAGGCCATGGCTAAACACCTGAAGTTCATTGCGGACTGTGATGGTTCAGGAGGGGAACATGGAAGGTGCATATAGGACCCTGACCAGAATCCTCACTACTGATAGGCTTACTGAAGTCATAAAGCGAAGGTACTACTATGAGAAGCACCACCAGCCATCACTGCTGCCTCCACCGCCGCTTCCGCTGGCAGCGGAAGAGCTCTGAACATGCCGGAGGATCTGCAACACGGAAATGGCTTGAAAGATTAACTTATTGATTCGAAAGAACCAGGCAGGGCTGCTAAGGCCTGTGGATAGAAGGCCCACATTAATTCTACATCTAATTCTTTTCTTTATCCAACCCATTTTCAGTAAACTCAATCACACATAAACAAGAAGGCTTGAACTTATAGAAGCTATCTCATTAATTCTAGAAACCATGGTGACAAAAAATGTGTATATTAGGGTTGGAGAGATGACTCAGCAGTTAAGAGAGTTTGCTCCTTTATAGAGGACCTTGGTTTGGTTCCAACACCTACCTGCTGGCTCACAAGGTCTTTAACTCCAATTCCAGGGGACCTCTTGCCACCTCTGGATGTATGTAGAACGCATATTTGCTAACTTTTTTTTTTCTGTCTTTCAAGACAGAGTTTCTCTGTGAGCAAAACACTTTTTATACAGAAAATAAAAATTTTTAGTGAATATGGAAAAAAAAAAAAAGAACACTTGCTCCTACTGTGTGTCTCCCAGTAGGCCCTTCATTTGAAAGGTTCTAAGACTCATATCTACCACACTTAGCACAAAGACTCCGACCCACAAGCTGGCTGGGACAGGGAAAATCTAGTCCCTCACTGTGAGGTGGCTTTCTAGCTGAGAGAGCTCAGCCAGCAGGAGTTCACCACTGTTCAAAGCTGCCACTCAGCACGTCCAGGTTCTGGTCTTTCAGACCAAAGGATGAAGCTCACAATAAGGCAGGTGCTTAGGAAAGAGTTTACTGTGGGCTCATAGGCGGGAGCTTAACACTTAGAGCTCCAGTATTGCAGAGGTCCCAAAGATGGGCCATCACGTTCCTGAGTTAGGCGCCTTTTAATAGGACTTATGGCAGAAGCTGGGGAGGCACGGCAGGTGAGATGGATAGTGCAGGTGGCGCACCTGTGAGGTGTGTTGTTCCATCCGAGGGGCTGAACTGGAGTTCCGGTCACACCCTCACCTACAGCTGCTAGGCTGCCTTCTAACAGAAGAGAGACAAGGAACTGGAGCAGGAAGCAGAACCCCAACCATTCCCTGCATCTCTGGCCTCTGACTAGGACAGAGCTAGTGGTATTTCTAGCTTCTGAGCAAGGGTGAGAATTAAGGTCCCTGTCCCTAAACTGCCAGATTCTATCTCTTGTCCTTATCACTATATAAAATCAATTCAAACCCTACCCATGGCAGTGTCTAACTAAGAAAGGCTTGATGGGAGATTCAGTCCTGGCAGCAGAGATCAGTGGGTGGCCCCACCCGACCCAGTGTTGCCCATCTGAGGCTGCTAGAATACTTCCCTGCTCTTCATGTTGATTGGTTTTTTGGCAGTGAGTTTCTCTGCCTACCCAATAAGCCAGATCAAAGATGAATTTAAAGTCAAGGCTTAATGAACTGAGCACTCTTCGGGTGACTCCCAAGCCCCCAGAAATGAGGTGGGGGGAGGGGAGGAAAAAATCATACTGTGGGTCTAGGAACTGGAGCTTAAATACCCTGTAGATGAGGTCTTGAACTCGGGGGAGGAGTCTGGACTTATGGTGGTCTTTCTGAGGGGGCAGGGCTGGGAGAGGGAGGAGTAGGGCTGAGGCTGTTTCTAGGCAGAGTTTCCTTCTAAACATATGTGTCTTCCTGCTCTTATCCCTGAGGTATATCAGGATCATCTGGTTCATAATTTAATAATATTTTTCATCTCATTTCAAGGATCCTTATGACCAATACCAAGATCTTTATAAACATGGTCATACCCACCTTGCCTTTTGATCAGTGTCTGGATCCCATCTATGATGGTCAGGATCTGTGGTGGTTTCATAGGAGTAATGGAGTTGCTACTCCTATGAAATGATGTTGTTAAACCTTGTACCACTGCACTACCATCAATGACAATATTTAGAAGGTTTCACAAGTGTGTATCAATGCACAGCAGACTAGTTCATGTAGCAAATATGCATATAGGTTAGACCATCTAGGTTTGTCAAGTATACTTTGATATATAAGTCAAAGTCACATGGCAACCTATTTCCCGTAGTCTGCTCATGGTTGAATGTCATGTAACTGCATTATGAAATCCACTGTTAATATTATTATCCTCTTTCTCTTGCCTAGGATCCGTGTTTGCTTTGTTTCTGGTGGGCATGTGCAGAATTATTTTTCATGTACATAGAAAGTCTGTGTTCCTGATTCCCTGTGTCCACTAATCTACTCTTCTGTACCAGCATAATGATAGCATGGGGTGGGGGGGGGGGGTGGGGATTCTTGACCCAATGTTCTCGGTCTGTATTTCTTGGTCTGCGTCGCTCTGTGATCACAGGTGAGGACTATGCTGTAAAATTGTTCCCAGAGACTCATTGTTCTTTCTGTCAGGAAGCTTCTATGATTTCTTGCTAAAATTTGGAGATTTTTGCCAGGGTATATTTAAATTCAGACTTTTCAGGACACTTTTGATATAACTCCCAATTTATTTATTCCTTCTGTTTACTCCCTGGCATAGCTTTGCGTCCTCCCCAGCTCTTATTATTCACCCAGAGTGCCTCCTCCTTTTTTTTTTTTTTTTCCTCTGTGTTCCCATTTTTTTTTCATTGTGATTTTTAGTTCATTTAAGTATTTGTCTTGTATTATGTGACACATCTTTTGTTTGGTCTCCTAAAACAGTAATGTGTGTGTGTTTTTTCCCCCAGTGGGCGTCATTTTTTTACAGTTCCTCTCCTAAAATTTTAAATTAAAACACCAAGCACTGTTCTGGCCTAGTAGCATTTTATCATACTCTAATAATAACTCCTTATGTGTTCTCATAATGTCTTTATATTATGAAGTCTATTTCTGTTTCTCCCATTAGTTCTGCTCCACTGTAGCCATCTGTTCTAGAACTTGACTACCTCTTTCCTCCAAACGGCTGTATTTCTGAGATTGCAGTAGTTTGCTCTCTCTGATCCCCAGTCTGGTTTGGGCTCAGCTCAGGCTCTGATGGTTATAATTCACTTAAGGCCACATCCATTACTGGGAAGGGTTGGAGGCATGCAAGGATAGTTTTTCTCTCCATGGATTCATAGCAAGTAAGCCAGCAAACCTCTCTCTCTTCCTCCCTTTTTTTTCTTCCCCATTTATCCCTCTTCCCTCATCCTCTGAGGGTGTATATGTCCACACACACCCACACTAGGATTTAAACTGAACAGCCACAGACATGCTGGGAATCACTCTACCAAACTGTCTCTTTAGATATAGCTGGGGTGGGATGGGGTGAGATAGTTTCTCTTTTGAATCATCCTCAGGCCTCACTTACAACTTTCATTTCAAACAAGACAGCTCGGCCTCTCCAGAATTGATACCTTAGTATACTTACCCTTCCTTGCAAAGGCCCTTGTCCCTGTCTGCTGCTAAGAAAACCCTTATGAAAGTGGAGGTTTCTCGTCCTGCCTACCAGTTAATTACAATTGCTTGGCCAATGGCCCAGTCATATTACTGACTAGCTCTCACAATTAAATTAACCCATTTTTACTAATCTATGTATCATCACATGGCCATGGCTTACCGGTAATATTTGGACATTTTACCCGTTTGGTGGCTACATGATATCTCCCAGACTCTGTCTCTCAGTATCTGTGTTTGGATTTCTTGCCTAACTATATTTAGCCCTGCCATAGGCCAAAACAGCTTTATTCATCAACTAATAAAGGCAACTTCTATTCACAGCATAAAGAATGACATCCCATATTACCCTTGGATTGGCTGATTAACTGTCCTGGTATGGCTGCTCTCCATCCTGGGCTCTAGCACACACATGGTATCTCTACAGGTCATGCAACCTATGACCTGCAGATTGTCCCTGAATTTGGATCCCTGGGTTTAACTGTCAATGCTGAATATGTGCTTCTACCATAGACTGTGAGGACAGATAGCTGGCCACTCTCTGGACAAAGACATACCTCTGGCACCATTAGTGACCTCTGGTGACTAGAGAATATGTCCTTGGCTGGCCAGAAACTTTCTATGTTTTCCTGTGGCCTTTACATTACAAATCAGGGGTCAGAAATCAAGGCAAAATTTGGAGTTTCTGATTGACTCCAGGCATTGAAGACATTCAGACTCCTAAAAACTTTGAGACACTTGGGTTGTCACTTCCTGTCCTCTCCTAAGCAAACCAAGACTAAGGTGGTGTTAAAAGGCCAGGCTCTGCTGAGGTCACAGTAATGTCTCTATGTCAGCCCACTAAGTGAGCACAGAACTGGTAACTCCAGATAAGGAGGACCTGGGTCTAAGGATAACCCCTAAGCTCCAGTGCCGCATGGGGACTTTCCTGGGTGGCTGCTCTCAAGGGACCACTCCTGGGCCCTAGGCATCACTCACACTAAGATATATCCACAAAACATGAAGATATGGGGTGATTTTGAAACAAAGTCTGTCTTTCTAACCTATAGACATTGGCTACCTGGTAAAGCTGCAGAACTTTCCCCTTTGCCCAAGACCCTTTCAACAGTCAGATATCTTTTGCTATAGAGCAGAAGGCTGACTATCTTTGATTGTGCACCAAGATTTCAACTTCAGCAAAATTTCCTTCAACTGTACACAGAGCTAAGTAAGACAGGTAGAACAGCTGGCACATGGGCATCGGCTGGGGCCCCAGTGCCACCAAGTGGAATCGGTACATAGCCAGGTGCCTGCTCCTCCTGCTAATCTACCTAGTGTATTAATGCTGGTTGGGAAGCTTTAAGATTGCTCTTGGAAGCAAGTGAAATGCAGCATAACTCACAAAATATCGACAAAGGAAGCTGTGGCAGAACGAGTGCATAGAGAGAGAGAGGATGTTAGGGATATAGCTTCAGCCTCCCAAATTCAAGGACTTGTATCCTTTCCAGTCCTCTACTCTGCCATTTTTAATGTGGTTTTGATGTGTTGGCTTAGCTCTCCTTAGCCATAAGGTGATTGCTACTACTTAGGGAAATACATGCAGATGAAAAATGGCCAGTATAAAAGGACAGTTTTCTTTTTTCTTTGCCTATAATCCTCCTTTTAAGAGCAAAGAAATATCTCTGAAATGCTACCTAAAATATCCCTCACAACCCATTGGCTTGAATAGAGTCACATGTCCATTCCTCAAATACTCATTTGGTATTTAACATCCATGTAATGTGCTGCATAATTTGTTTATAAATTTAGAAATATCATCCTTGAGTAAGGCTCATCAAGTAAGAATGTGGATGACTGTTAATATTAAGTGGCAGTGAGTTGTGCTGAATTCTCTAAGTTGCATCTAATAATCACACTTAGACACGAAGGATTAGCATAACAGATGTATCCATATTAATTAATTACTATGTGAAATTTCCCAGTACACAGCTCTTAAATGTCCAGAATAATAACCACATTGAATTAGGTAATTTGCTTAGAGGTAAATGTGCTAGGGGGAAAGATGAGTGAACAGTGTGGACCACTTAGATAATTATAAACAATCTAGCCATTCGAGAAAGTCCACTGGCATGCAGTTAGTGATTGGTTAGATCCAAGGAAACAGATAATTAGTTGATGTTTGCTTTTCCCCTACCACCTTATTCAAGCTTGTGGGATTAATAAGATCTTTTCTAAAAAAGGAAAGAAAATAAAAGTATCCATCCAAACTAGGGGATGGTGTTGCCTGCTCCAGGGGGCAGGAAAGCCCCAGGAAGTTTAGATATGGATCTCTTTGTGCATTTAGGGTCATCCTTCCCAGGACAGTTCCCTGACTCATGAGAAGGGCTGCAGCCAGGCCAGCTGAGGCAGAGCCAGGAGGCAGGCTCCCTCTGCTTCCTTTCTTCCTTCCTTCCTTCCTTCCTTCCTTCCTTCCTTCCTTCCTTCCTTCCTTCCTCCCTCCCTCGCTCCCTCCCTCCCTCCCTGTCTCCCTCCTTGTCTCCCTCCCTCGTTGTCTCCCTCCCTCCCTCCCTGTCTCCCTCTCTTCTTCCTTCCTTCCTTCTTTCCTTCTTTCCTTCTTTCCTTCCTTCCTTCCTTCCTTCCTTCCTTCCTTCCTTCCTTCCTTCCTTCCTAGAAGAAGGTGAGTCTCACCTACAGAGCTGTCTCTCCACTCACATCCTCAGCAGAGCTGCTCATACGTGTTTATATTTTTCCTGGTGTTACAGTATCCCTCTTATTTTTTCCATTTTCTGCCTCTTTTTTACCCAAACTTTCAACTTTCTTTGTACCTTATTTTGTCTTACTGAGATTAATTTTCTTTATCCCCAGGAATGTCTGACTCCCTTCCTTCCTTCCTTCCTTCCTTCCTTCCTTCCTTCCTTCCTTCCTTCCTTCCTCCCTCCCTCCCTCCCTCCCTCCCTTCCTTCCCTCTCTCCCTTCCTCTCTCTCTTCCTCCATCCCTCCCTTCCATTCTTCTCAAGGCTTTTGAGGGGTCAATATAGCAATCAAGACATTTCCTGCAGGAATGGGGCCATCAGTGAAGGGAAAAATTCTTAAGAGGAGGTTGAAGGAGCAAACACAATCAAAGAACAATTTATGGGTGTAGGAAAATGCTAAACCTGTAAGACCCTCAGAATGAGGAGTCTCCCTGTTTCGGTTGGTACCCCCAAGAACTCATTCTTCAGTCCAGTTGATGCAACAAACAAGAGGCTTTAATGAACAGGAAACGTTTTCGCAAACAGGCACCCTCAGCAGGCACGCAAGAGAGAAGCAACATTATCCAGGCACGGGTATTTTTAAAGGCAAAACCCACAAGCTTAGGGAGGGGCCATGCCCCTCTGACCATTGAGTATGTGACCAGCATGCTCTTTATCTTTTTAGATGGTCTCACTATTTAGGGTGTGCTAATCAATCTTGCCTAAGCAAACAGGTGTTGCAGCTATCTCTTTGTTTCTCTAGGCCCCATCTGGAAATTCTTTGTATCCGGCTGTCTTAGGGCCTTGTAAGGGAGAGGTTGCAGGTGGTTAGCAAATTCCAGGAACTAAGTCACAGTGGCCTTGGTCAACTTTCTGGGTCAGACTACCCTGCATTCCAATTATTTGGTCACCATTTCATTTCATTGCTAGTTTAAGTCTTTCAAAACAAAACATGTTGTCTTGCATAGTTAATATACACACGTTAAAAGTAGAAACCATGCCATGCAAGCAGAGTAGCAACTGGGGAGAATTTAAAGTTTCATTTAACCGTGGGTTTTCTAGCAGTTGCCCACTTGAAGTTTTTAACTGATGAGTTGGCTGGCTTTGCTGCTTTCTCAGTAAGGTTGCTAGCAGGCATATGATTTACACTTTTTCAGGGAGTTAGGGGTGGGCCTTTTAATTCTGTGGAATAAGTAACCCCATCCCCCAGGGGTATCTCTATACACCCGTGTCCCAGGATTTGCACTGTGAACTGTAAGTGCATCAAAATGAAAAAAGAGGAGTTTGGGCACCCGTTTTCTGGTTTGAATTGTTTTCATGTTAAGAAAAGCAGGCATTGAATTTTCGTAAGAACTATACAAATTGTCCCTCTGAACATGAGACGCAACAGAGGAGTCTGGGTTGCTCAAGTTCAAGGCAAAGTGCTCCTGAAGCTTGTCCCCTCTGGTGAAAATGCATTGATTGGCATGCATGTGGTTTGCAGATAGTTTTGGGGAGACATTGTTATATTTGTTTGCGTACACTAAGAGTAATCATTGTTGTCACTGTTATGCTTTGTGGGTAGTACTTGTGAGCCTCCAATGCACAGCTAAATGGACAGGCTTCTCCACCATCTCTCTCCCTACCCCCCAGTCTTTCTCATTTGAGGGCTGCTGTGCTTTCCTTTCATTCAGAGCTTTATTGTTCCAAGAAGGCATGCTTAGCGAAGGATTGACACTGAGATCCATTAGAGGAATGAAATTTAGTGAAGAGACCCTAACCCTAACTTTCAGCCCAAGGTTGCTTGGCTCTGTTGTCTTTGGGCCTGCAGAGAGACAGTAAATTTAGGGGGGAGTCCACAGCAGATGAAACTGCTTTTCTCATAGTAATCAGGAAGCAGAGAAATGGAGTGGGGGGGTGGGGGTGGCCAAATTCCTAAAATCCCCTTTAAGGGCAGAACCCCCACTCTACCCTACCCCTGCAAGTCTAACTTCTTTCAACTATGCCCCTTCATAAAGGCTCTACCACTTTTCACTGGACAGCGATCCGGAAAACAAGTCTTTGGCACACAGACCTTTGGGGGCCATCAATAATGAAACGACCACGGATGGCATAAGGGTCCATGAGACACATGAAGCTTTTGGCCAGATGAGAGCAGATGTGTACATAATTCTGCCTGTGACTTGCTTAACCCACTCTACTTGAACAGATGTTTTGTTTTGCTTTGCTTTTTATTTTGACTAGAGGTTTCTTTGATGCAGTGTGTGGAATTCAAAAATGTACCTATGAAACATGAGAAAAGACTTTAGTTTTAAATCATGTGTCATGAGCATATCTTCCACAGGTGTTCACAGGCGTTAATCCACTTTAAACTTTTTAGATAATTTTTGATTGGGTTGTATTTACTGGGCTATTGAGGCAGGGGCTTGCTCAGTGTGGATAGTCAGGAAAATTGGCTCCTAGTGACGGCTTCTCACATAAATTTCAGTGAGGACAGAGGCTGGAGTTAAGAGGGAGGTGAAGGGTTAAAAGGCAGAGACTGAAAAGCAGAGGCAGATGAATAAGAAGGCTCATGGCTGGGTCACAGGAAACACAGGGTCCAGTAATGGCAGGCTCTCACTAGCTTTCCCTCTTTGGAGGAACCCATGCACAAGATTCTTCCTTTTAATGCAGCTAATTGAAACAGCTGCCTACACCTATGTCAGGGAAGAGGCTCCAGAGGGTCCCATAGATGATGAGTTAAATACAAGGAGATGGGGGAGGGGGGCAGAGGGGAGGCATAGGGAGGAAAGGGAAAGAATGTGAATGTGAGAAAAGCACCTCACACACCTGCTGAAAGATCAGAGGTTCCATCTTAGGTTCCTGAGCCAGGCACAAAGTCACACTCACAATCCCATAATCACTTGGAATCCATTTATGCTGTTTTAAGGTATGAGTGATCTGTCTGCCAGAATAAGGCATCAGATTCCATTACAGATGGTTGTGAGCCACCACGTGGGTGCTGGGAATTGGACTAAGGTGGTTTGGAAGAACAGCCCATGCTCTCATTTGCTGACCCTTCTCTTCAGCCCAATAGGCTGATTCTAATGGGGTGGGATTTTTTTCTAGGTAACAAGTGCTTTCTTAGTAGTGGCTAAACAATACCTGGGAAGCACCAGCTCACATTGTGTCCATAATTGACTCTGTGACCTATCCTTGGTTTTGTCCCTTTCTCAAGAACATGTACTAAGCTGGGGCCCCTAAAGCCTGCTGGTGTGCATGGCTTTTCTTCCAGAAGACAGGTGGCAGCCAGAGCTCCCATTTCCATTTCCTCAAGGATTTCATCATTGTTACTGAAGTCTGATTCCTGAGTAGTTCTAAGAGGAAGCATCTCTCTGCTGTGAAAGTCACCGTGTTATCACTTAAATAAAGATAGAGCCAAGATAGGAAACTCTTTGTGTCCCAGAAGACTCACCCAAGAAACAAGGAATTAGGTGTTCATTTTAAAGCTGTTACCTGCTGGTCCTGGAGAGGAGCTTCCAGGGTTAAGAGCACTTGCTGTCTTGTCCAGGATCCAGGTTAGGTTTCTAAAACCAACTTAAAATTGCCTGTAACTCCAATTCCAGTGGACCCTACCCTCCACAACACACACACACACACACACACACACACACACACACACACACACACACACACACACACACACACAGAGAGAGAGAGAGAGAGAGAGAGAGAGAGAGAGAGAGAGAGCTAATAGTTAACTGTTAACTATTAGAATGACTTTTAATTTTCTTTCCAACACATGTGTATGGTTTTTCATTTAGAATTCTATCATAGAAAAAGGTACTTTAAAGTGGGAATATATCACCTGTCCAATCCCTCCTTTCTGCAATCTGAGACTTTCTTGCTGGACCCGTAGGAAGCTGGTGGCAAGGACTCTTGACAAAAATCACTTTTCTCTTTAAACCTATAAAAGCTCCCTCTATTATGGTATCACTTTTCTTGTTCTCCTTCTCCCTGACTCAATCTTCCTGCTTTGTCATGACCTCTCCCTTCCTCTTTTCCCTAACTCCCTCTCCCCTCCCCCATGCTTCCAATTTGCTCCTGAGATCTAGTCCCTTTCCCCTTCTCCAGGAGACCATATATGTCTCTCTTAGGGTCCACCTTGTTTCCTAGCTTTTCTGGCTGTGTGGATTGCAGACTGGTCATCTTTTGTTCTATGTCTAATAGCCACATATGAGTGAGTACAAACCATGTTGGTCTTTTTGTGACTGAGTTATCTCACTCAGGATGTTTTTTTCTAGTTCCATCCATTTGCCTGCGAATTTCAAGACTCCATTGTGATTTTTTTGCTCTTTAATACTCCATTGTATAAACATACCACATTTTCTCCATCCATTCTTCATTTGAGGTAAATTTAGGATGCTTCCAGGTTCTGGCTATTACAAATAATGCTGCTATGAACATAGATGAGCCTTCATCTAGTAACTGATGGAAACAGAATCAGATACCCACAGCCAAACACTGAGCTGAACTCCTGGAATTCCAGTTGCAGAGAGGGAGGAGTGATGAACAAAGGGGTCAAGACAAGGCTAGAGAAACCCACAGAAACAGCTGACCTGAACAAGGGGGAGCTCATGGACTCCAGTCTGATAGCTGGGAAACCAGCATAAGACTGACCCAGATTCCCTGAATGTGGTGTTAGTTGGGAGGCCTGGGCAGTCTGTAGGGCCTCTGGTAGTGGATCAGTATTTATTCAGTATATGAATGGACTTTGGGAGCTCCCTCAGCCTAGACACATGGAGGAGGGCCTGGGCCCTGCTCCAAATGTTATGACAAGATTTTGAAGACTCCCCATGGAAGGCCTCACCCTCTTTGGGGAGCAGAAAGGAGATGGAATTGAGGTTGGTGGTGGGGGGGGGAACAAGGGAGGATGGGAGGGTTTGAGAACTGGAATTGATATCTAAAACAAGTTTGTTTCAAATTTAAATAAAAAAAATTATATAAAAAATCACTTTTCAACAGTGCCTATTTTAGATTTAATCTAAAATGTAAATAAGTATGCTTCCTGATTGTGACTGAAATCATTATTTCCACAGGAGACTATCCTTTGTTGGATTTTGATTGATTTTATGATTTAAATCTTTTTATTGTTGCTAGTGCAGCAAGTCTGGGCATGGGACTCGATCCACTTGATGATTCTCAATTCCAGTTTATTATCATATTTCATTTCACTAGATTAGAGAATTTTGGTTTAGCTTTCAACTTATTTTTAATAGGGTTTATTGAGTTATCATTAATATACCATAAAATATACCTGCTGAAAGTACTATTTGGGTTCTTTAGCACATTTACGGTTATTGAACCATCTTCTAAATTTCTGATACTTCCATCACTCTGCATCTCGTACCCTTGATGAGTTATACTCCAGGTAGCTAGGGTTGCAACCTGAAAGAGGGCCAGCCTTTTTTAGCCTTATCGTTTAGCAGGTATGCTTTTGCTCTGGCATCTGAAAGGTCACTGCTCATGTCAAGGTCACATGGATTTACTTCTGTGTTTCAGTCTGTAGTTCTGTAGTGCCAGCTGTCATTGGCGCGTGACCAGCCTGTTTTATGCATGGTGTGAGTTCAAGGTCAAAATTTATTCTGTGCTATGTGCTATCCAGTATGGCTAGTATCATTTGTTGTTAATCAATTGGATTCTTGTATTCTTTTCTGAAAATCGATCCTAGAGGCATGATTTTATTCCTGGACTCTCTATTCTGTTCTCTTTCTATAGTTAACATTATTTAGTCCATTAATATGTTAACTATATGTTAACTATATGTTAACTATAGTTCTTGCTTGATGCCTGTTTTGTTATATATAATTTTACTATGTTAAAGTAAAAACCTTTCTTTTTATTTAAACAGGAAAGAGGAGATGATGAGGGATGTCCTTCTGTATGCTGTGAATATATGTTTTCCTTTATTGGTTGATGAATAAAGCTGTTTCAGCCAATGAACAGGCAGGATATAGCCAGGCAGGAAGTATTGGTGGGGCTACCAGACTAGGAGAAGGTGGGGAAAAGGAACACGGAGAGTGGTCTCAAGAGAGACTCCATGTAGCTGCCGAGGAAGAAAGAGGAGCAGGCATCAACTGTAAGCCCTATAGCATACCCAATATTCCTGATCTCCTCTGACCTGGGAAAGTGGCTAGCTAGTTTCACAACCAGCACCCAAGCTCTTAGGAGGGAAGAGGTCTTTGCTTATCCCTGTCTCTGCAGACCTTGGAGAACTCATGGCCCCTGAGTATCTCATTCTAGCCCTTAAAGCCTGCCATTCAGCTTGCTGTTCAAAGGGAGGGAGCCAGAAGGTCTGCAGGACCAAAGACATGGGCTGTGTAAATTTACCATGTTCCAGGATCCTGGTTTCATCTGCCTCTGTTTGTGACTGTCTCTCTCAGGACCAATAGTCAAGCATACACAGGATCCTCCTGCATCCTTAAATGTTGTTTATTATTTTCATTTTTCATTGATGCTTGTTCGTATTTGTGAGTAACAATACCCGTGGAATCTTTAATTTTTCTAACAGTTTCTCCATTTCTTTCTACTGACTTTTATTTTCTATCCCAAAGTGTATGGTATTCTTAAAAAAGAATCTGCATTATTAGCCTTGTCTGTTGTCTTTGGTGCCCCACCCTTGTGAGTACAGTTCTCCTGCAGGCCAAAGTGAAGTTTTAAAGAACAAGGCCCTGTTTCTCACATGCCAGGGCCAATGGAGAAATCCTTTGGGTTAAACATGAATAATCTGGAGTAGCAGGTGAGTTGAAGCAGAGCCATGTATCACAAAATAGAACATTTCAGTCTTCCGTGAACCTCAGATGCCATGGTGATCCTGTAAGATTACATTGCCTATGTTTACCTAATGACAAAATCACCTAATGATATTCTGCCATTCCTGACATATGACAGTGTATCCTCCAAACTGTCTGAAACTCCAGGGATACATGGGTAGAAAGCACATACATGTATTTGCATGCAACAGTGTGGCCCTTCATTGCTTGCGTCTCCCATCTGTATTCCTAACAGGTAAAATAATAAGCAAATTTCCCAGCCACAGAGTGTTGCATCAGATTGTATTTAGTTATCTTTGACAGTATTAAAAGGACTTCAGGAGAGATGTCCACCATCTCTACTGCCCTTGCTCCTATGCACCAGGGTCTCTTCCCCCTGCAGTCTCTTTCCCCTGGATATTTGGTTTAGCTGCAGACTTAACTAAAACTCATTTATTTTCAGGTGCCAGAAAGCAGCCCATAGCAGAGTAGGTAAAAGATGCCCCAGTGTCCAGTTATCTGCAGGAGTCCAGCCTTAAACCCAGACACGGAGGTTCAGAAGGCAGGATTTGAACCAATATCCTCCATCTCTTCAGTTGAGTTTGCATCACCATGAGGGAGGCTCTTTGACAAACCACAGCTATAACTGCTAAGTGTATGTTACCCTTCCACTTGTTAGTGCAAGAAAGTGGACCTGTGTGTAAGAGCCCCTTGAAAGTTGCTGGTTGGATATCATGATCACATGGGCCAACAATGAAAGAAAGAGTAGTATCAAGGTCTCCTAGAGGTGGAAGAGGCAATTTCTAAAAGGAAAATAATTGCAGTGGGAGGAAGAGGCCATGCAACAAATCAAGTCTTATTCCTATTTGAGACCTTGTATGATCATAACTCAATACCTTTAATGCTTTTCATCAAGGCCTTTGGTAACTGTAGTTTCTATTTCTTGAAAAGAGAGTTCAATCGGAGTCTCTGTGCCAAGTGGCTGCAGTACTAGGAAGGCACTGTCTTGTCAGCCCACACCTATCCCTAGCCAGTTCTGCTAGGCTTGATCAACTTTTATTAGGAACACAATGTTCTATGAGGTTTGTCATGTAGTCTGATCTGGAGGACCTTTGTTAGGGATGGGTAAACACAGGTTTAAGAGTAAACAGTGAGTGGATATGAAGAAATTTACGGAATCCTTTAAATTGTTTCAATTGCTATTGTTGTTACCTAGCACCAAAAGCAGTTTTTGTGCCTCAACTCCTTCACACGCCTGCTGCACAGGCTTTTTCCTCCCTCAGAAAAAGCAGGGGAGCTGCTCATGCGTGCTAGCTGCATGCTTTGATCATTCTCTTTCTTCCCCAAAGGTCCTCACCTGCTTTTAGCACCATGTTGCTCTCAGAGGTTTTAAAATCTTTTTCTGGTTGTATGAGAAATAACAGTGAATGGAGAGGAGACTCCAGTAGATAATAAAGATGATTAGAGCCTGTTGGCAGGCATTCGCTGCCAAGGAGATGGAAGAAAGGATTTAATTAGAGATGGTTAAATTGCTGTGTGTTGCCTTGCTCGGTGCCTTTGAAATCTTAGCTAGTGTGGGGTTTGTCTCAAAGAGTTTTTATTTTTCCCCCTTTTGTTTGGGGTCTGACAGTAAATGCAGATGGCCATTACATTAACACAGGCATTTGAAAATTTCTTTTCTGTTTTAATCACTTATCTCTGTGACTTCACGGCTTCCACAGAAAGTTGCACTTGCCACATGTTAATCGCATTGAATTTACTAAAAATTTGAACCACAAAATGGGCAGAGGCTTTGCTGAGGAGATAATTTGCATTTATCTTCTAGACATACAAACAAACAAACAAACAAAAATCAACCTTTTAATTTCTCAGAGTGTGCAGCCTTAATGGCACAGTGATGTCTGTATGTTTCTTTCTGACCTTTTTCTGATTTTTATATGTGTGCATGCTTATATAATGAGATGAACATCTTTCTAGTGTAGGTTAGCAAAAATGGCACCCAGAATATGCCATTTTGTCATGAGGGTTACTTTGAGCTAAGGCACTTGAAGAACAGCAGATGAGAGAAGAGCAGCCTTGGCTCCTCTCCTCCTGATAACAGGAGATTAAAAACTTCCAAGCTCAAAGTGCCTGCCCAGGAAGAAAAAAGAAACATTACTGGGTCATGACCAAGAGGTCTCTGGGAAACCTTTAGCCTTCCTACAAAATTTAGTTACATTTCCACAATTATTTCTCTCTGTTCAAATACAGAAACATCCAGATCTCACTACTTCTTTGAAACATTGTTTCATTATAAAAGGGCCAGTGTCCTGTAACACTTGGACCAAAGGTATATACTTTTGTCTAATTAATTGGTCTCATGGTGTGTGGGTATAGCTCACCGGTAGGAAATTTGCCTAATGTATGTAAAGCTCCAGATTTGACCCCTATTATTACAAAAATCAAATGAAATTAAAAACTTGTCTCATGAATTTAATTCCTAGGCCTGGCCAGGACCCCAAGAGAGCAAGTCTATACCTCTTTTACATCCTCATAATTCTCATTAGCATAACCCCTCTGAAAAGAAACAAATGGCAATCGAATACTCTGCCAGACACTGTGCTAAGTACTTAGCAGACAAATTTCAGTTAATTCCTTAAATCTAGGATTAATGGTATGACATTATGGGTCTGGAAGCTGAAATTTGGAGTGTCAGTAAGTAGCCTTTTCAGATGTATGGTCTAGATTCCCTGATGCCAAAGCTTTACTTCTTCAAGGTCCCATGTCTGTGCTTCTCTGTGAATGATAGCAATTAACAGGCCTCACAGGGCTGTTGTCCTCTGTGAATGATAGCAATTAACAAGCCTCACAGGGTTGTTGTAGGGCTAAAGAGTTGGTATTTACAGCTAACTTTGTAAAGGCATTAGCTGCTGTCATTTGCCATTATCAATATTATTACTGTCATGGTTTCTTCTACCCAAGCCTCCACTTCCTACTACATCTATTTCAAATCGAATGTGGGGTTCGGTTGACTTCCTCATTGCAAATTCTGGACTCCATTTTAGTAGCATTGTTTTATGCCTGTGTTTTCTCATTCCCATTCTGGACAGCATGGGAAAAGGTGTTTTAAGACTTAAAATTGGTATAAAGAAAGCTTCACATGTTTTGAATCATGATCACCTGCTGTCTGTGTGAGGGTTCTGCTGGAGCTCCTGGGTGCTTTGTGGAGAAATTAGCTCAGAAAATACTAAAAACCAGCTTGATTGCTGACAGCAGTTCTCAGCTTATTTCCCATTTTTCTCTTATTTCCTAGCTGCTGAGATTGTTTGCCTCAAGGCACACTGATCCTTCTGGAAGGACCTTTTGCAGAAATTTAGATTGCAGGAGGTTTCTATGAACTTAAATACAGACCTCAGTTTGCAGGAGAACTGAAGCTCATTGTAAGAAAAAGAGAATGCCGTTCTGCTATGCTTTATTTAGTTGGTCGTAATCAGTTTGTATAGCTGTAAAATAATACCATAAGTGAATAATTTGGAATTAGCAGAATTGTATTTCACTCATGGCTCTGGAGGTTGGGAGATCTAAGCACAGGTGCAATATCTGTATCATGAGATGGTGAGAGAGACTACAATGGCAAAATAGACTCACTCTACCCATTACAGAGAATATGGCATTTATTCACTCATGAAGTAACAATGCTGCTTGCTGAATTGAACACTGTGTTTCCAACATGTGAGCTTTGAAGGACACATTCAAACTGTAGCAGCCTCTGTAATTTACACCAATGCTTGAGGATGTCTTGTTGGACCCTGTGTGGAACATAGTCACTGCTCATAGCTCACTAGGTTTCAGAATACTTGCATCACAACAGGGAGTGGGATTTTATATTTGCATTGCAGGTCCCATTACCAGACTGAATTTTCATATTGAATTATAAACAAAAATTTTATGCTGCTTACATTTAATGAAATTTTAATAAGGCCATGTTTTGATGTTATTATTCAAATAATGTGATCTGAATTGCTTTCCTCTGAATATATTTGCATTAAAGAGGAAATCAATTTGAGTTCATTCCTTGAACAGTTTACCTATTTTCTTTGTAGCTTTAAAAAGACAGAGGCAAACTCAGTTTCTTTGTCAGTAAATGTAGAAGAAACACATTTACTAAGATCTGTAGCATCAATGGCAACAGACTGCTGATGGTTTGAGTTAATGAAATAGCTCATTTTGTCTATTAGAGTTCCACAATTTAAACCATCTACAAACTGCACACATCGCAAATTGTAAGGGATGCTAGCTCTGCTTTTACTGAGACTTTTAAGCTTATATATTAAGGAAGAAAATTAAGAGATCCACATTATTGCTACTCCCAATTATTGGTAACCTAAATTAAATGGTATTCTCTGGAGAAAGCAAGTGTCTCAGGGAGTAGCATTCCTTCAACACCCCATTTCTGTTAAAATTGTGGGTATGAATCCAAGGCAGCTTTCTCAAACACGTCTCCCAAAAGGTCAGCTCACATTACCAAGCTAAAACACATTATTGGCGATGCTTATGTGGTTTCTCATACTCATCTATCTGAAGTTTAATGAAAAGAATTGAGTCTGGAAATAGTGGGAGAAATCTTGCTTTGGAGAATAATTTCCCTTATAGAGTCTAAGAGATTGCACACACACACGCGCACACACACACACACACACACACACACACACACACACACACACACACACACACACACATTAACTGGCTAGGAGGATATGACTGCCCAGAATAGTACCTTTGGGTCTTTCATGCCCTCATTTGGTACACAAATAAACGCTTTTTCTTTACTTCCCAGGTCTTTTCCACCACACCACACACACATTTATTTATCCTTTATGTTTATTTATCCACATATAAATTTTCTAATTTAAAAACTCAGCATAAAACTATAAAACATGTCTGAACCGGTGTGCCCTAGAATTCAGCCATGCACTTGCCGGGGAGTTTGGTTCTTGTTTTCTATTTATATGATTCCATAAACACCATTCGATACTCGCTAAACCCGGGGCCAGAGCGCAGAGAAGGCAGCCACCGCCAAAGCCTTCCGCATGCGCAGTAGCCGGCGGATGCCCCGCCCCCTTAGGCTGACTCTCAGTTGTACCGCTCCGCCTCCGGACGCGGCGCGCGGCGCGCAGGCGATATGACGTCACCCGCGCGCCGCTCTTCCTCCCCGAGTCTCGCGGGCGCGCTAGCTTCTGTCCGTTACTGCGAGGTGGACGCGTCCAGCTCTCCGCGGCCGGGTGACATGCTGCAGAAGCCGAGGGGCCGCGGCCGGCCCAGCACGCAGGCCGATAAGAAGCGGGAGTGGGGAGGCGCAGGCGAGGAGGCGCCCAGCACGTCTCGCGGCACGGGCGGCACGTCCCAGGGCTCCCGCGCCTCCCTGTCGGCCCCTGCCGTGGGGCCGCGCACCCAGAAGCAGCTGGAGCTAAAGGTGGCCGAGCTGGTGCAGTTCCTGCTGATCAAGGACCAGAAGAAGATCCCCATCAAGCGCACCGACATCCTGAAGCACGTGGTGGGTGACTACCGAGACGTGTACCCCAACCTGATGCGCCTGGCCGCCGAGCGCCTACAGTACGTGTTCGGGTACAAGCTGGTGGAGCTGGAGCCCAAGAGCCACACCTACATCCTTATCAACATGCTGGAGCCGGTGGAGGAGGACGCGGAAGTGAGGGGCGACCAGGGTACACCTACCACGGGCCTGCTCATGATAGTCCTGGGGCTCATCTTCATGAAAGGCAACACCATCACGGAGACCGAGGTCTGGGACTTCCTGCGGAGGCTTGGGGTGTACCCCACCAAGAAGCATTTAATTTTTGGTGACCCAAAGAAACTCATTACTGAAGACTTTGTGCGGCAGCGCTACCTGGAGTACCGGAGGATACCCCACACCGATCCCGTGGACTATGAGTTACAGTGGGGCCCGCGAACCAACCTGGAAACCAGCAAGATGAAAGTTCTCAAGTTTGTGGCCAAAGTTCATAATCAGGACCCCAAAGACTGGCCCACACAATACTGCGAGGCCTTGGCGGATGAGGAGAATAGGGCCAGACCTGCAGCTAGTGCTCCAACCACATCCACTTGAACTCTTGAGGTGCAGTTAGAGGAACTCCGAAATCCAGGATAAAAGGACAGGGAAAGGGGCTGGAGGAAGCTTGATACTGCTGGGTGTAACTATTTTGTAGCATCAGGATGTTGTGCAGGGTTTTGATATTTTGTTATGGTTTGGGGCTTTAAGTTTTACATTGCTAAAGAGATGGAAGAAAAAAATATTTTATTCAAAGAGTTTTCCATCTTTCTAAACATAACTGGAAAACCTTAGTATGATGTTAAACATTTAGGAAAGAATATTTAGGTAAATTGCTTTGCTCAGCTCATGAGGGAAAGAGAAGTCTATTTGAAAATAGAAATACAATTGTTTTAGCCTCATGTCAACACAACTTTAAAAATACATATCCTGTATAGATATGAGCACTGTTTGGCTCCAAACAATATGATGTGTTTTTTTTAACATTCTATGTTCTTTAAATATTACTCTGTTACCCTATGAATGCCATTTAAGGTGGGTTTTTTTTTCTATTTATAATAAATACTGTGCTTTTGAGTCAGTTTATTAGTTTTGTTGTTTTCCTGTTAGAAATTGTGGCTCTTCAGGAAACACCTTATTCCAGACGTTTTTTTACCACGATACTAAGGTCAGTGGTTGCAGAAGTGCATGATTGTATATTGTAGCAAGTTGTATGATCATTCATTGTAAGGAAGTCTCAGGTTTATAAAAACATTGTTATAATGATTAACCAGGCCTATTTAGGAATCACACTGCCAAAGTGTAGATCTCAGCTTGTGTACCTATGGAATAGACCAAGTCTTATATCGAGTGTGCCATTTTGAATAGGTATGGAACTTAATGTAAAATTGAGCAAAAGATCTAGTGTGAATTTAGTCACACCTTATTTTTATTCTTGATTTTGAGCTACTTTTTGTTATTTATGTCATGCTGGGTCATTTTTAGAAGAGCGGCCATAAGTTCTGGGGCTCAAAAGTTCTCCCCGTCTTCTTTAGCATATTTGAATAGTTCTTTGAAGAACTTGGTGTACATCTGGTGAGGGAAGTTCAATGTGAACAGGACAACCACAAGATCACCTGGGCTTTGGGAAGTTTGGCACAGTACAGTGACCTGATGGGTTTTGAAACCTTTGGACCTACTCAGTTTGAATTAAAGGTCAGGCTGGTTCTCTGGGGTTAAGTTTGGGGCTCTCAGTCTTACCTGGAGAAATTAACTTTATGTCGCTATAGATGAGCCAGAAGAGATGAGTCTCCTTGGAGTCCTTAATAGTATCCAGCCAAACACTGGACACATACAGTGCTTACAATTGTTCTGAGGAGAGCTGCTCTAAGTTCTTTATTAAAAAGGGCACGGGAGGGGAGGTGACTTTCTTCAGGTTTGAACTGGGGGTCAATTTGTGGTAGTTAGGGGTGTGGAGGAGTGAAAGAGCCTACTGACAGTTGATTTGTGTTAATAATAGTGTCCTAGTTTTTTTAACTAGAGGTCAATTTGTGGTAGTTAGGGTTGTGGGGGAGTGGTAGGGCCTACTGATAGTTGACTTTGTGTTAATAATAGTGTCCTAGTTTGCCTTCTACTGCTGTGATGGATACCCTGACTGCAAGCAGCTTGGGGAGGTAAGTTAATTCATAGTTGTATTCCATCACTGAGGGAGTCTGGGCAGGGACCTGGAGAGTGGGAACAAAGCATAGGCCATGGAGGAACACTGCTTACTGGCTTGCTCAGCCTGCTTTTACAGCTAAACCACCTACCTGTGAATAGCATTGTCCACAGTGAGCAGGGCCCTCCCACATCAATTAGCAAGCAAGGAAATGCCCCACAGGCCAATCTGATAGCAGTGTTTTCCTAATTGAGGGTCTCTCTTCCCAGATGGCCCTGGCTTATATCAAAATGACAAAAACTGCTGGAGTAGATTTAGAGATTGTTAAACAAGGATTGGCTTACCCTTAAGGCCCTCTTTTCTGGATATGCATTTTATGTCAGCATATGAATTACCTCTGCCCACTGGCTCCTGACCCAGTCAGCTTTCAGTTGTGCTGTGGTGCTTATGCTGTCATCTGTATCTGTGTCTCAGATAAAAATGTCATACGATAATGGTGTCCCAGTTTTCTGAGATCTTCACAGATTACTGTCAAATCAATCCGCTCAAGATGCTGTGCTACATTAGAGGGGTAGGTCAGGTTCTCACATTTCTTTCTCACCATTTCTTTCTAGGGGTGCATATCATGCCCTTCGATGTTTTTTTTATAATTTTACTTGTATGTGCATATGCACAAAGAATATGTGGTTTCCTCATGTGGGCTTTCACAGTTTAAGTATCCTTTTATCACAGCTATTTCCAACCAACTGTTTTTAGAGTTTGTCAGTATAGTTACATAAACTGATCCATTCCTTTTGATTTCCTTTCTTGGAGGGAGAGTAACGCCCCCTAATGGCCAGACAGGCCCCTCCCAGCATTCTCCTTGGGCAGGCATGTGTGCCCTACCTCAGGAGTCCAAGCCAGAAGCTGACAGTAATCAGTAATCAGATGTTTGCTAAATGGCTCTTGAGCTCACATCAAGTTACACTTTCACAAACATCTAAGGATTTTTTGTTTCATTTTTCCCAGTCATCCCACATTCTGAAACCCTTTACAGTCCTGTAGTGGGCATGTCATTAATATTTAACTGTGTCATTCACTTACATGTTGCTTATAAGTGACAGTAAGTACCTTCCCATCTTTTACTCTCCATTCTGAGCATCAGATTTTAAACATCAAACATTTTTTTTTTTTTCTGTGTATTGATTTGCAGGAACTTTTTATTTTGTTTGTTTTTCAAGACAGGGCTTGAAAAACAAGCCTGTGGCTTGTTCTCTATGGCTTTGGAACCTGTCCTGGAACTCACTCTTATAGACCAGACTGGCTTTGAACTCACAGAGATCTGCCTGCCTCTGCCTCCTGAGTGCTGGGATTAAAGGCATGTGCTATCACCACCCAGATGCAGGAACTCTTCTGCACATCAGTTCACTGCTGAATCCAGTTGCAAACACTATCTGTGTTTTTGTCATACATGGATGGCTTTAATGTGTCTCGATTGTTAGTATTGTAATCCTACTCTTTGAAAAGTTTCCTTGATCTTAATTACGAAGGTAATTTATTTATTATTTTTGAGAATTTCATACATGAGTAGTATATTGACATAATTTCTACCCACTCCAATTCTTCCCGCTTGCCACCACTGTGTATATAAAAGCAGCCAGCTGAGAACATTGGGTTGACCAATCGGATTAGACAATTAGGGGATTCATCCCAAAGAAAACTAATTCTCCCTCTTGGCCATCATTTAATATCCTTAAGTTCTCCATCTAGGAGTGAGGCCTTGTGAGACTTGCCCCATTGTCATTTTGGGGGTCTTGTTTAGGCAGTCTTATTGTTAAGATTTCATGGGTGTAGCCTCCCTGTCGTACATAGAGGACACCATCACCCAGCAGGCATCCTGCTCCTCTGATCTCACAATCTCTCCGTCCCCTCTTCCATGCTGTTCCCTGAGCTTTAGGTGTAGTGTTGCCTTGCAGATGTGTCAGCAGGGGCTGAGCATCCTGTTCTCTGCATCCTGACCAGCCATGGATGTCTGTAGTCTCCAGCTGGTGCAGCAAGAAGTAGGTTTGGATGAGGGGCGAGGGCTGTGCTTACTTGTGAGTTAAGGGTAAGTGTTTAAAATGTAGTTAGGATTTGTAGTGGTTTAAGAAAGTGGCAGAAGGAAGCCCTTGTCTAGGGTTCATGACCTCACCAGCCAGAGGTTGGCTGGCTTTACAACACCAAACATGAATTCCCTCTTACCTTATTGGGCCTTATGTTCAATTAGTCAAGTGTTAGTTATCCCCAAGATGGTAACTGCCACTATTGCGCCCTTGTGGATGTTTTGCTATGCTGGGCATGCATTAATATGGTTCATAGGCTTTACAGTTGGATAGGCTATTTATTGCTTTTCTCCCTTGGCAGTTTTCGTAGTGTCTTTGGGTATGAAAGCTAGCCCTCAGGGAGAAGGCTTCTAGGTCAAATCTAGTTCAACCAAGGGCAATGATGATAGCATATTATTTAGGGAGTCTTTTTGACTCCCTCGACCAACAAACAATTCAAGCAGAGGTCTGACACTGAGAGTTTTGTTATCCTTTGACTCTTAGTGGAATCCTTATCACTCCAAGAGGCATAACTTTATTCAACACACATGCACATGGTGTACACAGCCACCACCCCCCCCACACACACACATAAATACAATGATAAAAGCTTGTTCAGGCTCGTCTTTGAGCTCATAGTGCCTATGAAAAACAAAATCCAAGTATGTCTTTAAAACTTTTATTTGTAAAATTCCATACATATAAAATTAGAAAAGCAAAGTAATCATTTGACTGCCTATGTAATTTTGTTTCTCGTCTCCATATTTCTTCTGTATATAGTTTAGATGTGTCTCTGAAGATGAGAATTCTCACAGTAGGGCAAATGATCCCTGTGTTTCCCGAATGTCTGGATGCCTTCCAAGCATATTTATATTGCTTATCTGGACTTTCGGTCTATTCTGAAGCACATCCCCCTTGGCCATGGTAGAGACCCACTGCCTTTTGTCTTCTGTTGATTTCTAGCGTTGCTCCCCTTCGACAAGAGTACGTATTCCATATAATTGCAGTCTTTCCATACCTGCTGAGGATTTTTAGTGTGTCTCCTTAGTACTTTTGTGTCTACGGTTTTCTTTGCTTGCCTTTGGTTTCATGATGACAACCTTGTGACAAAGAAGAAGTGCTTCCTCTCTTCCAAGTTTGGAAAAAGTAGAATTGTTATTAATTCTTTAAGTGCTTAGGAGAATTCACTGGGAACCTAGGCGGGGCTGCACTTTTTCCCTTGGCTAGGATTTTGATTTCTGATTATTCTGTTGTGAATGTATCAGCAACTTATACATTTCCCTTCCCATTCAAAGGTTTTCTTTTATGTAGTGTGTGTATGGGGGAGGGCATGTATGGGTAAAAGTTCACATGTGTATATGTGTATATTGTGGTGTGTGTGTGTGTGTGTGTGTGTGTGTGTGTGTATGTGTGGTGTATATGTGATGTGTGTGTGTGGGGTATGTATGTTTATGTGATGTGTATGTGTGGTATATATGTGTGTATGTGGTGTGTGTGTTGTATATGTTTATGTGATATGTATGTGGTGTGTGTGTGTGGTGTGTGTGTGTGGTGTATGTATGAGTAAGTGTTCACATGTGTATGTGTGGTGTATATGTGTATATTGTGGTGTGTGTGTGTGGTGTATATTTATGTGATGTGTATGTGTGTGTGGGGTATGTATGTTTATGTGATGTGTATGTGTGGTGTATATGTGTGTATGTGGTGTGTGTGTGTGTGTTGTATATGTTTATGTGATATGTATGTGATGTGTATGTGTGGTGTATATGTATGTATGTGATGTGTGTGTGTATGTGTGTGTGTATGTGTGTGTGTGTATGTGTGTGTGGGGGTGGTGTATGCTTATGTGATGTGTATGTGTGATGTATATGTGTGTATGTGGTGTGTGTGTGTGTGTTGTATATGTTTATGTGATATATATGTGGTGTGTGTGTGTGTGTGTGGTGTGTATGGTGTGTGTGGTGTATGTATGAGTAAATGTTCACATGTGTATGTGTGGTATAGATGTGTGTGTGTATGTGTGGTGTGTGTGTGGTGTGTGTGTGGTGTGTGAAGCATATGTTTGTAGTTGCCTATTTTGGTTACATTATGCACTTTATATAGTCCTTGTAACAATTTTTCACATGATACCCATTTTGAAGACATTAGGAATAGGGTCCCAAAAGCTGGCAAAAGAGTCAGAGACAGCCCCTGTCTCTGTTAGGAGTCCCACAAGAAGACCAAGCTACACAACCGTGACATACATGCAGAGTACCTAGGTCAGTCCTAGCAGGCTCCCTGGTTGTTAGTTCAGTCTCTGTGAGCCCCTGTGGCCCTGGTCAGCTGACCCTGTGGGTTTTCTTGTGGTGTCTTTGAACCCCTGGCTCCTACAAACCTTCCATCCCCTCTTCTAAAGGATTACCCGAGTTCAGCCTAATATTTGGCTGTGGGTCTGCATCTTATTTTTATCAGTTGCTGGATGGAGCCTCTCTGATGACAATTGTGCTAGGCACAAATCTGTGAGTATAGCAGACTGTCAGTAGGCATCATTACATTGACATTTTATTTATTTTGCCAGTTGTATTTGTTTCTATCCTAGGTCTCTGAATCATTAAGCCTCTGGGTCCTGGCACTCCAGGTAGTGTCATTGATGCTCTCTCTCTCATGGCATGGGTCTGAGGGTGGACCAGTCATTGGTTGGACACTCCCACAATCTCTGTGCTACCCTTACCCCAGCACATCCCAAAGGCAGGGCAGACTGCTGTAGGTTAAATGTGGCTGGTTTGGTGTTCTAAGCCCTCACTGGAAGTCTTGCCTGGTCACAGGAGATGACCAGTTCAGACTGTGCATCTGCTATTGCTAGGAGTCTTAGCTGGGGCCATTACTGTAGATTCCTGGGAGTTTCCCTTGCACATGTTTCTACCTCATTCTGAAATGCCCCCCCTCCTGTTGTCTCAGGACCGTCCTCTTCCACCCCCCACCACACACACCTGATCCCTCAGTTCTTTCAATAATTACTTTGTTTTGGTTGGATAGACTCTCCTAGTATGTTATTTTATATGTATAAATTCTTTCACTGTTTATTTTAAGCACCCTGTCTTTTTATTTATGTTTATTTGTGTGTGCCTATGGGTGATTTGACTGTTGCATGCCGGCACAGTGCCATGTGTGCATTGCCCACAGAGGCTGGAAGAAGATGCTGCTAGATCCCTTGAAATTGGAGTTAGAGATGGATGTAAGACACCGTTGATGCTGGGGATCAACCCAGGTCCTCTGGAAGAGCAGCCAGTGCGCTTAACCTTTAAGCCATCGCCAGACCCTGCCACATATTTTTTAAATGTTTTTTAGTGCTGACCATGAAAATTATAGTTTACACTTGTGTTGGTCATTCTTCAATTGCTATAAAAAAAAAAAGTATCTGACACAGGACACTTCATTTTGTTTGTAATTTTGAAGGCAGAAAAATCCAAGATTAGATAGGTCCTTTGGGTTCAGCCTCTGCTAGAAGCCTGATGATGAACAAAACATCCTAGGGGCATAAGCAAAAAGTATGTAATACACATGGGGGACCTTGGTGGATTCTATGGTAGGCGAGGTTGACCAAGATGGGGAACAAACATGCCAGGCAGACATTTTATTAGAGAAATTGTATTAGAAAGGGAGGGAGGAGGAAAGAGAAAAGAGGTAAACACACACACACATACACACACACACACACACACACAGAGAGAGAGAGAGAGAGAGAGAGAGAGAGAGAGAGAGAGAGAGAGGACAAATGAGAAAGAGGGAAAGAGAGCATAAGTGGGTGGAGATCTTTATTTTAAAGGGGTCCTTTGTACCTACATGTTGACCAGGGTACTGCCTGAGTGCGTTCTGCCAGGTGACAGGGGCAGGCATAATGCCTGAATCCTTACAAAAAAGGAAGCCTCACCTAGAGAAGCAGGGAGCAGAGGGAAGAGTGGGACCATTACTCTCTTCTAATAGTCCACTCTCAATGGAACTAACTAGGTTTTGCTTCCAAAGTCAGCGTTCACAAAAACCCAAGCATCTCCTACCACTTTCCAGGACTGACTCTGAGAACCAAGCTTGTGCTCTCCAACCTTTGGGGCACAGCTCACATCCAAACCTCAGCCACATCTTAAGTTTGTGGTCATTGGTTGGGTTTGGTTCCAGGTTGGTATCAGCAGCAGCTTTATTCCACCCCCTTGTTATTATTGCATCTTTTAATGTTGTGTAACCATTGGCTTGTTTAATACATCTGCCTTTTATACCATCCAAGAAACCATAAAAGAAATAATAGACTAAAGCCATAAATCTCTTTTTAAAATAATGTTTAATTATTTTTTTTAAAAGCAGGGATCTTTGTCTTTATGTGTCTTTAGTTAATCTGTAGTGTGTTCTCATTTCAGTGTAAAAGGTCCTTATGAGATTTTTTTTTTTTTTTTTTTTTTTTGTCACTCATCATGCCTTCCTACTTTGGAAGTGTCTTACCTTTGCCTTCAATTTTAAAGACTTTTAAATTTGCGGGATATTTGGTTTTGCGGGATATACTCTGGGTTTTCCTCCATTTAGAACTTTAAATGTATTGTCCTGCTCCCTGTAACCCACATGGTGTCTAAAGAACAGTCTGCTGTTAATCTTGTTGAGTAAAAAGTTGCATCTTGCTGTTTGCAAGCTTTTCTTCACATGTTTGGCCTTTGCTAGCTTGGTTATACTGTGTTCAGTTGTGGGTCTCTGGATCTTTCCTGCCTGGAGCCCTTGAGGCATCTGCAACATGTTTTCAAGTGCCTTCATCAAATACCAGATGTTAGCCATGACCTTCAGGTTTGTTTAAGCCTTCTGTGCTTCCCCTAGAACTGCCATCTGTCATGTGCACCCGGAGTCAGAAGTTTCTGAAGGTTTCTTGTTTCTCTTCTCTCTTTTCCCTAACTGTTGCCTGGGCTAGCCTCTGCTAATCTGCATTGCCCTCCCTACTTCTTACAACAGCTTAAGTCTGCAACTGGACTCCTTGTTTCTCCATCCAACGTTGTCCTTCAGTCCTCCTTATGTATCATTTTTTCTGATTTCCTTTACTTCTGCGCCCAGCACTTTCGAAATAGTGAAGATTGTTCATTAAGAGGTTTTCAACTACATCACCCTGTCTGAGCTATCTCAGTGTTTCCTGTGGTGACTTTTCCTGTGACTATCCATACTTCGCTGGTTCTTCCTGTGCTTTGTAAATTTTTTTATTAAAAGTTGGAACCCTTGAATCAATATCCAGTACCCGGTCACTACCCAGCTATCTGGCTAGCTCTACCCAGATAGAAAGTTTGGGGCAGGGGTGGTGGGTGAGGAGTCCTTCAAGTGCTGGACTTGGGTGGTGTTTGAATCCTTAGGTTTTGGAGGACAGCCACTGTAGCAGCAGCAACAGCAGGTGGCGCCCTCTCGTGTTAGCATCTTGTGTAGATCTGAGATAATGGGGCTCTGGCCTCTACAAGTGTTAGCACTCTTGGGTAGCTGCAGGTAGGTGGGATTTCTCTGCCCTTGCTAGCAACCATTGGCGTAGCTTCTGGGCAGGCCATAGGTAGAGATCTTAGTAGCCCTTGATAGAGACCAGTGTTACAGCTCCTGATCCTGGGGGTGGGGGGTCTGACATCCTTGTAGGATGTCTTCACAGATCTCTTGGACTCTTCTGATACCAGGGCCTGCATCTTATCTTCTCTCTTTCCAGCCCTCTGTCCTTCAGCTTCCTACCCTCTTTTCACACTGTCAGCCATCTTGTCTCTGTTTTGGCTGCTCTCTGGGGACTGTTCACTGCCCCCAGTGAACAGTCTTATTGCTGTGGCTGCCATCATAGTTGCTGCCATTCAGGAGAGGTCTGTGGCTGCTCTTAGCTGCTGCTACAGTCTAGCAGCTCTGCATCTTCTGCAGCTGCCAATGCATCCTGGTACACTGGTGCATCTGTAGTGTGGCCTGCTAATGGCTCCTCTTCTTCATCTGTGAAGTAGGTAGCTACCCCACCCCTTCTGCAGCGTGATATGCAACCTGCTCAGCAATACCCCTTCTCCAGAAGCCAACAGCTGGCCACTTGCTAATCCTGCCATTGCTGTCCCATTGCCTCCTCCCTCGCCTGCCGCCACTCTTTCTGATGCTGCTTTCCTAGTTGCTTCTTCCTCTCTGTTACTCACACAGCAAGAGAAGCCTTTACTGATGTTGCAACAGCAGGGGAGGCAGCAGGAAAGATGTCCCCAGCTACTCACCAATCAGCTGAATAGCCCCACAGGATAATCAGAGGAAAGATTTGTTCACCAATCACAGCAAACTTCTCATCTGAATAAAGATTGGTGTTTGCACCAATCACACCATTGTCTTATTTGTACTACTCACAATAATCCTATTAGGCCACCAGCAGAAATGTTTCTCCTCTGGCCTGGGGGTTGGAGCGGGGAAGGCTATTTAGAGTTCACCAAGGCTTATGATAGCAAAAAGCTTAGTGTCAATTGTTTGAAACAGTCCTGTGTGTTACTGCATCTTCAGGAGACAGAGCAAGCAGCTGTGATCTCCGTGTAGTTTTTTCAAAGTGTCCTTGGAGTGTTCACAATAGCCAGTGTGAGCATAAGGGTGGAATGGCTACTGTTTGATTGACAGCCCTTTTGCTTGGGAAAGCCAGAGAAGCAAGGCAGAGTCCAGCAGTTGCTAAGTAGTGTCAAATTGACTGGACTACAATTCTTTTCTCATTTATAGGAAATGAACACCAGAATGAGCACTTATAATATACACCTAACTTATGATTGACACTGAAAGTTATCATAATAGTGTTTATCACCTGCCCAGTGTCCCAGGGAAGGGTCTATCCCCTCATCTGTGTCTATTATGGAAATCAGAAATACATCCTTAGAAACTGAGCAGAGAAAGGATCCAAACTACACACAAGAGAACATACAGGTTTACAAAGCCATGGTTTTGAATGTTCCTGGTAGGATTCATTCTAAAACTACAAAGACATCTCCATCTTAAATTGTCTCCATGGTGTGTTTTTGTGGTTGGAAGGACATTGCTATTTTGAGGCCATCTATGTTGCTATGAAGTTAATCACAATTGTGTTGAAGACAAAGGATTCTGGCATGGTTGGAAGAAGATGCAGACCTGGAATTGATGTGTTAGGTTAAAACCACATAGCTTCCAATTTGATTCAGAAGTGCCAATATAAACTCATGGCACGTCTGGCAACTGGACAGTTGAAAATAATGACCACCTAAAGAGTGAAGAGCAACCTGAGCACAAAAAGTGTCACCTAAATCTTGTTTTCATTGAAAGGTACACATACTGTCCCAGATATGAGGCAAGAAGTGTGTAAGGTGGTTCCAGAGTCACCAAAAAGTCAGGGAGCAAGTGAGAAGTTGACCCTAAGGACCCAGGGGTCAATTTGAGTGTGCAGTTATGAAGGTGATTGAAACATGTTCATTGAGCTAAGATCCATGTTTCCTAGTGATACACTGCACTATCCTACACACACACACACACACACACACACACACACACACACACACACACACAAAGCTTAGATCCACAGTTCCTAATGATATACTACACTGCACACATGCATACACACACATCAAACCACAGCAAAACACTCATTAGTTATCCCTGCAGAAGCCCCAGGAACCAGCTTTAAACGCCATAATAAACATAGGTTAAAGGTGATACAACTCATCATTTCAAGAGGGAATTGGGACATTTTCCAGGCATTTCTTGTGCAAATTAAAACACTGCTGACAGTAACCCTGAAATTCCCCAGTAGATATGAAAGTTGCTTGTAGCTGTGGGTGACAGTTAGTTCCATTTCTTCACATTTACATTGCCAAGAGTCCTTTATACTAACATCTTTTTTTGTAGCTAGGAATGGTTTAAAATGGCATAGTGGCGATGAAGGGCAAAGTAGCCCAGAAGGGTACACTAGTAGGAACCGTTGGCAATTAGTTTTTTCTCTTGTTTCAAAGTTTTCCTGATACTCTCCCTGCTTTTGATCACTTAGCTTAGATTATTCCTGACCACAAAGAGGTGTTTCAGAAGATTCAGCCTGGTTATCCACTTCATGGGGCTGACGAGGAAAACCCATGAAGGTGGAAACCCATAGATTTAGGATTTGCCCAGCATTTGGGAGGCAGGAGGAGGAGGATTGAGGACTTTGAGGCTGGAATGGGGTGTATAAGGAGACCCTGTCTGCAGGGGAGAAGAGAAGAGAGGAGGGGAGAGCAGGGAAGGAAAGAGGAGGGAGGAGGAGGAGAGTTCGTAACTGTTACACCATATGGACCTCCACTGTATACTGTGTGACCTGACTTAAAAGTGTGGAAAATAGAGACAAGTGAGGCAAGATGAGAATTCTTTAACTTGATACTAATGAGTGTTTAATTTTAACATGCATGGCAACAGTACTTCAGTAATATTTACAAAAATGGCTCACAATTCTTTAGAAATGCACACTGAAACATTTAAGAATAGAGTTATATGAATTCCATTTATGGCAGAATATTCCCCATGGGAGAGGCAGCGAGGAACAGCTGGCCCTGAGTTAGTTGGTTTTAGAGGATGGGTGATGAGTACCCTGGGCCTCCTTATACTTTTCTCTTTTGCACATGCACAAAGTTTTCTACACTAAAAACTAAACAAAATCAATTTAACATCCTTCTAATCAATACACTCCTTTCCTCGATTTTGTTTAATAAGTTCTGGCATGTTCCTATTGAGCGTCTGGAATGCATAGTATTTTCAGGTTTTAGCTTCTAAAATTTAAATCATAAGTTCCAAAGAAATTCATGGTAACTTGCCACAGCAATTTAGGGTAATTTGAAGCTGCCATCTTGAGAAACAATCACATTTTCCTTTAAAACGTATAAATATTGTTCATGTAATTACTTCGTCAAGCCAAAGTGTTTGCACAGCCAAGCCATTTTCCCTCCAAGCCTTGCCAAGTGGGTAATCAGTTTTTGTGTTTGGTTTACTTCCAGATCACCTTCTTCATGCTGCTCTCTGCAGTGTGTGTGATGCTCAACCTAGCCGGCTCCATCCTCTCCTGTCAGAACGCCCAGCTCGTCAGCTCCCTCGAAGGCTGCCAGCTGGTGAGTGGTACAAGGCAAACTCTCTGTAAAGGTCAGAGGATATGATGTTGCAGGAAAACATTTAAAAGATAATTTTGCTGTGTTCTCCAGGTCTCCAAGAAAGATGTATTAATTCATTAACTTTTTAGTTATGTAAGAGATTTCAGTTACATTGGTTCATTTCTATGAATTTTCCTGTAAATTATTCCCCCTTGCCCCTTTTTGATGCAGGATCCCCACCTATGTAGCTATGGCTGGCCTGGAACTCATTATGTAGATCAGGATAGCTTCAAACTTTTGAAAATGTTCCCACATCTGCCTCCCAAGTGGTGGGATTACAGACATTTCTCTCTCTCTCTCTCTCTCTCTCTCTCTCTCTCTCTCTCTCTCTCTCTCTCTCTCTCTCTCTCTCTCTCTTGTGCCTGTGTGTGTATATGTATACGTATATATTATGTGCCTCTGTGTGTGTATGACTATATGTGTGACTGTGCATGTGTGTGCGTGTGTGTCTGTGTGTGTCTGTGTGTATGTATGTATGAATGTGCAATGCAACTTAATTAGAATTACTGTTGCTGTGATGAAACACCATGACTAAAAGAAACTTGGGGAGCAAAGAGTCTATTTGGCTTATATATCCTGAACCTCAGTCCATTTAGGGAAGCCAAAGCAGGAACTCAAAACCAGTCAGGAACCTGGAAAAAGGAGCTGATGTAGGAGGCCATGGAGGCTTACTGGCTTGCTTAGCCTGCTTTCTTATAGACCCAGGACCACCTGCCCAGGAGTGACACCACCCACAATGGACTGGTTCTTCCCACATCAATCAATAATTAAGAAAATGCCTTACAGGCTTGCCTACAGCCTGTTCTTATGGAGGCAATTTCTTAATTGAGGTTTCTTTCTCTCAACTGTGTCAAGCTGACATAAAAATAGCCATAAATGTGTGTGTGTGTGTGTGTGTGTGTGTGTGTGTGTGTGTGTGTGTGTGCCAGTATGTGTTTGTATGGGTATGTGTGTGCCTGTCTGTATGCACACACTTGCTGGTTCAAAAGAGCTATGCACCTAGGAAAATTGCAGGCTTTCTTAGTTGGGGTTTCTGTTGCTATGAAGAGACACCGTGACCACAGTAACTGTTATAAAGGAAAACATTTAGCTGGGCCTGGCTTACAGTTCCAGTGGTTTAGCCCATGATCATCATGGTGAACATGGCACTGCGCAGGCAGACATTGTGCTATAGAGGGAGCTGAGAGCTCTACATCACGATCCCCAGGCAGTAGAAGCAATCGTGCATCACACTAGGTGGGGCTTGAGCATAGGAGAACTCAAAGCCCGCCACCACAGTGATGCACTTCCTCCAACAAGGCCACACCCACTCCAACAAAGCCACACCTCCTAATGGTGCCACTCCCTACTGGCGCCATTTTCTTTCAAAGCACCACCAGGCAGTGTGCTGTACCTTACAGAGCATCTGTTAAGTGATTCGCTGGATAGAATTCTCATCTCCAGGTAAGTCAGCTTGTTACCCTACCATATCCTCAGCTCTCTAGAACGGGAATTATAGCACATCTGAGCACATGGTTAGACTCCTGGGGGACCACGGCCTCCAGGTACAGGGGCAGCTCATTGCTTCCTTATCTTCACGACAGCAATGGACTCCCCTTTTTGAGCCATGAGACTCCCTAGCTGCCTGTCCACGTGGCCTGTGGTGATCATTTTGAGAAGTCAGGAGGGAAGTGCCCTGACAATTTCTACCATAGGGCTATGCTGCCCTTTCTTGGGGCTGTGTTGTTTAGGATCAAGGAGGAAAACTGACACAGTTTCCATGCTGAATCTAACTGTTTGGAGGGTAGTCTGGATTGTGTTCTAGAGGTCAAGGACTAGAGTTCCTCTGCTGTGACATTGACAGCACCAGCACCATCCTCTGCAGATGCCTTGTCCCCATGGTTACTAAGAATCCACAGAGTCTGGACTCCACCTTTATCAACAATGGGGCCTTGCCATCCTGTCTCCATAGCTTAGCACCCTCTTTGTTCCTAAGTGCTATAGTATAAACTAGCCATTTACAGGGGCTCGGGGCAATTTTATTTGGCATTCTCATTTCCCTAGGCAAAGCACAGTGGGAGATAAAGTGTCTGGGGTAAAGTGGCAGTGCCTGGCAGCCCAGATAAAAGTGAAAACTCACACACAGTCTCTGGGCTTGAAGTGCTGTCCCTCACAAGCCTGACCATGTTTTGGAACATCAGGCACTGGAAGGGACAGGAAAGTTAGGCCCAGTTTCCATTCATGCTTTCTGATGAATGAGAAGAGCATCGTATGCACACAGGGCCGCACTGATGCCCCTCTCTGACAGGCATCTTTGACTAGATGTTACAGTGGAAGCATCCCCACCTGTCTCACTTGAGGGAATCCCAAGCATCCCTCTGCCCAGGCACACACAAGCCAGTCCTCTGAGCATGGGGACCATGTATGGAATAAATAGTGACAGCTCTGTTTTTGGAGTCATCTGACTTTACACTGTGCCCTTCTCTCCCTCACTTTACTTCCCTTTCCTGTTATATGTGGTGATTCTTTGCCTCCTGTTCGTCATAGGCTATTAAATGGCATAGGCATCTATAAAAATGTGAAAAATAGACCCCCCCCCCTTTGTCTAAAGTTGAAATAGAAAAAAAAAAAACAAGTTCATTTTCAATTTTATCAATTACTTTTCAGTATCTCCCCAGGATTTCCTATGCATACCATATATGTACAGCCATATCTCTGTGCAGTGTAATTATGTGTGCTCTAATACCCATGCTGCTTTGTGACTTGCTTGCAATTGGTCATGAGCAATATTCCATGTTTTAGAATACATTTCTACAGCTAATTGAATTCAGTGAAATTCAAGAGAAAATTCACCAGCACAAAGTCAGGAGCTGTGATGACCAATATGTCAACATCACAAGTTTTAGAATCTCCTTTGAGACAAATTCAGGATTTATCCATGAGGGGGTTCTCTAGTTTGGGTTGCTTGAGAAGGGAGGTCCAATCCTAAGTGTGAGTGAACCATTCCATGGGCTGGGGTTGCAGATTGCATTAAAAAAAGGAAGTGAGCTGAGTGTCAGAATTTTCCTCTCTCTGCTTTCTGGTTGCTAAGTAACAAGCACTCTCTGGCTTCTGCCGCCATGCTTTTTTTCCCATCATAATGGGTTGCAGCCTCAAACCATGAGCCAAAATAAGTCCCCCCCCTCCTTGACTTTGGTGGAACAATGAGGAAATGTGGTGGAGGCAAGAAATGTATGATGGATAATCAACATGCAACCAATGCATGTATTCTACCCTCCCAGAACACTTGCATGTATGTATGAACATGTGAACAGTTAGACACATTTATCTAATTTTGGGTTTTTATTCTGTCCCAACTTTGTGTCTGGCCATTCATTACTTTCTCTTTCATTTTCTTGTTTTTTTGAGACAGGATCTCATTTTGTAGCCCAGGCTGACCTCAAACCCACAAACCTGCCTCCACTTCCGGAGTACTGAAATTTAAGGTATATGTCATGTACCCAGAAAATTATCTACTTGATTTTTATTGCTAGTTGGAAATCCTTATTCCCATACTTCTCACAAACATCTAGCCTACTTCTTGAAAACATTTTTGCCTGTTCTTAAATGTTTAGTCTCCAAAACTAAATTTGAACTTTGAAATTGAGGGGGAAGGAGGAGTCTGGAATCAAAAGCAAGGACTTGAGATTTTAATTGGAATAGATAACATTTATACATAGCCTTGAGAACTGATGTTACATACTTCCTTATCTTCCCACGCAAGGACACAGGGTATGATTTGTTTTATCTAAATTTTCTCAACTAATTGATTGTGGATTTTAGTTCTCTTTAAAACAGATGGTACATAATTATATGGACATGCAGTATTTGTGTCTCTTCTGTACACAATTTGAAATTATCTTGTTTTCTCTGCAGAGAAAAGACCTGTAAGTGAAAGTAAGTTTCTTATTCTACATATCTGGGACACACTCTTATCTTCCAGAAGTAGCATTTAATAGTTTCTTTTTACCTTTCTAGCCATTGTATCATGCATGCTCTTTCTGTGTGTATCGTTATTACATGTGTGGCAGTTTACACACGGGCACATTGCTTTTGCCAGACAACCATGTAAACCATGTACTTGCTGACATTTCCACATGAATTCTTGGAAAGTTTTGTTTGTTTGGTTGGTTTTGGTTTTTGTTTTGTTGTTTGTTTGTTTTTGTTTTTGTTTTTGTTTTTGTTTGTTTTTCTGTTAATCAGAGACCAGTGTAGAATTTTGCCTGCTGGATATGTGGTGCTTTAGTAGCTGTCACTTCATGAAGGAGTCTAGTCTTTTGACCAAATGAAGTTGATACAGAATGCAACTTTCTATTCAAGGAATGCAAAGTGCCTGATGCAAGGGAGCTGGCCTAGGTTCTGAAGGCATGGCTGTGCGTAAGACAGGAACCTGCAGACAGGCAGAATACTCAGAGTAGTCTCAGTTAATGCAGGTACATGTGCACTTAAGTTTGATAAAGTGAGTTAGCTTTGGGAGACACCCATCACCTTCAGGCACGTTGTCTTTGGCTGCCTACTGATATTTCATTTAGAAAACTAAGAGTAGTGCTCTTGCTAATAAGCTCAAAGCCTTGGGCTGAATCTCATAACAGACAGACAGACAGACAGACAGACAGACAGACAGACAGACACAAATAAATAAATAGTAAAATGCATGAACTTATTTCTAGCTGGTCTTCAAAAACAAGGCAACATGTAACACTTTTTGTCAGCAGTGTGTGACTGCCTGGTTGCCCAGTCCTATGCAAATACTCATGTGTATTATCAGAAATGCCCTTTGTCATATGGCAAGTAAAGTGAGATCTCATTACATAATTTTCATTTCCTTAATGAAAAGTAACGTAAGATTTTTGTCAGTGTATATATGTTACTTATTTTCTGTTATGTTGACATTTTTATGATTAGTAACTGCTTACTATGTTAAGAAGCCTACCCATTATTACATGTGTTGTAATTGTTCTTTTTCCCCATGATGTCTGTTATGACAATTGTCATGGTGTTGTTTCTGGAGGGAGATTTTATGTTGTATCTGACTTTTGTACATCTGCATCCCCTGCTGATTTCCAGATCACATGGTATGCTGAGAAAAAACATTCCAACCTTAAATGTATGAACAATTTTCTCATTCCTCTAAATTTTAGAGATTGTTCTTAAATAGTGGTAAATTTCATGAGTCTTGAATTTATTCTCTAAATATTTATAAAATGTGTGTGTATGTTTACGTGCCTAGAGTATATCTGTGAACCATGTAAATACAGGAGATCTCAGAGTTTAGAAGAGGGCATCAGCTCCCCTGGAGCTGGAGTTATAGACAGTTGTGAGTTGCTGTGTGGGTGCTTTGAACTGATCCTGGGACCTCTGCAAGGACAGCAAGTGCTCTTAACTACAAGGTTTATTTTTATGAATACTACTGCACCTTTAGGAGTGACCTTAAAGAACACACAGGTGGGCAGCACCTGGAGAAGTCATGGTGGGTGGCACTCTGGAGAGATAGGGTACAGTTGCCACAGAGAGCCCATGAATGCTGTCCCGAAATGTGTCTTCCTAAGAGCCCTCATAGGAGTTGAAAATCATTTAGGATTTAAAACAAATGTGCTGTTTCAATTAAATTCATGGTAAGAAAAAAAAAAAGGTATTGATTGTCAGTTGTCCCCAAATGCCTCCCATGTTGCTCAGCTCCAGACTTCATGCACATCAAACTGATGGCAGGAGCTTTGTTTAGACGCCTTATTTATAATGGCCAAATCCTTCTAGTCTGTTTGGGGTTTCTGTCACACCTTTTCTGTGTTTTTAAATGAGAAGTCTAACTGAGAATGCTTTTTAAATGAAATTTGATACATAGGATGATGGTTATTTTGTCTTAAATGGAAAGATACCAGTTTCATGTTTTTCTCCTTTTAAAATGTGAAATGAAATACAAATTAAGTCTCATATAAAAGATGCAAGCAGCACATAAATTGGAAGAAAATCTCAAGTCCTTCTGTCTTTCTGCCTCCCACTCCAACCACAAGGCACTTGCTTAATGATATGGCCACATCTTTCATATGTGTGCACATATATATCTATACATATGTGCCCAGATATAGTACTTTATGTTAAAAAAGGAAGCCTGTGGTGTGGGTATTAGTGAGGGATGCTTTTCCTACTCAGGGCTGTGTTTCAGCCTTACTGTGTGTCTCTTGGGGGCACGGGGTACTGTCCTGCTCTTCATCTCTGTTATTCAGCCTTATGAACAAGCATTCTTATCTGTGTGCCGAGAAATTAGGATGCAATCAGATAATAATTGTTTTTAATAAAGAAAATGAATAGAGTGAATGAATCCATTTGTCCTTGGCACTGTCACAGAATCTAGAAATGCAGGCGGAGGGTGAGACACATGTTTTACTCATTTCACATGTTTTACTCATTTCCAGTCTTGAAGTGTACTGCTTAATGTTTTTATGCACCCTAGCACTGTTTGACATACAGTGACAGTGATGACTGTTGTGGCTGCTGTCTGTATTCAATCCTTGCTTTATGCAAGGCACAGCTCTCAACCCAGTGGCTCTCAACCTTAATGCTGTGACCTTTTAATACAATTCCTCATGTGGCTGTGACCCCCAGCCATAATTTTATTGCTACTTCATAACTGTAACTTTGCTACTGTTATGAATTGTAATGTAACTATCTGATATGCAGGAAATCAGATATGTGGCCTCTGTGAAAAGGTCATTTGACCCTGAAACCCACAGGTTGAGGACTACTGCCTCGGTTTCTTGCATGTACTCAACTTATTTATTTCTAGCCACTCCAAACACAAGACAGTTACTGCCCATATTATAGGCCAGAAAACAAAGTCCTTGAGAGTTAAGTGTGTTGTTCCAAAATCATGCAGCTGTATGCATGGGTCTTGGATTCCAGTCTGGGTTCTTAGCCATTAACAAATAGCTATATTTGACCTTTAGAATTATACTGGCAATTAAAATATAGGGAAAGGATGTGAAGTGCTGGACAGTAGAAGTCAAAGAAATGTATCTTGTTTATATTTGGGCAGAGTAGATTTTAAAATTAATTAACATTTACCTTTGTAATGGTGGGAGATAGAACCCAGGATATCGCAAATGTTACACAATAAGGTAAATCTCCAAGTGCATAGACACCATCTCCATATAGAGCAGAGTTTCCAGGAGCTTAAGCTAAAACGAGTGTCACAACAAAGAGGTGTGGAGCCAACCATGTGCAGCTTTGTAAGAAGCCTGGGCACTTCCTTTGTAGTCACATCAAGGCTATAAGAGGAGAAAGGACACCCCCCACACACATACACATACACAGTAATTAATAGGATCACATCAAGCCTATGAGAAGGGAAAGGACCCATCCAACACATACACACAGTAAATAATAGCCAGACTTCCATTGTTTCCCCACAGCTATACCAGTGATTTAGACTCTTTTAAATTAGACTGATCACACTGCAGGGACAGTGTGATCTGTCCTTGTTAGCTGTGAAGCCAGAGTGTCCCTGTCCTTCCTGTGCCCATGATATGCACACTAATTGGATGCCTCTCCAGTCACTATCCAGACTTTCTGGTATGCACCTGTGTCCCCTAGAACAAAAGAGGTGGCCCAGGAGACCTGACATGTGTGCAGCCATGTGGATGCAGAAACAGCAGCTGCCTCCTTCCTTCTGCATGATGAGCTTAACCTCAGACTCCGTGTCTGTGCCTCCCACGTATGGTGCCTGATTTCTCAGTTCGGAATGCAGCCCATTTCCTAGGAGTAATTGGTAAAGGACTCTTTTTACAACCCAGGGGAGCTGAAGGCAAAAGAAAATCAAGCATTGTGTGGCACCATGAGAAGCCCTGGTGTGCATGGTTATTGTAATTTCTATACCACCCCCATCTTTTTTTTTTTTTTTTTGAGACAGGCTCTCATTATAGACTAGGATAACTTTGAATTCACATTATAGCCAAAGATTATCATGAACATCTGCTTCCAGCTCCTTTTGTGTTGGGATTGCAGGCACATGCCATCATGCTCCATTTCTCTGATGCCGGGGATTGAAGCCATCACTTCATATATGATGGCAAAGTGGTCTATCACCAGAGAACACCCTGGTTTGGTTTCCACTTCTTTAATTGGTTTTAAATCTTCATGAATTTCCAATTTAAAATACTAAACGAGCTAATTTCTAAGTTATCTTTTCTGTCCCATTGGCCCATGGTGTCTTTCTTTCCAACTCATCACACCAGCTTGGTTATTGCTATATGCTAAAATGCAATCCTGAATACAGAGATTCCTCTCTGTAGTCTGTGTCTTCAGGATTTCTTAGTTGCTTTTCACAATAAATTGTGGAATATGATGTTGCTATGCCAACTTATTGTGGAGACCTTTCTGGGGATGATGTTAAAGTTTGGGACAGGCTGACATCGGTCTTCATCAGTGGTTCTCAACTTTCCTGATACTGAGACCTATGGACAGTTCCTCATGTTGTGGTGCCCCCCAATCATGAAATTATTTTTGTTGCTACTTCATAACTGTAACTTTGCTACTGTTATGAATCGTGATGTAAATGTCTGATATGCAGGGTATCTGATATAGAGTCCCTGTGAAAGAGCCACTTGACTTTCAAAAGGGTTGTGACCCACAGGCAGAGGACTGTGAGTCTGTAGGGAGGCTTCACAACAGTGAGGACAGTATGTCTGGCCATTTGCTTATTTTGTCCTGCATTTATTTGTTAGATGTTTACTTAAGGATCTTGTCCTCTTTGGAATGCTTTCAAATGGCAACTTATAGATATCTATACTTACTGTGTGGAAATATTAGTTTTATTGGTTGTTTTGTATTTTATGACCAAGCTGAACTCAGATGTTAATTCTCTGAGGTTTTGATAGATTCTTTGGAATTTTGTTTGTTATAAATCACCTTCAAAATCAAGAGATGGTCTTGTTTAACTCTTAACTTGTTTGTTTTTTATTTCTTTTTCCTGCCTCTGGCACTGGCTAGCACTTCTAGTATGTTGCTTGAATGAAGAGAGGGAGCTAGTTTGCTTGGTTAATAGTGTGTGTGTGTGTGTGTGTGTGTGTGTGTGTGTGTGTGTGTGTGGCTAGTCCCTTACTCCATTAAGTATTTTCATTTTATTTTGTTTTTTGTAACCTACTGAGCACTTATCACTGATTTATTGGACCAAGAGCAACTCATTGGTGGCTTCACCTCTGAAGAAAATGAATACCACCAGCAACAATAACCATTAATTGCCCTGTAGCTACTCAGAAGGGGTGAGACCTCATAAGCTCCTCCCCCACCCATGAGTCAATGTTAACAGATTCTGTCTTGTGAAAGTAAGTAACAGCAGCCACTTTTGAGTTCATGAGTGGATTAGTCATGTAATGTCCAAAAGACATCATTTCCCAACACTCCACATCTTCCAGTTCTTATATCCCTCCCACAGTCTCTCCCACAGTGTTCCTTGGGCCTTGGAGGGGGTGGTATAGATGATCTGTTGACCAGTTATGAAACCCTGCATTATGAATTGCCCACTGTAAAAAAGAAACTTCTTTGACTGTTAGTGTGCAAACGACACATTAAAAGCAGGTTAAAACAGGACAATTTAGCAAACAATACTAATAGGTTCCACACCAGGGTCTATCATGTTCTCAACCATGGTATATTGACCAGGTTTACAATATTAGGTATTGTGCGCGCCTACCCCTGCCAGCAAGGAAGACGCGACTCCGGGTAGGTCTTCTTCATGCAGTTTTAATCAGGATCCTTGAAACATGTTTCTTCTGACCCACGAAAGAGCCAGGCACCCCTGCATAGGCTTAAATACCCTTGAGCTAACCAACCCCAGTGAGCTACGTGGACCCTGCAGATAGGCTACTCTAACGCGGAAGCAGACAGGCTGAACAGGCTTAACCAAATAAGGGCTTGTTTACGCCAGAGAGGCCTCACCAACGGGAAGGTGTAAGGTAGAAGCCAGCGCCACTTTAAGGCCTGGCACTTCACGGATCTCTACAGTTCCCCCTTTTTGTTTTAATAACGCAACAGGCAAGGATAGCGGTCTGGTCTCCAGAAAAGCAGTGGACATTGTAATGACCCTGAATCCTAGTCGTCAGCCAAGTCAGAGCCACACCCGTCCGGCATCTTTTTCTTGGAGGTGGGGCCTCGGACACCAACCCACATGCAACCAGACTTGCCCTTCTCGGAGTTGCTCACTTCCAGAGCTAACTCGGAGTGCAGTGCTAAGCCATACAACCTGAACATGAAGGATCAATACTTGTTCATGACTGCGAGCCATGCTTGGGGAGACTGTCCTGCCTCAGTGGCTGTAAATGCCTGGACAATCATAGCTGCATACCACTTCTGAGCAAACCTCATCTTGCAAAGGCACCACAGGTCCACGAAGGAGATAAGCAACAAGAAGACAGTCATGGCTCCCATTCCCACCCACTCTTTCAGATGATCCATGGCAATGGGAACCACGATGACAATCCGGCAGCCAATCCTGCATACACACGTGTTGAATTTACTGCAACGATGGCCATTCACAGCTGTGCCATCAGGTCATCAAAGTCAGCAGACCAATTTCCTAAAAGATAGCTAGACAACTGCCGTGACAAATTAGCAGCACGTGTAAAGTTCTCATACTGAATGCTGGTAACACACAAGCCTGGATATTTCATTTCACATCCCAATTGGGCCAGCTGCCACAAGGTATCTATTTGCTCTTGCACCAGATCAATTCTTTGGTTTACAATCATTAAGCCTCCTTTTAGTTGAGCACCAATTGTGGATTGAGTATCCAAGGCAGTAGCCACATTCTTGGACAACTCATTTAGCTTAGAGGCTGTCTGCACCGATGTGTTCATAGCCACAGCAGCCGTGACTGAACCCACAACTGCAAAAGAGATAGCTGCAACTATGGCTGCTGTAATGCCAAAATCTCTCCCTGCAGCCTCTACAAAACAGGTCGCAAAATCTGAAAATGATTCCATTGGGCCTTGCAGTATCTTAGTGAGGTTATAATTCACCTCTCCCTTATTGGGTAATGACTTCCATGTTTTTATGGCAATCTGATTTACTTGTTCAAGACTTAAGTCATTTTGTACGGCTTTCCAGACCTCAGGGCAAAAGGAACGCCCTGTACCTCGGCCCGCCTTTCCTCACTCTGATCAGAAGGCGCCAAAGGCATTGTTCCAGGAGGGTCCCTCCCCTCCCCACATCGCCATTTTTCCTCTCCCTTCCCCCTCTGCCCCTTAAGGGATTGTTTCTGAGCTCCTTTTACGAGGGCTTACAATTCTTCCTCAGCCCAGCACGCTACCTTGATGTCTCCCTAAACTGGGAACCAAGGTGCAATGGCATCCCATTCCCTCAGGAATCTTTCTAGTGTGCTTTTCTTTATTTTAAGTTTCTTTGACAAAAGTAGTTCCTGAAGAGCCAGAAAAATTGGATGAGACTGAGAAGTCCCCATTTTAAAAGTTTTACTTTCGGTTTGTTAGACCCTCTTGCTCAATGCCTGAGACTTTATTGCCGCTTATTTCTGAGGTCTTTAACTTTGTCCCAACTTACTGGGACTTTATTGCTCCTTACCGGAGACCTTATCGCCTCTTTACCGAGGGCCTTAAATTGGGTCCCAGCTTACCTTGGGAACTTGCCAACGCTGCCCTGACTGCAAGAAGTTCTGATCTGAAAAATTCCCGGTATGGGCCACCACCTGTGCCACGCCTACCCCTGCCAGCAAGGAAGACGGGACTCTGGGAAGATCTTCTTCATGCAGTTTTAATCAGGATCCTGGAACATGCTTCCTCTGACCCGAAAGGGCCCCGGGGAACCCCTGCACACGCTTAAATACCCTTGAGCTAACCAACCCCAGTGAGCTACGTGACCCTGCAGATAGGCTACTCTAACACGGAAGCAGACAGGCTGAACAGACTTAACCAAATAAGGGCTTGTTTATGCCAGAGAGCCCTCACCAATGGGAAGGTGTAAGGCAGAAGCCAGCGCCACTTTAAGGCGTGGCACTTCGTGGCTCTCTACATGGCATGGATTCCCTTCTGTGGAGCTGGCCCCACATCCAGGCAGAGAGTTGATTACCCCCATAACAGCCATGCCATTGTACTCTGCACTATTTTGTTTCATTTTGTTTTTGTTTTTCAAGACAGGGTTTCTTGGTCTACTCACTTTGTAGACCAGGCTGGTCTTGACCTCACGGAGTTCTGCCTGCCAGTGCCTCCCAAGTGCTGGGATTAAAGGATTAAAGGTGCCTCCACCACCTGGCTGCTGTACTATTAGACCAGTGGACATATCTTGCCTGGCTGGTCAGTATTATAGTTCAAAGGGGTCACAACTGGGTAAGACTTTTGATACTCTCCCCCCCCCAGCAGCCTGCATAGCACCCCCAGCATGAGGGAAGTTAGCCAGTTGGAAGAAAGCGTCCAATTAAGTTCCAACTACTTTCTCTATGTCCTGCAATCCTGCAACAAAAAATATTTAGTGTTTTCAGCAGTAGGGTCTTAATGACTAGTTCTGTTAGGCAACCAAGAGCAATGTTTTGGGGGCCACTAAGGCCTCCATGACAAACAACATGTAAGAAGGTACCCCCTACCTGATAATGGAGTTTTTATTTAATAACCTATGGCCTCTAAAAGAAGCATTATTTGCCCATGCAAGTTACCTCTGTTAAAATGCTTTTTAAAAAATTGTACTTTAAAATATGCCTTCAATGTTTACATATGTCTCTTTCACGTATCCTTACTGTTAGTTAAATTTTTTCCCCAATGGGTGTCGTCTCTATCCCTTCACCCCATCTCCACTTAAGCCTTCCCACCCCCGGTATCCCAATTTTCATATCACGTGTGTTCTACCATGCCCCTTTTTGCAAAGCCCCACCCCACCCTCCTATGAGAGTGTCTTGTCTTCTACATGCATTCCAAGTTAAACACACTAGTCTAAGGACTTGAAGCTAAGTTTGCATTTGAGAAAGAGGGTGTGACATCTGTCTTCTGGACCTCGGTTACTTCATTCAGAATATCTTCTGATTCAAGTACCTGTGAATTTCACTTTATGTGCAGCTGAATACGATTTTGTTGCATATATCCCAATTTCAGGATCCATTCATAAGCTGATGGGCATCTAGTTTGCTTATACTTCCTGCTTACTATGAATAGAGCAGTAATGAACTCAGTTGAGCGAGCATCTCTGTTATAGGCCATGGAGACTTTTGGCCATACACTCAGGAGCGCTATAACTGGGTCATATGACAGTTCTATTTTTAGCTTTTTGAGAAACCTCCACACTGATTTTCATAATGACTGCACCAGGTTATACTCCTACCAACCTTGACAAGGTTGTGTTGTCATTTGTTTTCTAGGCCATTCTGACTGGGGTGGAAGGTTGTATAGGTTCATCTTACCTATGATGTCATTTAATTCCAATGTTTTTTCAGATTGTTCCACTGTCTAATGGTGAGTGTGGAGTATTGAAGCTACTCTTTTGTGTTGGGATTATCGATTATCTGGTATCTGTATATGTAATGCTATTAGCTTTTTTTTTTTTTTAAATTGAGTGCACCTGTGTTTGCTGAGTATATATATAAAACAGTAATTTTTTCTTAACGGATGGTTTCTTTGGTCAGTATGACATGGCCTTCTTTTTCTCTTCTGACCTGATTTAGTTTGAAGACTTCATGGTCATGTTAGAATAGTCACACCAGCTTGTCTCCTGGTGCCTTTGCTTAAAATACCTTGTGCTATTCTTTCACCCTAAAACAATGTTTATCTTTGATGGCAAGGTGTGTTTCTTGGAGGAAGCAAAAAGAAAAATTCTGTTTTCTATTCTAGTCTTCTAGTCTGTGTCTTCTTTTTTTTAATGTAACATCTTCTTAATAATTGACAAAGGTGTACATGCATATTTAGGAATGTAAGAATAGCTAACAGGGGATGTGAACCCACATTTGCAGCCACCATTAACCATACTTTATTGTCTGATAACTTTGTGGACGGTAGTGGAATTCTGCACCAGAGGTGGTGAAGCAAGAGAAGGTCTGGCATGAGAGCATCTAGTCTGTCTTCTTGTAGGAAAATTTAGATCATTTATAGTCAGAGTAAGCACTGGGAGGTGTGGCTTGGTGTCTGTCATTCTATTAAATTTGTAATGTTTTGTTTTCTTAATCCTCTTTTGCTTAATGATGACCTTAGCATTGTTTAGTTTTTCCTTGTAATGTCTTCTGTGCATATTTTTCTATTGACCCAAAAGTATTTCTTCCAGTATCCTCTGTGGGGCTGGCTTGGTGGTCATAAATTCCTTCAGCCAGTGTTTACTATTAGAATATTTTCTGTTGTGATATAGTTTTGCCAGGTCTATTAGGCTGGTGCTTTATAATATAAAATGCATGTCTAAGCAATTCTGGATTTTAAGCTTTCCACTGAAAATTCAGTTGCTCTTCTGGTGGTCTGCCTCTATGTGTGGCTTGTCCCTACTCTCTTATAGCATTAAATATGACTTTTTGCTTTCATATATTCAGTGTTTTAACTACAGTATGATGTGGAGAGTTTCTTTTTCTGGTCCTGTGTATTTGCTACCCTGTGTGCCTATTGTACCCAGATCAGCATCTCTTTGCATACATGGTGGACAATTTCTTCTGGAATTTTATTGAAAATATTCTCTAAGCCTTTGGAATGAAAATCTCCTTTTATGCTCATAATGGTAGAGTTTGCTTTTTGTGGCAGATTTGCGTGATCTGCTTATGCTTTTTAAAAGGTTATCATTTACCTTGACTCAGTGGTCACACTCCTCTACTTTGTCTTCGAGTTGGCATTCTGTCCCCCACACTAGCCATTCTGATCACAGGCTTTTCCTCTGAACTTCTTCTTTACCTTTTGTGTTTTCCCTACCTATTATTTCAGTTTCATCTTCCTCTTTACCTACTGTGATTTTCCTGCCTGTTATTTCAGTTTCATCTTCCTTCAGAGTTTGTCTTTATTGAATTCTATTTTGATATCCTAAATTGGCTTCCTTATTCTACTGAGTTGTTTGTGTTCTCTTGGAATTCAGGAGGTTATTTGCATTTTCTTTGAATTCTCAGAGTATAACTATGAACATCCTGATCTCTTTGTTCAGAGTTTAATCTAACTCACTCTTGTTGTGAGTTACAATGGACTGGTAATTTTTGGAGGAGGCTTGTTGTCATGTTTTTTTCATGTTGCTTATGTTTTTGTGTTGGGACTTTACCATCTATGGTTAGATTGTTGATTTGGTTTTTGTTGTTTTAATTCAGGTCACCTGTCTTCTTCCACTGTAGGAGTCTGTAGCATCAAGAGAGACTAGGTTGCACTATATTTGTGGAAATAGTTTTTCTCTGTAGGACATCAGGCTCTGTCCTCTGACCTCCCCTGAGAATTGAATGTTCTCTGTAACAACAGTCACTGTTAAGCAGTAACCACCCCCATGATTACAAAACAGCCACTCCATTAGTAGCAATTGATTTAGGAGTCAAGGGACACGGATGGTAATAATAGGTGAGTTATTGTGGGTGTGAGTGGGGAGAAAAGGAACCCAGTGGGGCTAGTGATAGGATTAGGTGGCTAGAAGTATGGAGTACATACATATATAGGAAGTATTGGGTACATACATACAGATAAGGAGCAATAGAGGCACAAAGGGTCTACAGGGAGCTGGGAGGTGTAGCAGTTTTGGTTAAGGACATACCCAAAAGAGAAAGGTAGAGTTTTTCAATTACATATTATAGAGTGGTCTAATTTCTCAGGAGGTCAAGCCACAGAGGCCACGTAAACAAGGCCAGCCTCTGTTATTTAGAGAGAGCAAATAAAAAGGAGTATAGAGAAAGGGGGGGGGAAACATAAATAAGGACTAGCTGTAGGGGAAAATGAGCTGGATGGAGATACAAGGTAATACACGTGATAGGCTTTAGAACTGGATTTGTCTCACCATTGGAAAAGCCTCTGCCTTGTCTCCCTCAAGCCTTGCTCCACACTACACTCCATATTGATTTTCAGTTCTCAAGTTCTTCCCTTGGAGATCCCCTGTGTGAACTTCCCTCACTAAAGTAATTAGCCCTGCCCTAGGAGTTTGGGATGTTCAAGAGAATCTCCACCTAGCTAAGGCAGATGCAGTTGGGTGGGGGTGGCACCATGTACTTGGAGCTTGGGCACCCTTCCCACTGTGGTACTGCACTGGAACACTGAGAACAGTCCAACTGAAGATGCATCTGTAGGTTGTGGGGAGAGGGGAGAAGTCCTTAAGGCTCATGTGCCAGCAGACATCCACGTGTGCTCTGGCTACATCGGCTATAATGGCAGCAGTGAATCTGATAGTCAGGGATTTCCTTGGGGCAATAAACTTGTGATTGTGGGGACAGAAGAATGTGGTGATAAAATAGTCCCCTGCCTTTGTTTCCCTCACATTGATCAGCCATTCATTTCATTGTGACTTCGTGACTTCTAATCCACCATTTTATCTGGAAAGTTTCCTTCAACTGTTTTTTTTTTTTTTTTAATTTTAAAATAAGATCTCACTAAACTGCCTTCATTTTGTAATCCTCCTGCCTCAGCCTTTCAAGTAACTGGTATTACAGACCTACACCACTAGTTTCTCAGAATTGAAAGAAAGATGGTCAGTTTTCAGGCATTGGTGAAGGCATCATGTTAACTACATTGGGCTACATTTGTCATACACACAAATACATATGCATTCATGTAAACTTTACATATATGTGGCTGCATTTTATCTAAATACATATTTCAAAATATGGTCAATCCTCTCCATTACCAGCTTGCTAAGGGGTGTGTTTATAGTTTGATAACTTAATTTTTAAAATTGAAATTTAATAATTTTTAAAGAATACATGTTGGGATTTTCAAAAAGCCCTTTCCTTGTTCTTGTCTAGCTTGTGGGTGGTGATGTATTACCTTGACTCACTGGCAGAGGATAACAGTGGTCACAGTTTGGGTAAACTATTTCTAGGGCCTTGTTCTCTATCCAAAACTTGAAAATAAGGTTCACACAGATTCACAGAAGCAGAGAGAAAACTTTATTTAGAGCAGAGCAATAGTGCTGAGTATAGAGGGGACTACTTTCAAGATTGACAGAGATATAGGAGTAAGAGTACTCAGGGACCCACATAGAGACTAAGAGGAACATGAGCTGATAATTAAGGGGTATGGTTTGGGCGTTTCTCAATTTTGATTGATAGATTGGGTCATTTGTTCTTTTTTCCTACTGAGCATGTCCCTTCCCATAATGCTTCTGATTTTAATCATGTGCACACATATACATAGTTATAAGATAGTAAATAGAGGGTTCTCTTTAAAAGGAACTAGAGGACACAGTTTTACCTGTTTGCACTTATACCCCAAACACGTTCAGACCAGATTGGTCCTTAATTCTTCATACCCAGTTATATCAGGAATATCCTTGAGTAGAAACTGCTTAAATCTGATTGTTACCAGAGTGGGGAAACATAACATTGTTTGCAAATGGGAGTACAGGTGTGTGGGCATAGAGCATGTGGGTGAAGAAAGCAGGTAGCCAAATGCATTAATACAAATATCATATTGCATAACCCCAAACAAAATGGGGGCCCCTGTTACTAACCTATCTTTCTTGCCTCACTTTGACATACTGGACAAATGAGGGTTGCTTGATTATGGTCTATGAACATGTTTACGTATTGCTGGATTTGGATTTTTAATGCTTTGTGGTAGGATTTTCTCCCCTGTGGCCCATCCCCACCCTTCCCTCCTCTTCTTCCTCCTGTTACTGTATGGTTTTGGTATTAGACTAATGGTTGTTCTACTAAATGTACTGCAACATATTCTCTTCTCTAGAAAAGCTAGCATAGTTTGTTAATTTTCACCTTGCTCTGATAAAGTATATGATAAGACTTTATCAGAAGGAGGAGGATTTTATCTGAGCTCTCAGTGTTGGGGTGAAGTCTATCACAGGGGTGCATCACTGCAGCCAAGTGTGAGGTCATTGCATCTACAGTCAGGAAGCAAAAAGGTGAACTCTGGAGCGGTCGATCAAGAAGATTGCTCTTACTTATCTAGCTTCTCGAGTGAGGAATCAGGATGCTCCTGTGAGACCCTTCCTAGTTTCTTAGATAAGCTTGTAGCAAAGTGGCTCTGAACTTGTGGGTCACCTTGGGGGTTGAAGGATCCTTTCACAGAGCTTACCTAAGACCATTGGAAAACACAGATACTTACACAGTATCAAAATTAGAGTTGTGAGGTAGCGGCGAAAATAATTTTATGGTTGGGGGTCACCACAACATGAGGAACTGTACTTAAAGGGTCACAGTATCAGGAAGGTTGAGAACCACTGATTTAGTGAGATAGACATCCCTCTCGGTATCCACCAGGCTGACCTCCAATGCCTGGTTCAGACAATTCTTTTGTCTCAGCTTCCCAAGAAGCATGGGCTACAGTGTGTAGCCAGATCATGGTATTCTTTAGTAAACATGTTACAGTATTTTTATACATTTAAAATATTTTGTTCTCCTTTACATGCTTATCTACCATCCCATCGATAACCTGTATATTTTGTTTGTTCTATTTTTTGTTGGCTTCACTTGTAAACAGACAACTAAGTGGTCTGCCATTCTGCTTATGAAGACGAGAGAGGGTTTGTTATGGTAAACAAGATGTGATATAAAAGTTTCATTCTAACAATTTTACTTGTAAAAGGTAGTACCATCGCAAACATTCATGCCACGTGCAGCTATAACATCTCCCCATTTCCATAACTTCTTTATCATCCCAAAGAGAAACCCAAATGGTCATAGAATAGTATGTCCTCATGATCCCCCCCTTCAAGTCCCTGGCAACCAGCATTCTCTTTCCGTCTTGTGAGTGCCATCCAGGTGACTCACCTAAGTAGAATCGCATAGTTCAAATCCCTTTGTAGCTGACTTGGTTTTCTTTTTGGTATGTTTTAAGGTCTCATTTTTCTTTTTTTATCGGTAAAGTTATTTATGGAAGGTATTTGGATGTGGCCCTGTTGACGTCTCTTATATAAGAATAACTAAAATTTGCAATATGACTTAGACATGCAGAATCATGTACTTTTGATGTCTGTGACTCACCTCCAAGAAAAAAATAAATGTGATTCTTACCACTGCACAGTGGTTCAGTTTGTCAGTCTGAAACAGTGTCTGCAGTGTGGGCTCTCTCCAGGAAGTACTCAGCCCTTACCCTCTATCCTTCAGCTCCCCTGCCTCCCTGGTGGTTCCTGGGATGTGGGGAGGAGACCGGGCATCGTGGAAGTGTGTGCCACCCACACTGCCTTGTGGGCAGTAGATTCGGCGTGAGTTTAGCATCCCAGGCAGACGATCCTGCCATGGACATGGCTCCCAAGGTGCTCACAAACAGACCTCAGACTCTCTAAAGCCATTGAGCCTCTGCCTTGTCCTCAGCCTGGCAGAGACACAGGTTCCCATCTTCCTCTTTCTAAGATATCAGCTCTGGGGTCACATCCTTACCACTTGCCTGTTCCCCAAGCTTCTCCAAGTCTCCTCATGTCTCTATCCCACACTGGGCTATGACAGGAGCTCAGGAAACATTTGTTGAGCGGTGATCTGCACAGAATACTCACAGCAAACTCTGTTACAGTCCAGCAAGTAGCTGAAGTGACCTAATTAGAATTTCATGAGCTCATTGTGTTTTTTTCAGCACATACTATTTTCATGATGCATTCACTCTGT